>JAJIRX010000837.1:0-58241 GCA_023853785.1 Psilocybe azurescens | reverse complement strand
TAAAGGACAGTTAGACATTGCGCATATAAGATCGGCAACCTAAGGTTCTACTCAACTTCTCTCCTTTTTAGATTGAGCAAATTGGACAAGTTAGTCATAGTACTCGTACTGCTTAGAATATACCTGCTTTCAATTACACTCCTGCCGTTTGCCCTTATTTATTGCATGTCCTTGTGGCTCGAGCAAAGTCAAAGCATCAAATGTTTACTTTGATGTACAGGCCACGAATCAAAAAGGGCATGTAAACATAGTACATCATTGACTGTAAGTCTATGGTATCGAATAATCGGAAATGTGATATCTATTTATTTGAACGAGTGTATCTGTTGTATTGTGTTCCCATCTAGCTCAACATATCTCGCTAACAAGGACGCTGTTTTAAATGGGACACTCCATACAGTAACGCGTATGAGACTCACCGTTGCATTTGACTGATAAAACACGGGGGATCACCCACGCGGTCCACGATGCACAGGCCCAACATTGCATCGCATTCATTCCAAGCACGTGCGGCAAAATACACAAAAGGAATAGGCGTCTTGTCCAGCGCCATCGTTAGAGACCCATGACAATGTTGCGCCCATTCGTGCCGTTGGCCAGGAAGTCCCGCGCAAAGTGACGTATGTAGGGAAATGCAATATTTTCTGCGCAATGTTCAATGGAGTGGTGAAAGTTCGGAAGTGATACAGGCGGCTCTGGGACTTCTCCCTTCAGTGAAGGATATACCAGAGCCCTCCGATACATGGTATCAAGGTAAATGTCGTCTTTCTCTCGCGGAGGTGTTGCTTTTGCAGTCCAGGCACTATGACCATAATGATCTGGAATGTGGCCGACTTCCGTGTCAACGATACAGAAAGCTTTGAAGGGCACTTTGTGGGGCATTCCCCGGCGGCTAGCAATATGAGCATCAATGAAACGTCCCAAGGCGTAGTGAGGGTCGCGTCGACTCCCGGGGGCGGTCGCCTTCGGATGTTGGAGGCTGTAGGCTACGCTTCCCATTATCCTCTCGTAAAAGGGATGATTCGTCCTAGGTCGCTTTGGATCTTTACGCTGTTCTGCATTATTTTTTTGGGCTCTTTGGATCTTCGTGCTGTGGAACCCGTCTAATAAGAGCGGGTGGGATTAAGCCCTTATCCATCCAATATTTTCTGACAGAATCCAAATAGTGCTCTTCGATCGGCGCCTCAGGATCAGAGTCAGAATACATGATAGTGACTAATGATTATATTTGGAATCAGTTCTCTTGAACGCAAATATATACACAATGATGGACTGACGTGGAGGATAATTCGCTGAATCTACCAGAGGCTTATCCAGGATTGACGAAATCGCTTCTATGTGATAGAGAAAGGCCTCAAAATCATGCGTAGATTTAGCTTTGGCAATGTCAGACGAAATTCAGCAATACGACCGTGAGGCAATAAAACTCACGTCCAGGATCAGAAACAGGGTCTTCTTCTTGTTTCCCTCGACTTTTCGTCCCGAGTTGCTGTTCCAAGTTTTGGGGCCTTCTTTTTGTGATTGACGTTATGAGGGAGTTTGTTGGCTTTCATGTCCTCGTCGTCCAAATTGATATGAGAGAATAAGTCGCTGATAGAGGTTGAAAGCTTAATGTCAGACATACTCAGAATCGACGAGAAGGTGGTAAATAAAGACTCAATGGTCAGGATATTAAATAGATTAGAAAATCTGCATCGTGTTTTCCGTACTATAAACTGGATCGTAACGCTGTAAGTGCACGTTTCGTATGGAGAAAGAGATGCTTATCTTAAAAATATACTCATCAGCGGAGAAGGAAAGAATCAAAAATTTCGCGGTAGCCACGAAGCATTAAAGGTCTAGGTTCTACACACAGACCCCGTCTTTGCCCTAAAACATTCAATGTCTTAATAAAGTGGAGATAGATAGAGTGATCGATAACGTCGAAGCAGGAATTAACACACATTGATTATCTGGAACGAGTAAATTCGACAGCTCACGAGAAACCCTGCATTTGTGGGCGACGCCTGTCGGTAAACTGGGTTGATAACGGCCCAATGAGTTAGGCGCCCACGAAGAATCAAGACATAGCAAGATGGCTGCCTCATCTCTGCTGACGGTTCCAAGCACTATTGTGAGATTAGCGAGACTTGTGCATGATCTACAGTAATTGGAAAGACGAAAAATACTTCGTGCTCTCACGGGGGCACCCACAGACAGCCTCATTTTACACACAACACGTTTTTGCAATCTATAAATAAAGTATATCGCAAACCCTTTGTATTTTGCTTCCAGCATGATCTCACGGAAGCCTGGGCATACTCGCTAATATCTGGTGTGTGCTGATTGATATGTAAAGACTCCTGAAAAGGCAGCTCGACGATCTACACAGCATGTTCTGGGGCCGGTTCTATGATTGATTTGTCATGACACTTGCACAAAGCCTGGATAAGATGTACCACAGAATCAGAAGCGTGCAGTGAACATGGCTGTACAGATACCACTGATACCGCCTCAGAGGGCATGGGACGTCTCCAAGTGAAAGTTGGAAGGTTCTGTTACACGTTGATAGCGTAGAGTATTACTTGCACACTTTACCGAGGGGCAATGCCACACAATGGATTAGCAGATATTCCATATAGACGAACCAGACCTCTTTTGCCATTAAGTATACGGCCCATTTTGGGGAAAGCGAGATGCGAGCACTATTTTTGACGCGCCGATCTTCCACGTGACGTGAATTTAGGGCAGCTCTGAACTGGGTCCTTTCAAGGTTTCTCAAGGTTCTCTTTAACACGTCCATTATCCTACTGATTGAACATCTTCAAATGCAGTCAACCTATCATGCTCAGTGAGTTCAATACAGCAATGTCAATGATCTTTCACTTCTGCCAAATATCCAAGTACTAAATATTTTTTGTTGGTATTGAACGCGCACCATCTTTCAAGATGGGCTCATAGTTGTCTCATTGGGATGCTTGCTAATTATACACCCAAATATGAATTCATATCTGACGAGACGGTGGAAGCTTCATCTCGTATCCTTACCCTATCTTTATTTAGATCTTTATGAAATTGTGGGTCCTCTCTGGTGTGCTCGTTATGGGGGCGGTAACGTCATTTACCAAATTCTGTACTACGTCAACGCTGATCTTCGCCTATGTCCAAACCTCTGTGTTTGAAGCATATGATTGGCATAGCGACGATAATTCTCAATTTCCATCTTGTACACGCATAAGGCCACGGCCTATTATAATAATTAAAGCCTCGGAGGATAATCGATAATCATCCGACTTGGTCGACCTTCTTCGTCGTGCGGTGTTATTTATATTTATTAATGGCCTACAGACTTCTGTGCATGATAAGAATATCAAAGAATGCTCTGCTGCGCACTGTATTCAATTGGTCTCGGTTTCGGCATCTTTTAATTTACGACTTGCGCGATGCAGGTTCTCAGGACATGGCATCCTACCCGACTGTGCAGGACTTCGAAAATATCCGACGTCTGCGACATTATTTGTATGTACTCTGCTTGACACTTACATCGCTTATCATCGAAGGCCCTATACAACATTGGCCGGCTATGCAGTGTTATGCAGCGTGCATGGAACATTACAGATCGAGATAGGTCATAGCTGGCTTTTATTTGATACAGGTTGAACAATGCCTCTTGTCGTGATTGCTATTTCGACTGGAGAAATGATTAGAATAGGACTCAAGGATAAATTTCTCTTCAAAACCCTATACCCCATTTCAATCAGAATATCAGATGTATGTCTAGCCTGTCTAGGCAGAAGAAGTCTTCTATGTTAGCCGTGTATGCCCACCCATACACATAAGCTATAGCCGTTCAGTAAAATATGAATACGCGAGTTATCAGCACATTGCCTACTTTCTCACTGGCTTCTCTGTGTCGTTAAAATTAAACATTCCGTGTTACATGTGTGCTCACCCTCAGTCAGTCTTCTGGAAATACAAGTATCTATCCTTAAGGCCCACGGCTTCAAATCTGCTCTGTCACATTTCCTCTCCCACGAGCTACTGTCGGAGGGCAAAGGTCGCCGTTTTGAGTACTATATTGAACACTATCTTCCAGTGCTATGCTCTTCTATGAAAGCATATGGACTGGGGTAGTCAGGGCTGTTCTCCGCCCCTTTTACAGAGGCGCCCATGTCTTGTTCGGTAGACTTTCTCTTGGAGATCGCATTTCGACATTGACCAAGATATCTGATTCTAGAAGTCATTGTTAGCAGACAGCATGTGGGGTAGGTCAGCTGTTATCTTTTCATCAAAACGGGTCGGCCAACTCTCATGTCAATGTCAGAATGAGGTATTTCTAGTCCGAAGAATTTGATAAATACATGTACTTGTACTATTATTACTCGAGTATATGGTGCCTTGGTCGGAGAGATATCGCAATACAAAGTATGGATACATCCCTATTAATCCGTATACCGGGGAGTATAAACCGTTCTATCGTAAGTATGGTGCCCTGTGTTTTACTCTTACAGAAAAATTTCCAGTGGTACAGATTGTTTACAAGGGATAGACAGATGACCGATGTCCATAGAAGAAACGAGGAACCCATAGCTCTAGGGTACCTGCATAAGGATAAAAGAAATTTTAAAATATCTTTAGGCGATGTCCCGGCCGCTGATACTTTCATCTTCCGGTGGTCGCCGTTTCTCGTCCCTGGATGTGCTTACTTGGCGGCCGTGTCCTGGGGTATTGCTACCACTGCCGCTCGATTCATTGTTGGATGCAGACATTTGACCCACGATGTTAGCCATACCCGAGCCACTGGAGCTAGGACTATGTTCAATAGTTGGCCGCGCTCCCTGATTCCTGCCCGAAGCGAGAGAGTGAAGTGTATCGCTCGATGCCTGTTTTCCGCGATGAGCGGGCCGACTGCCGTGGCCTACTGAAGATTCCGAATAGGCAGGAGGATTATATCGCCCGACCCTCTGGCTCTGGCTGGGCGTTGTAGGGCGAGTAATCTCCATTCGCATGCCACCCACCGGAGGAGCAGAGGGAGAATCGTAAACAGGGAATCCACTCCCATTCGATTGCTTCCGATCGTGGCTGATATTCGCTTGCTGCGGAGGCGTTGTGAATGGTTCAATAACGTCTTCAACTCGGTTTCCAGGAGGGGGTGAAGCTACTGTCTGTGGGACATGGGGTGAAGGGCTGGCAGTTCCATAGGGGATAGTGCTGGCCGCCACTGAGCTGAAGAAGGGAACGGATCGCACGCTCGTGTTGTGTGTCAAGATGGTTGGGCTCCCAGGACTTTTGAATGGCGTTGAGGATAGGGTGGTGTATGCTCGTGTGGAGGTCGTTACATCTGACACTGATCGCATGTGACCCGACGAGTCGGAAAGTGGAAGAGTACCAGCAGCGGATTGTCGTTGTCGGCGGAGGATGTACAGGGCCGCTGCGATAGCTGCAGCAATGACAACCAAACCTCCGATCACACCCCTACAATTGCTCCTACATTCGTTGACTTTTTCTTAGCAGGAGGGGCTTGTCCCAAGTCGGCATGATCTGTAAAAGAGATTGGTAAAGGCAGAACTGGGTTAAGAAAAAGATCTCCTCACTTTCTCTGGCTATCTGCTGCGCGTTCGTCAAACTAAATCTCCCGTTGGGCCAGGTTGTGGCTGATTTGAAAGATGAGACACGTGCTTTATTACATTGGAAGAGACTCACGATCTTGTCCAGCCCAAAAGGTATAGTGAGACCGTCTGGTAGCGTTATATTGGATGGGAAGTAACTTTCGGTAGCGAGTCAGCCAAACTGATAGATGAACGGGTACCCAGAACGCGTACCTTGTGGATAGCCTTCCTGAACACAAGGAAGAATAGTCCGACCATCTAAGCAAGCACACAATTAATGGCTGATTGGATACAGTAAATGACGGTCATACATAGCGATCTTGGACTGGAAATCTGCATTTTGACAGGCAGTACATGCACTGATGAGATTGTACGAAGCCCAAGAACTTGAGGAGTGTATCAGCCAGATAGCTCCAAGGATGTCTGAATATTTAATACCATGTGCAAAAAGATATCGGGGTGGAATTAACATTAACACCAGGATTGTCGTAATGAGTCGTAGCATTAATGGCAGGGATTTCATAATCTAAGGGTGTTCAGTATCATGCTATGAGTTACATGGACTAAGCCTGAACGTACTGCCATTGTTACAGATTGCATTCAACTGAGTGACAACTTGACAAGGCGAAGTGCTTTGCGCATTGTCCATCCAAGTGAAGTCCGAAGTGCATACCGCGGACGTCTGAGCCGCTCGTTGTTGAAGAACGCCTGCACCATGAGCGAAAGAAGTCGAGGCTGCCAGCGTGAGGAGGATTGACAACATCGCGGACACCGATTTCGCAGTGAGGGTTCCGAACAGGAAGGGATGGGCTGATAAACCAGGGCAGAAGGCTATGTATATACATGTGAGTTCAGTGTGAGAGATTTGTCGTGAATCGAGATCTAGTACTAAAGTAGGCGCCCTGTCTGCGCCGTGGTTCTATATGCAGATAAACGGCAAGGCCAAGCTAAGGCAGTACCGGCACCTCCGAAAGTTCGTCTGGATTCAGTGCATACATGTGGCAGAGTTTTTACCCATGATCCAAAAGACAGTCCCCGCAGGGCAACACTCCTTCTTTTCATTTTGCAAAGAAGACGGCTTAAAAAACATAACACTACATCGGAGCGTCAACATTGCGAATGACCTAAGAATGATGTCGATGGATCCTCAACAGGACTGAAAGAAAATTCCTCAGTTTATTGAGGCCTAGGTCGCGTCGCGCGCGGCGCACCTTTGCGCTCCCGACCTTAACCGATACTGATGGCTTGCGACAAGCAATTTCAACAGGTCCAATTACACCCAATTGCCACATCTCGGCAATGGGGGCTGAAGAAGGGCGTTCATGTAGTTCCTATGAGGCCATAACAAGTTTGAGGCCACACCGTCCAATCAATTGAAACGTCTTCAATGTGTAAACAAAAATCTGTAAACACGGTAACTAGGGTCTGTACCGTACGCATACACCAGAAAGACCCCACTTACAATGACCTGAAACAAACGCGTTTCGCTGAAGGCGTTTCATTAGGTCGAAATCTGACCATTATCCGGAGGGAGGAGCGGCGATGAAGGAGATTTAACTGACCAGTGATAGATCGTTACCCCAGTTGATTACCGGTTCCGGGGAAGGGCGGATGGCGAAATTTTTGACTGATCCACTTGTTGAATGATTGAATATCTTTTCTCTCCACAATCAGGAAGCTGATGAAGTATTTTATACACTACTGATCAAACCATGGGATAACCGGAACATAAGAACAATCTAATGTACTGAGATTAAAACGTAATACATATATATACTTAACCCACCTGCACAAAAGACGACGAGCGCGCGCGAATCTGAGTCGCCAAGAAAAAGAGATTTGCATGAGGAACAGAGAATCAATCTACCGGGCTCCATCGATGAACATTTCTCTCCAAAGAGCTTGCATCGTCTCCGTCACGGTGGGAGCGACATATGTACGCGCGCTTCGCAGCTTGGCCTTCGTCGTGATCCATTTTATCGTCGGCGTCGGTTTCATGCTCCGTGTGGTCCTTCTTCCGTTTCGCCGCCAGGAATTGCAGATACGCTAAACTATGCCGAGGCCCATTCGCACGTGCCATGTTCAGAGGCGGAGCTGCGAACCACAGAACTTCGTTCGTTTCTGGATCGCGGTCGACCAGTTTAGCTATGTTTGTTTGTTTGTTTGTTGAAGGCGAGAAAATAAGGCAGTCCATTCCAGTCCAGGCGCGGTGTCGATAAGATGACAGGGCAGATGCAAAGAAAAGATGAATGTATGGAAAGGAAGCATGATAATCAGCTCAAAAAACCATCCCAGAACCAGAAGTGCACAACTTCCTTCTGCGTGCGAACAAAAGCCACATACCTGTGTCTGGTGGAAGCTTCTCCACCTGGCTAGGACCACCTATCGAAGCCAATCCGCCCGCTGCCATAACCACCGACCTGTCGGGACCCACACGCTGGCCGATTTGTTGTTGTTGTTGTTGTTGGACATACGGAGCTTGTACGTTTTGGTACGGAGTTGCATACGCAGTGTTAGTGTTAACCACTCTTGCAGCGCCCGCGCCATCGCTTCGCGATCTTTTTTACTATTCGCCCCCTCATCCACACCATCCACGAGATCAGGTGAAGGCTCAAGGATCCCTCCAGGTCCTTTGATCTTTCCACCAGCACCTTTGGCCACAAACGGACTCGGGTGCCGCACCGGATACACCGTCCTCTCAAATGGGTAGATCGGCATAAATTCGGTACTCTGTCTGACCTCTTCAGGAACGCATGAATTCCAGTTCTTGATCCTCACGAAAACCCGGTCGCGGTCGTTGTACCGCGAATCGCAGACGTACAGCGGGAAGCCGACATACCAGAAAGGGGCCGAGGCCGCCCCTTATATGCCGTGCCGTAAATTGACAAGCGATTTTCTCAATAATGTCCTCGACAGGGTGGTCTGCGAAGTGGCCTGAAGATTTCAGGGGTTCCGTTCATTAAACACGGTCACTACAGAAATGGAGGTAAACATTACGTACTTGTTTTGAATACCTCGCCCTCCCAAAATTGTCTGTTGGATGGGTGGAATGTCTGCATAAAGGGGTTTCAGTCAATCGAATGGGCGCTATTTTAGGAATTGTCACCGACCTGCTCGGGTCTGTAATACCATGACACGGTGATGCCAGGACGCCCGGATTTACCGCTAGAAAAACAGGGTGATATATGAGCGTCAATCAATCGCATTCACTTTCAAAGAAGGCTTACAACTCCTCCGACACCCAGCACCTGAACACCTGCCCAATTATTGGCCGACCGGGGTCATCAGGGTTACTCAAATGCACCCAATCGGCCAACTTGATCTTCCACCCTTGTAGTTCACTTCGTCGACGAAAGTCCGGTCTCGCGAAAGAACACGATGGGTCGTTACGTTCGGAACGCCTTCGCTGTCAGCACCGTGGACAGGTTTGACGTTTCCTGGACCAGCTCGCAGCGCCGCAAAGTTAGTGGTCGAGATATACGGTGCAGCAGGAGGATTGGGAGACGTGAGTGCTTGATAAAGGCGCTATCCACGCGCAAGATAAGAAAACGGCTGTGGACATAAAGGAAATGGTACGATATTTACCTGGAGAAGGAGTGTTCGGCCATATGCTTCTGTGCCAGGATCATGCCATCGACGCGCCTTCTCGAAGAGCCGTGCCATATCATGATCGAACTCTTTTGCGCTTTTGTATAGCTTGTGTCTTGTTCGCGTCTATAAGTTTTAAGGAAGGTCAGGTCATGTATACAGAAGGGCAATCTTTGTAGACCTACTTCAATTTGCTTCAGAGAAATTGGGGAAGTAGATGAGAGATGCAGCGTCGGTGACGACTCCTCTGGTACCGATTCAAGGCAAATAGCAAGGCGATTGCCACTACAGTCGAAAATGACTTTTTGTAACTCATACGGGCAGAAAAGACGTACATGATATCTTTGAATGTCTTGAGAGCATGAACTATATCTGAGAAGCGTTCCTTTATTTACAATGAGGAAAATATATAAAAATCGATGAAGAAAGGACAACATACAGGTTTGGACTCCGCCATCCACCCATCCTCTCCAAACCCGGGCCATCTCGGCAAGCCCTTCTCCAACTGCTTCACGATCTCTTCACTCTGCGGGTCTCGATCGGCTTGGAATGCAGCAGTAGCACCATCAGATTCCGCCTCATCAGAATCTGGCGACACCACGTCCACGTCGATATCGGGCGTCTGGCGTTGCGCAGATTTCGGGCGAATAGGGACGGGCCTTGTATACGCGTAACCGGAAGTGCTGGTGCTTGCTGTGGGTGTTGCAGTTGCGTGGTTCTGATTCTGATTCTGATTCTGAGCTGCTGGTGTTACTGTGCGTGCCGGGGTAGAAGCAGCAGCAGGAATAGATAATGGTGCAGGTGTAGGAAGGGCCGGTGTAGAAGGGGCCGGTGTCGCTGCAGCTGCTGGAGTCGGTGCTGTATCTTTCTTCTTTTCTTTAGCAACCTCTTTTGTTACTGCGTGTACTTTTTGTGCGGAGGAAGGTGGGGGAGAAGAGCGAGTAATGGGAAGCACGGTGCGTTTCTTCCATTCCGATTCTAAGAGATCCTAAAACCATAGCCTCAGTACGGCCGACTACAAGACGAGACGAGACGCGTCGACAAACACGTACTTTGAGAGTCTTTGCATCTAGCGCAATCTGACTGTCTAACTCATTATAGAACAACGCGTTCCAAAACACGAGAGATAGATCGGTGTATACATCTGTCGCTTCCTTATATCTCCCTTTCGCGATGCCTGTCTGGATGTTCTTCAAGCACCGAGGTTCAGGTATCACCTATTCCAGTTCATTAGAGTCTTATACAATATTTCATGGGTGGAAATGAACGTACTTCGTAGTACTGTGGCCAAGAGGTCCGGTCAACCAGCTCCGTGAACATTCCAGCTAACTGGCGCCTTCCTCGAGGTGCTTGAACAGCTAAAATGGCGCTGATCACTTCCTCCATAGCGGCTTTCTGCGCTGGTGTTATTGGCATTGCTGTCAAAGGCGTATCCGTGTTGAATTATCGTATATGCACGGCTTTTGTTATGAATGATAGGGCTTTCGTGGTAGGTAAGTAGCCTCGAGATTGTTTTAATTCGGCTCTTTGGAGGCTTTTTCTTGAGCTCGGTTTACGAAGAATGCGCGTGCGGCTTGTCCAGGCCCCTGGTTGTCAGAACTTCGACATTATGGACAGATAATATAAAGGCACAAGAGTGGTGTAGCTTTGAGGTTCAAATGACCGTTTTGAACTTGAACAAAATCTGCGGTCTCATACACTGTTTGCGTCTAATTACCAAAAGCTTGACCGGATCAGCGGGCCGAATAAGGATCGCCATATAGTTAGGGGCTCACGAATCGCTGGGACGCCAGACGTTGAGCATCCACAGGGTTTATCTGGCTGGAAAACGACTGGAAATTTATTGGAAGTGTGTAATATAAATCCATTATTCGACTCAAGAACAGAAGAGCCAAGTGACTCTACACCTGACAATGACTGCCTTTCAAATATATGTACAGGACCATTAGTCCAGTAGTATAGCTACGGTGAGAACCCATATCGTGCATAAATTTACTAAGCGGCCTAGGATTTCAGAAGTCTTTGCTCAAAAGCTTCCACCCATGCCTGTGAACTCCTGATCTGGTCGACGGCATACCTCTCATACTCGGCCTCTCTTTGGTATGCTACCTCCGCGACTCGTATCTACGCCATTACAGTCGTCTATCAGTGGAAAGTACTGACATGCAGCAGAAGATTGAGGTCTTACCATAATATCTGCTGTAAAGCCTGTTATCGGAGATGCACTCGTCTGAAAGGCGTGCAAGCGATAAGTCGTTCCCCTAATTCTTTGATTACATGATCCTTGTGGTGCTAAACGCAAATAAGAATCAGAAAAAAGAGCAATCAAGCCGTAAACATGCGAGTGAAATACATGATATCTAGATTCATAAGGCCAGTAGTCGCTTCCATGAGGTACAAGCGGTTCGAGGTCGGCAGCAAGGCTGGGATTTAGGAAAGCTTCCAATGGATGAGAGAAGATATGATCGACCTCTCCTTTATGTGGTACCAATTCATCGAGTATTGAATTATCGGTGAGCAGAGCGACTACAGGAGTGACGACTAAATGGTGAAATGGCTGAAGATCCAGAGTTCCAAGCGTGTGGATATGAGCGCAGGTTCTCGGAAGGGACACCTCCTCGTGTGCTTCCCGGTACTTTTTAATACAAAAGCAAAGACTTTAAGATGCAATATAGGTTAAGAATATTGATGACCCACAGCGGTAGCAGCCACATCTCTGTTATCTTCGACATCCATCTTGCCACCAGGTAAGGATGACTGACCGCCGTGAGTTTTCAGATTCTTACCGCGCGTCGTCATCAACACGCGCAACACGCCATCTCTCTCGAACAAGAGGACAAGGACTGCAGCAAGCCGAGAATAGGGCTCCACTCCATTTCTACCCATCCAAAGCAACAAGTATAAGCGCAGTAATCTGTAAGTCAGATAAGATAGCGGAAACGTACAGATACGCTGTTCGGCGTTCTTGATCCTCTGTGGATGTTTCGAAGAAAGTGACAAGATCTTTGACATGTTGTCGAGTGTTCTCTGAGAAATAAGAGTCTAGAGGCGGATGTTCTGTCATTGGAATGCTTCCAGGCGTAGCTTCACTCGCTATCAAATAGTATACTGAAGGTTCAAGGAACTGAAATGTAACCGGTGTCTTCAAGAACCGGCCCGAGAGCTATGAGGCCTGAGTAGAAAACTGTGTCAAAGCAAGAAGAGAACACAGGAGAGCATACATAAGGCCATGCTACAAATCCCTGTTGCTGCTGCGAGATTTCTATCATCAAGTTGCGCCGGAAAGTCATGGCGATGACATTTCGAAGTAGCACGAGAGCTGAGTTCAAAACTGGATTTGAAAAGAGCGACAAATGGCACGCGCTACTTCACAGCCGATGACATCATATTCCAATCATAGAGGTCCAAGAGCACAGAGGTTGCCGCGAGGAAATCCACTTGTAGTGGGTCGTGCGCGTTACCTCTCACAACCTCTCTCAACAACATTCGTCCCATTTCAAAATGGTGGCCCCAGTAGATGGCCCCTCTTCAGCTCCAGGCACAGGATTTGAACCTGGCAAGCGTAACACGGCGCTTCAAGCTCACGTCGCGTTCTTCGACCGAGACGACGATGGAATTATCTGGCCCAGCGATACGTACGTTAGCGCATTTCAGGGTCTCTTCCAATAAGAAAAGTGTAAACTGATGGCTTGGCAGGTATATAGGTTTCCGAGAAATTAAATTTGGCGTGTTCCTCTCCATTCTTTCTATGCTTATCATCCATGGCGGGTTTTCGTAAGTGGTCCTGTTGACGTGGATATATCACCCCTCTCGTAACACGCCGCGCCCTTGTCATTTCGAATAGTTACATAACCTGGGGCAGTATACTTCCTGACCTCCTTTTCCGCCTGAAGATCAAGAACATGCACAGGGTACGTACTAATTTTCGAGTGTGTAATAAGGCGTTGCAGTGCTGAGTGCCATGACTTCAGGGAAAGCATGGATCTGACTCGGGTGCCTACACCACTATAGGTGAATTCGACGACAACAGGTTCGACTACATCTTCAACATGTACTCGCCCGAGCCACACACCCACCTTACATTCTCCGAGGGTGTCCATATGGTACACGGAAACAGGAACCCTTACGATCCTGTGGGTTATCCATCCCTATATGCATCTTACATACACGCTAACGTTTCTGTAGTTTGGCTGGTTTGCTGCCATATTCGAATGGCTTGCCACGTACATTCTGCTCTGGCCCACTGATCCACGAGGCATGAAGAAGGAGGATGTGAAAGCTGTCTACAACGTAAGCCCTTTTCTACATTTTGACAGGAAGGATCCTCGATGACATCGCGTCTATATGCACACAGGGCTCCATTTTCTACAGGATTTCTGGAAAGAAACCCAAATATTAGAATCGCAGACTTGTTGATGTGAGAACCTCAGGGGGTGTATATACCTGCGTATATGGTATTCCCAATAAATGCATCTGGAAACGTTTTTGTAATTACCGAGATAATGATGAACTTTGGAACATATAAACGTCAGTTCAACTACACTTCTTACCGAGAGTTTCTTTGAACTTCTGGAAGGGAATCATCCTCATGTAAGCTCTTATCGGCCCGACCAGTCTCTGAGACTTCGACCGCAAGGGCGCCTATTCTATTTTTACTCATCAGCATATGCAAGTGGTATACATGTATAGAATCATCTTGAGTGTCTACAACCAAGATCACTGTAGATACCACATGTACTGTTAGTTTAGGTGTTGGTTCCAAAACGGTGTACTTTACAGCACCACAAGTTGAGAATTGGTCACTGTAAGAGTGATACAGAGTAGCTCCTTTTGCAAAATTTGATTGGACTTGGCTCGCAAAGCCCTAGTATTATGTTTAAATATGCATCTCCTAGCCATTCTTCACTCTTTTCAAATTAACGCACTTGCTCTCCGAAGTGTTTGTACGGCCCAAGCATGACGAATTAAATGTTATGCTCGAAGGTGGGTGCGGGACTGGCTGGGGTGTGAAAGATTCACGGATGAAGCTTACGTAGAAAATCAAGAAACCGTGATAGTAAAATACCAAACGACGATGTACCATGCACCCACTCCAGTAGAAGACGGGGTACCGATCTGGTGCGGAATATGTTATCGTCGATGTCCAAGGTCGCACATTGAAAAGTACGTTGATAGATAAGAGACTTGTATACAAGACTTTGACACAGAGATTCTATCTAGTATTTGTCAAAAGTAGGCAAGACAACGCGAGCGCTTGACCTTCAATGATATCCTGTGGTTTATGCTCAGGATGGCCAAACACAGGCATTGTGGCGTATCACCGGAAACGACTGTCGGAAAAATCAAGATCAGAATATATGCATAGAAATGAACACATCTACACATATCAGTCCATCAGCTTTTCGGCCGGTTGACATGCTTCAGTAATCTTCCTATATAATATTGTCGTAATGGTCAGACTGACCACCCATTGTCAGCAATGACATCTCACATCTGTTCGTACCAGATACTGGGCTTGTATATACGATCTGTACTGATAGTATATTTTTATATAGAGCTGTACAAGATATGTAGCTACGACCTAGTTTACAGGAATTATTGATCAATACGAAACTCTGAGTAAGAAAGATGCGCCTGATTAAGGTGTAAATCAGCAAGCACTCTGAAAAGACTCAAAAGGAATATCAATGGACTTACTCACCATCGGAAAGATGCAGCGCACAAAGATTTACATTTGGAAATGCTGTCATGTTAGCATCAATATCAGCAAGAAGGTAGAAAGGGACTCACCGAGTGTGTGAGTTTGCAAGGCTGCAAATTTGTCCTCACAATAGTAAGCACCTGGATTGCTTGAGGAGGGCATGACAACTTACCTCTGTTAACCCAAGCTCCTTTAATTTTCAGTTAGCTGCGAGTAAAAACAGGACAAGATGCCTGAATCTAATTTCAAGACAGCCTTACATACACACAATTTCACAAAGTTCATACCCTAAACACACAATGCCCTGCACTCCACCGATGCCCCATTTGTGTGACTACAACATGCTCCACTTGGGATACTTAAGAAGTCATATGACTGTGTTTGCTATATTATGTTCGAATTCGGTTGTGACATGCCATGTTCTTGTTGTAGTCAGGGTGTAGCCAAGTCATAGCCAAGGTCTAAATTTGCATAACAGTTGCTGAAGTTGTCTGAGGTAAAGCAAGTCGAGCACCATGGCCAATCAAGGTCAGTAAGGAGACTTGCTTTTTGTTTCATTCTCCAAATGGTTGACGGTCACAGTCTAGCCACTTTTATCTTCTAGATGCTTAGGTTAATCTGTAGAATAAGTCAAGTTAAAGAAATTTGATTCAGACATACATATAGCTGTAGGCCTGAATGACGAAGTGTGATATGTTTCTCATAAGCTCACAAGCAGGCGGCTTTTGTGTAATGATCAAGCCCTGATTGTCTGTACAAACAAATTATATGACCTGATCAACGTGCTGATATGGCTTCCTGCAAAGCTTGATCAGTCCTGATAAGTTCATCAGCTTCAACGTAAGGCATTAATATGCTAATTTGGATTTGTCCGACAACTTCATCGGCAGTTCAGATAATGGTATGGCCTTATTGTAAAATTAAGGCTTCTCACAGTAATGTTACGGAAAATAGGCCGGCGAAATTGCAATTCAAGTTGTACAGTATTTATGATGGTGCATTAGAAGAATGGCGGCGTTGTGCACCATTTATTAAGCTTCATCATTAAGTCAGGATATATGTCGAGACAAATATCGTACTAATATGAGTTGAACGTTCGAACCTTATCAACGACGGGTTAGAGTCCTATTCACTGCCAAATTATTCAGTCGCGTCGAGATGTTTGAGTCAGGTGATGAAACAAAGTCATCACATGAGTGTTGAAACGTTGAAATTGAAAGCTGATGGCCCGGGGAAATTCAAATGTAGGTTTTGCCTCACGTCCACCATGTTTTACGACCAATTCATGACCAAGGACGTCTGAACGATACCTAACCAATATCTAACGGCTCTAGATATTTTTCAGACACTCAGTGCTAACAAAACTACATGGCCAACTCTACTCCATCTACAATGGATTTAATTTCTTCTCTGGGGCCCCTGCTGTTCACACAACGTTTGATTTTGGTGAACAGAAACTCCTCGAACAACCCCAGAGCCATGACACCACAAAAACTCCTACCACTCTCCAATCTCTGCCGGTCGAAATACTTCTTTATATGTTCTCATTTTTGGAACTCAAGCCCTACATTATCTCCAATGGCGTCTGCAAAGAATGGCAGCGTCTTCTACCACTGGCTGAGCTGCATCCTACTCGACGCCGTCTGCTTGCTCTATACTACAGGATAATAAATACTCCCAATTTTCAAAACTCCCTCACTTGGTCGTTGGACAACCTTCATCCATTCGACAGGCAGGCGTACATCGACTCGCTACTTGCCCAATATCCCGTGATTCCCGAGGAATTTCGCATGTGGATCATCGAGTGGCCCGCCCGACTTGTCATAGCGTGAATATGGCCTAGGATTAAGTTCTTAAATAGTAGAGGAAGTGATTCCCAGCGAAGATATGGGGTCAACTGGTTGGGATATAAGAACAACTCCCCACAACTATCTGCAGTGTTGTACAAAAACAAGACCCCGCATGTCAAATTCATCCCTGCACTCTTGATTTGGAGACAAAGTTGCACCACGGATTGGCTCATATTTGCCGAAGACGAGCCAGACCTCTTCGGTCGTGTGTATACCACTGATTTCATGGAGAGCGAGACGTCGGCTGTCATTCCCCATGCGCAACAAAGCCTCAACTATAGTGACGATTCGGACAACTCGGACGACGATTCTGGTTGCTATCATAACGTCCCTTATGCGGATTGGGTCACTTATCTGGAATATCACTGGGAAAATACTGCCCGTATTCTTCTTGTTTCTGAGATGCAGCTCAACGAATTTCCTTTTCCCGACTGGCCCATTCTGCAACCAGTACCAATCGACTTTGATGAAGCGCAGCCAGACACACTTCCTGCCTATCCCTGGAATTTTCGTGATACCGTCTCACATCTTGCTCTGTTTAGCTGAAACGTAACTTCTATACCTTTCTGATCAGAAATTTCCATACATGCGTACACAATCTATAGCTTAAGGGTGTCTTCAAGTTCTTTTTAAGTATAAAGTGCGGCTTAAGCAAAGGAATAGCCACCTTCAAGTTCAGGCAACGAATGAAGGATAAGCAATGTAAGCATAGTACATCATTGACTTCAAGTATATGATTTTAAATAACTAGTGATGTGGTATAGACTATTTCGTATATCCGTAACATTGTGATACCACCTAGTTCCACATATCACGCTAATAGGAACAGATTCGGTTAACACGATATTCCATCCAATAGTATGTATGAAACTCACTGTTGCATCAGATTCATAAATCTTCCGATTTTTCGACCCCAGGTCCAAGATGCGCAAACCTAACAACGCTTTACATGCTTCCTCAGCACGCTGGTCGCAATTTCTACAAAAAGCCATCTGTTGCTTGTCCACTAACATTGTTAGAGACCCAATGAGAATCTTCCGTCCATTCTTGCCGTTGTCCAGGAAGTCCCTCGCAAAGTTAATTATGTAAGGCCATGCTATATTCTCTGCGCATTGTTCGAGGGAGTGGTACTGGGTTGATAACGGCCCAATAAGTTAGGCGCCCACGAAGAATCAAGACATAGCAAGATGGCCGCCTCATCTCTGCTGACGGTTCTAAGCACTATTGTAAGATTAGCGAGACTTGTGCATGATCTACAGTAATTGGAAAGACGAAAAACACTTCGTGCTCTCACGGGGGCACCCACAGACAGCCTCATTTTACACACAACACGTTTTTTTGCAATCTATAAATAAAGCATATCGCAAACCCTTTGTATTTTGCTTCCAGCATGATCTCACGGAAGCCTGGGCATACTCGCTAATATCTAGTGTGTGCTGATTGATATGTAAAGCTCCTGAAAAAGGCAGCTCGACGATCTGCGCAGCATGTTCTGGGGTCGGTTCTATGATTGATGTGTCATGACGCTTGCACAAAGCCTGGATAAGATGTACCACAGAATCAGAAGCGTGCAGTGAACATGGCTGTACAGATACCACTCATACTGCGTCAGAGGGCATGGGACGTCTCCAAGTGAGAGTTGGAAGGTTCTGTTACACGTTGATAGCGTAGAGTATTACTTGCACACTTTACTGAGGGGCAAAGCCACACAATGGATTAGCAGATATTCCATATAGACGAACCAGACCTCTTCTGCCATTATTCGGCTCATTTTGGGAAAGCAAGATGCGAGCACTATCATTTTTGATACGCCGAACTTCCATCATGTGAAGTGAATTTGATATGCTAGAGCAACTCTAAGCTGGGCCCTTTCAGGGTCTCTCTCAAGGTTCTCTTCAAAACGTCCATTATACTACTCATTGGCCATCTTCAAATGCAGTCGACTACATGGTCAGTGAGCTCAATACGACAATATCGATAATCTTTCACTTCTACCAAATATCCAAGTACTGAATATTTTACGCTGCAACGTAATGGCATTGAACGCGCACCAACTTTCAAGATGGGCTCATTATTGGCACATTGGGGCGCTGGCTAATTATATACCTAAATATGAATTCATTTATCTGACAAGACTGTGGAAGCTTCATCTCGTATCCTTCCCCTATATTCCTTCGAAGTTTGACCTCAAATAGATTTAACACTCTATGTCGCTTCCATTCTCGGACGCATACTGCGGCCAGTAACTTTGGGAACTAAATGCTTTTTGTAAGATTGGAATGGTGCAGTGATCCTGGATCAAATGCGGGGTTACATGGTATGCGGTGTGTGGCACACAAGGTGTTAACGTTTTAACTGTCAACGCGTCGTATACAAATAACCTTGACCCAATGTCATTAATTTGGCTGGTGATCCTTTTTATTTCTTTACCGTCGACTTTCACTGATTCCACGTTATCGAACGCCCACATATGTCCCGCTTAGCTCAGCGGTAGAGCGCGTCACTAGTAGTCACGTGAATCATCAACCTACTACTTTGGGAACTTCCCAAACCAGTACATGACGAGGCCAGTCGTTCAAATCGGCTAGTGGGAATATCTTTTTGTTTTACCTTGGTTTTACCCTAGTACCTACATGTGCAGTATTATTCTAATAGTAATTAGGCCCAACAGGAATAAATTTTCAAGGGTTCCTCTATGTATGAAGCTTCAATATCATCCGGGTATTAGTGATGGCGTTGCGAAGATTGGGACGCGGATTTGAACTATTATGCATCCGTTTTTGATATTATGATCGGCTCATGAACTCTTGCTAGGGTAATCACCATCTTACACATATTCTTGTCCTTTCATTCAGTCTATTGTCCCATTGCGTTGCAAATACTTCATGGTCATTAGTCAGTCCCTAGTCATGCGTAGCATTTATGCAATACTTTACTCACCCCATAGCTCACGCATACTACTGCTCCGGCTGACAATGGTAGATAATCAGGTTTTTGTCCTCTCTCCTTAGCATCAAGGACTGGTCAAGGAGGGAGACAAACAAGAGAATCAGGAGAGTGTGGTGCTAGCTGCGCTCCATTTCATTCCATCCATAAGGCCAGATGGTTGCTAGTGCTAGGACAGCTAAAGCAAACCCGCGTGAAAGATCCGGTATATTTGGTATCTGAGTTACTACTTTGGGAATAGCACTCACCAAATTGAGTACACAGGTCAGTCCAAATCGTCCAAACAGGCCAATGGGAACTTCTATTATTTCCATAATTTGATATCAAGTTCGTTCTCGACAAACAGTGATAGGATATGCCACTTCAAGTTGTGTGTACTCTATACACCGATATTGCGTCAAGCCACGCAAAATTAACTCTGGATGTGTCCAGATTTTGGAAAGGCTCGCCTCCTTAGTAGTATATTTTTTTAAAATACTCCAAAGCCCGGAAGCCAAATTATGCTCGGAGCGGGCCATTATCGTGATACAACGCCTTAATCTCTGAGTCATAGACAAGCAATCAAGACAATCATTGGTTATCCCACAAAACTCATATCACGTTGTATATAATCGGAAGAGCCAGATATGAGTTTTGCTCACTCCTCTGCAGACATTCCATTTTTGTTCTTGCTCTTACTTTGATTATGTCTAATAGCGACGCTGAGGAAACCAAGACATCCATCCATCAAAAATGCCGGTGTTTTTATCATTTAACGTACGGTGCACAACTGACATTTGTTGTTGTACCAGTCGATACAGATGATGCAGACGTAACGTTTCAGTCCTCAGATGGCATTCAATTCAAGCTTCATCGTAAGTATCTCGAGGCTTATACAGGCGCCTTCCCCGGAGACAGCGCCCCGGAACTCAGATCCGACAGACCTACGGACGTCACTCATCTCACAGAATCAGCCGAGATTCTGGAGATCCTATTCCAATTCGTGTATCCCAGGAGACATCCTAGTCTTGAGGGCCTTGCATTCAAAGATTTGGCGCCCTTGGCAGAGGCTGTAGAGAAGTATGAGGTGTATTCCGCGATGACTATCTGTCAAATCCGATTAAAGTGAGTCGCAATGATGCTACTACGACATGGAGTGCGAAATGACATATATTTATGAACGTCACAGGCCGTTTATCCCTGAATATGCCCTTGAGATCCTCTTGTACATGGTATCAAGCATGACTATTCTGAACTAATCAATGAGGCGGCTCTGCACCTATCCCGAAACCATAGACCACTAGACCACTTCCTCATTAAGTTACCAAATAATGCTATGTTCCCTTGGGTCTGCACTATACTACAGCTTACTCGTCTTTATTACAAAGCTAACAGAAGTAACTCATAGATTCGCTACTCAGAGGCCTGGGGATCGATATTTGAGAAGGCTTTGCAATTAACAGGAGTGCACCATAACGAAGAATCGTCGGCAACGGACATTCCATGCGATCGGTGTCAGACTTTGATAGTGACATACATCGTTAAACTGGAACGGATATCCAGCCTTTTCTACATTGAGCGCTCGTCTGGACGCCGGGCTTCCAGCCGAAAGCGCTAAAGTTATCGGAAATTGCAGGAGGGGCTGTCCGCAGGCCAAGACCGCTACAAAATGCATGGAGAGGGTCATTAAATTATGCAAGGATGGTATAACCAGCATACGACCATTCACAGAATTTTTGAAAGAGACGACTGGATAATTCGTGCTTTATACTTAGATTTAAAGATGCTCGTTTTATAGTAGAAGACCATGTTTCTTCATCGTGGGTGGGTGCCGGCATTACTCAAATGAAGCCATGGAGGCCCTGTAGTTTTTTGGGACTCCGGTTGCATCAATGTTACATCGAGGCAACCTGCAAGCGCAGTGTAAACCATCTAGCACGGTGTGTCGGAATAAGGCCACCCAGAACGCCACATTTGTGGTTTCCAGGACCTCTTTGTATCAATGATGTCGAGTCTTGAAAGCGAGTGAAATTGTTCTATAGTTCATACATAGTTTCCCTGAACGTCATATTCATTAAGATTGAAACCAGATTATTCCTGAACGAGAGAAGAAATGGATTTGCTATGGATGATTCTGGTGGGTTCCAACGAATTGGCGATGATGAACTCGCCGTCTATTGATACAAAATGCTATAAGCAGAAGATCTGATTGATGTTGAGCAGCTGAAAACCTACTGGGCAAGTCGTTGAGATCAGCCCTCCTCTCGGCTTCAACCACGTTTTCTGTGATCCCTGTGAGCACATGTCGGACTGCTAGCCTCCTCCTGGCTTCGGCCGGGTCGACCTCGATGAACCAACGTTCATCCAATAGGAGTCCACCTTCACTCCAAGGTGGAATGGACAGGAAGACATATAGCCCTTCGATGATCACAATGCGATGATGAGGGTGTATAGACACTGCATCTGGCGTAGGGTCTTTCAATGCATGATCGAAAGAAGGCGCAGTGATGACACCAGTGAAGCTAGTATCACGAACTTTCTGTAGGAATGTGATGTAACCAGCACCATCGAAGGTCCAGTGAATTCCTCTTCGATCGTGTGCTGTCTGAGGGTCCGGTAGAACGTCCAGTTGACCCCGGGAAAGATGCCATCCATCCAGTCCAACAAGGATAGCTTGGTCGTATTCCCGCCCACCATTGTCACTGGAATTCTGGATGATGTCCCCTGACAATTCTCCGCACGTCTTAGAATCCGCAACCAAGCGCTCTCTTAGAAGTGCGTTGACCGCGCTCTACCAGAAGATGGGAGAACGTAGACTTTCCGGATGCTGGGATTCCTGCTATTCCCACAAGGAGACGCTGTGGTGACGGAGTGCTTGTGGAATTCTATGCTTCATTCCGGGTCTGCGTTGGAGAGAAGTGGTGTAGATTGCATACCATTCTAATTTGTGGGCCAAGTACCACGACAGCTCTTGAACGTCTGCATCCATAGTGGGATCTGTACCAATGCACCCTAATATATCGCGTCGACTTAGGAGTGGTAATGAGCAAGAGGGAATTAGTCAGGGGCTGTGAGAAAGCTGTGTTTTAATTGCTCCGTTTCGGCGGCAATACGTCAGTATCGATAATGAGGCAATGAGGCCTCTATTGTCGTCTTATAGAACTGCACAGCGACTTGAGGTGGGTGGCAATGATCTGCTTTCTGTCACTTATATGTCATAAATTTCTCAAAGTAGTCCTGGAAACGCCCCTTGACTATACACCTCTCTACGTTTCAACTAATTCTTTCTATTAAACCTCAAGATTACGGGATTGTATACAACAAATCTTACAATTGTAATGGCGAACTCTAGCTCTACTAATGCTGCAGGGAGGATTTTGAAAAGGTGCGGCAATAAATCTCTTTCTGATATCCTACGATGTACTAACTGCTGTGCTGCACGGCATAGAGCGAATGCTTCAACTATCCAAGACAAGTTTCTTGTTGGATATCAAGGATGGTCAGTCGAAAACTCGGGATTAGTGCCTCTTATGGTGGGACCTAAGGACACCTGCCTCATGCTTACTGCTCCCTTGTCCAAACAGGTTCACTTGCAATGGAGACGGAGAGCCTGTTGGACCAGGCCATCATGGTTGGCTACACTGGTTCAACTATCCAATACCAGACGGTGGACGGCCCAACACAGATGTCTGGCCAGATGTCTCATCGTACTCTCCCTCAGAACTGTTCCCAGCACCAGGACTCAAAACCAAAGCAGGAGATCCCGTCTTTCTCTTTTCTTCACGCAATGCCAAAACGGTTCAAAGGTATGTGGGCGAGTTGCCGTTGCTACCCAGCATGATATTTCATATATATAGGCATTTTCATTGGATGGCTGAACACGGAGTGGATGGCGCGTTTCTACAGCGATTTGCCGGGCAGTGCGATCTTGAAGCTGGCAACGAAGGGATCATGAGAATACGGGACGAAGTGGGAGATCGTGTCAAAGAAGCGGCAGAAAGAGAGGGCCGCGTTTTCGCAATTATGTGAGTTTCCTAGTGACTTTTCATCTCTCATTCGACCTCTGCATTTTAATTTTGCTCTGTTCCACGGTTGACTGCCTAACGTCTATGTTGGACCATCAAGAAAACGTACTGAGACATGTCATTTTCGCTTATTAATGACAGGTACGACGTATCAGGCGTGGCTCCTGACCGCATTCAACGCATCTTAGAACGTGATTGGGGGCATCTCGTTCGTAACAAAGGCGTTTTGGACAGTCCAAACTATCTCAGGGAGAAAGGAAAGCCAGTCATAGCATTATGGGGTGAATTCTTCTAGCATTAATCAGACTCAGAGATGAGATAGCTCAAAACTGGTCTAGGTTTCGGTTTCGATAATACCAAACACACCCCCGAGCTTGTGCATTCCATCACACAGTTTTTCCGCGATACAACACCGGGCGGTGTGTACATCATGGGCGGGACACCTGCCAGTTGGCGTACTGCGGAAGGAGATGCCGATAGGAACCCGGCGTTCTTGAATGTATGGATGAACGATTTCGATGCCATTTCACCATGGACGATTGGCAGGTATAACACAGAGCAGGAAGCAGATGAATTTTCCGAGTCGAAAATGAAAGGAGATGCCGATTTTATCAAGAAACACAATGATGCAGGTGGGGGAAGAAAGATAGATTATATTCCAGTCGTGTTTCCTGGAGGATCGGTGCGTCTACCCTGTCTAACAATTCGGCACCCTCTCATAGAATATCACTCTGGTTAGGGATTCAACTTGTCTGAAGGGAAATGGGGTTTCAACAACATCAAACGGAATGGTGGTCGTTTCTTGTGGAAGCAGATATCTAATGCAAAACGACTAGGAGTTCGCACCCTGTACGGGGCGATGTGGGATGAGTAAGAATAAGAGCCCATCAATTCACATATTAATGTTTGCTAACCTGCCCTTGTACACAAACAGATACGACGAAGGCACCGCATTTATGCCTATCGTCGAACATAAACGGAATCTCCCCGAATCGGACAAATTCAGGTTTATGGCCCTAGATGAAGATGGATATGATCTGCCATCCGATTGGTCGGTGACATTCTTTTCTCCCAAATCACACCGCAGCACACATCTCTGATTCAATTTGTCGGTGTCTCAAAAATAGGTATATGAGAATATGTGGCTTTGCCGGCGAAGGCCTGCGCAGCGAACGAAGAATACATGAGACCTTTCCGGTTAAGGAACTGCAGGACTACTGGTCTTCGCGTCCAAGGTATGAAGCAGTTAGTCAGAAGTCTGGGGACTTTGTCTCTGGTTCGTCATATACTGTAACCGGTAGTAGTAGTGGTGCAGGTACAAGTGGTGCCCCATCCACTGACGCTGATGGTCAAACATACGCAGAATGGCTCGCAACGCAGAAAGAAGAAAAGGAAGATCTACCTCCCCGCCTTACAGTCTTGAGGCTGCAGAGATACCAGCTACATCTGTGTCTAACCCTTCTCCAATACAATCTACTGTCGCTCCTGGCCCTGCCGTACGCAATCCTGGTATGTCGACGGGATCTACACCACTGACCTCCGTGGGATACGCTTCTCCCGCGGCAATGGCAATCGCACCCCAACCTGCTGCACTCCAGTCCCACCGTACGGGTTCTCCGGCGATTAATCCTTCAGGTTATGCTGGACCCTCTTCTTCTTCTTCTTACTCTCCCAGTGCCAATACTAGTGGTCCCGGAGCATTTCAACGTCAGCAGCAAGATCCTATCGCGAGTCTTACGCACGGGCTTGGACGACAGAGCATCTCAGATTCTGGATATCGAGTCGGTGGAAGCACTCAAACTGGAGGAAGTGCATCTACTGAGTCGTCTTCGCCGACTCATACGGCTCACTCGGTGGTTCACAATCCTGCGCACGCACCTCCTTCTCAATATTCTGGTAGGCATTCGCGTCCTTCGAGTCAGTCAGGTACGATCTCGCAGATTTCGAGACCACATTCGCAGCAAGGTTATCAGAACACCTCTGCTGTTTCCTCTGCTATTCATGTGCAGTCGCCCGTACAGGAGGACTCCGTATCTAGCTCATGGTCCCAGGAACAGTGGCCTACTCAAGAATGGAACGTGCGTCCCAATCAGACGGCGAATGCTCCCCCTGCTGTACCGCATTCAACGTATCCTGTGCAGTCCGGAGGAGCTACTCTGACGAGACCTCAGTCATTTTCTGCCTCCTCGAACGTAGCTGGAGGGACATCTTTGCGCCCGAGTTCCACGATTAGTGGCAGGCCGTCCTCGGCAGCTTCTAATCCTATTAGTCCTGGAAGCTACTCCAGCGCGTCTAATTCCGACCACCGTCCTGTATCGCCATATCCTAATACTCAGAGCCCATCTAATTCCTTTAATCCCACTCCTTATTCGTTGCAATCTGTCTCTTCATATCCTCCTAGACCTTCGACTACTGGTCCATACGCTCAAGGACAGAGCTCTTCAGCTCACGGCTTCCCGAATGGGCCATCGTACACGTCTGTAGTATCAACATATCCTGGTCAAGGTGGGTCTTCCTATCCTGGACAAGCAACAGGATCGGGATATCAGCCGATGCACGGATCGAGTTATGCATGGTCAAGTGGCCCAACCCCACATGGCTCCCCTCCCCGTAGCCCCCTTGGTGTGGGCGCATCTGCATTCCCCCTCTCAGTCAACGTATACCTCAGGGCCCTATAGCCATTCCCAACCTCCTGTACCACAGCAGTATACGGGACCTTCATTCCCATCGTCTAACCCAGGGGGTCACCTCCATTGAGCTCTTACCAGCCACATAGTCCCGATATGTACTTCCCTCAAGCTCAAGCTTCAGGTACTGGGAATGAAGGTGGCTATTTTGGTAACAGCAGCGGCGGTAGCAGCAACGTCGACATGTCCTCAGGCCCCCAGCTGCCTATCCCTATCCTTCACAGTACGGATCGTCTGCCCCATCTTTCCCTGGACCAAGCGGACCGTCTAATTACGATTACCCACAACCGGCCACGACTTCTTCAGCATGGGTCCCTCCTGCTCTACATCCTCGTGAGTCCTTTCTCCGTTTCGCTTTGTCACCCCCACGTTTTTTGTTGGATGGCAATCTTCTCTTAGTGATATGATGAATGGTTAATTTGTTTATTTATAGGACCTCCTGCGCATTCTGGGCCGTCGTACGGGAAACCTTTGACCGCGCCAGGTTTTCCTTCTGCTTCGGGCGGCATTGGTTCAAGCAGTGGGCTGGGAAAAATTGCACTGAGCGCGGTCGACAGAGTCGCAGGTAAGAAGACGAGGGAGCAGCTTGAGAGTCAGGTCGCAGGTCTCGCACAGAGTGAGTCCTTGAAAATTTTCTCTCACTGTTTCGGGACGAATGTTGAATTTGTTTGATCAGCCGGCAACAAATTATTCAACAAGTACATAAATAAATAGATGAGATGGGCCACGATAAGGCAGGTATCGATTCGATCGTCTTTGTTTTTTTGGTCAGGGACGGCGATCTCTGAATGTTGTGACGGTGATGTTTCTTACTTGCGATCGTCCGGAAGCGAAACTAGTGTCGTAAAGTATTCTTGAACGATGTGATAGATAATTTGTTCTCCGATCTGTCATTTAGACATGGTGTAAGCTCAATCGATCTTCACAATGCATTTGTTTCTCTGCTGTGTTCTATAAACTTCTAGGTTGGTGAGAGTACCATCTCTGACATTTTGTGAATTACAGTTGACATGGTTATAAAAAGCGTCGATCTTTTAGTGGTTGCCCTTGGGGGTTGATACACCAGATTATTAGTTACTGAAGGGCTAAATTCTGAGCCAGACGGTAGACATGGACGTTTTCTAAAATATTTTTGACATGCACTCGAGGTGATTTGTACAACCAGATCCAACATTTATTTGAGTATTGGGGCCCTTCTTTCGCCGTCAACCCCTGGTCGACGCTACATGACCATCAAATAGAGACTTGACTCATGGTAATAAGGTTCAAAAATACGGTAATTGATTAATTGACGCCTCAGCAACGATGAGGTAAGAGAAGAGAGGATCGTAACTGTCGGACAGCAATACATACAAAACTGCTTGAAAAAGAAAAGAATATATCCTGGGGTGCCTTTGGAGAGTTCTCGTTGTTTCTTTCTGGATACAAGGGTTCTAGAAACCAGAGATCCGTGAACGGCTTGCGATGCAGCGTTTGCTGTCAATCAACATGTGTAAAAACATGAGGAGTCCCATAAATGTGGACGGAGTTGATACGCAAGGGGAAATCGAAGTGGGGAGAGCATATGATCACAAGTGCGCATTGATATCAGATAAATAAAAGGTCGGATGGTTACAGGTTGGTTAGGCTCCATAGACTCCTATGAATGTGAAGCAGTGATCGCATCTGAAGCTGCAGGATCGTGTGAAAGGGAAGATAAAATGGCCCAGTTCGGGATGAGCTCCGCGACCGTCTACGTAAAAACTCAGCGAAGGTCAAGAGCTCAATGGCAGGTGCCTGGACTTCCGAAATTCACATCTCGTTCGCATGAAGAGACGTATTAGATCGGAAAAAATATATAACATCAAGTCCAACGCTGTTTCACTCCCCGCTTTTTCCAGTACCATTACGATGCATGCGCAGTACGCCGTTCCTCCACACCACAATTACTACACCTCCCAGCCTTTACTTCAGGACCCATACCTTTCCTCAAATGATGCTCAAAATTTTACAATCGGCTTCTCAAGAGGATCATCGCTAGCTTACCAACATCCAAGCTATCCTTACTTACTTGACCGCGGAGAGCCAACCTCCAGACTTTGCTCTTCAAGTCTTGTGGACTCTACTCTTGACGCCACCGGCTTGGGATTCGCCGGGAACTCCTTGGTTAACACTACCTTTGCTGGTACCGAGGATATAACAGCCTATGGCCAACAAACTTGGGACTGGACTGGAGCTCCTGAGGGAGAAATAAACGCATCTTCGTCTATCTACGCCCCCCACCTGCAGAGGAATTATATTTTGGGATTTCTAAAACCTCGGAGGATCATGTATCTACCGTTCGCTCTCCTGCGCCTCAGCTTCCTACTCCTGCAGCAATGGCTATTCTCCTGAATCCGAGCGGCCGATCTGAAGGAGAACCCTCACAGATTGGATACCAGCTTCCTGTGACCTCCGCACTCGTCGTCAATCGTCCATCCGCCACAGCTAGACCTAATCATCTTGTGGAGCAGGTGGTTGCTAACCAGGAAGACGCTCCTGAATCCCTATCGCGGGAGAAGAAACATGCATGCACCATGTGCCATAAACGGTGGGTTACTGTTGTATCCATTTACCATAAATGCAGGTAGTTGATCATCCACTCCCCAAACCCCAGCTTTGATCGTCCAAGTACACTCCGAAAAGTAAGCTTACTGTCTAACTATGTCCCATGCGAGGATAATGTCTCATAACGACTTTATCATTTGTGCAGCATCTCCTTGTACACACCGGAGAGAAAGGTATGTTTGACTGATGCTTACACCATTCATAGCAAATACTGACTACATTTTTATTTATCTTAGCTTTTGTCTGTGATATTTGCGGGCGCCGATTTGGCGTTGCTTCGAACCTGAACAGGCACGTCAAACGCTGCGTCTTGAAGCCTGTTAATACCCCATCGCCATCAAAATCGAC
Source organism: Psilocybe azurescens (assembly GCA_023853785.1). Lineage (NCBI taxonomy): Eukaryota > Fungi > Basidiomycota > Agaricomycetes > Agaricales > Agrocybaceae > Psilocybe > Psilocybe azurescens. The sequence goes on along the minus strand of JAJIRX010000837.1, from coordinate 28,943 downwards.
TCCTGATTCCCCATCTGAGAGCATGGATTCCCCGATTACACCGAATCCAATGGCTTCGACTGTCACTCTTTCTTCTGCAGAGAGCTATACACCAGGCCCAGAATTAAGAAGAGGGCATGCCCAGCCTTACTCTCTGCCGGTATCAAGAGGTTCCTGTCTCACCACGCACTCCAACACTCAATCTGCTAGGGTTCCGGAGCCACACCTACGGTCAAGGCGCCCAAGCTTCCAGGGCAAAAACGTCGACGACGCGCTCCATCTCCATCTCAGTGGGTCCCTGCTACCCTCCAGAATCTAAATCTACTGTCAGAAGACAGTCACCGCTCCACTTCCATCCCTCTGCCACCTGTGCGTCCCAATTATCCAAAAGAGGAACGAGACTCCTGGAATGAGAACATCGGAGTCGCGCCTTATCACCCGGTTGCCTGGAACGGGACCCTCCCTGGTCCTGGCTTGGGACACGGCATCGGTCTTGGGGGTAAAGACCTCCGAAACATAGAGCTTGGAGGTAGAGGCGGAGTGATCCTAGGGCGCGTTCTTGTTTGTTAAACCCACAGAGCTTCGCCTTCCCCACCAGCATTTCTTGGATCGACTTTCCCACCATCTTCATCATAAGGGTATTTCATTTTGTCAGATATCGCGATTTCGATACGAATTATAACGACAGATACGAATTTCATTCAAGATTCCACAACGATAACCATAGTACTAAAAAGTTTCAATTACCTTTTCCGCCAGGCCTTGGACAGCTGCGACCCCACCCTCCACCTTTACATATATGCTTTCTTGCTCGACAGCTCCGTATCTATATCTCTTCTCGCAGTACTCTATAACCCCAACAGGAGGATTCTTCCTTTTCTTTCTTCTACAATTATTGATTTGACTATCGGCTCGTTCTTGAGGCTACTGTACCGTGACAATTCACATGGATGACTCTTCGTCGCATTACTAGATGATTACGGTAATAGACCTGTAATCTACAGTCTAAGGACTTCTTTGAAGTTCTAAGTATAAAAGCATGCTAAAATACTAAATCGAATACAGTTTATTTCTTGCAAGCCTCCAGTAAGTTCATGCTTCTTAGTACTCGACCCATGATATTCTCAAATTGCAGGGATGTCTGAATGCTCTGGTCGGAAGTCGACTTCAAATGCTGGGATCTCTCAGGGTGAATCTGAACAAATAAGGGACGCGTGAAAAAGCCTGACCCGCTTAATCGTTCAGAAAGATTAAGTGGTGGCACGGGTTCTTCTACCATTCTACGATAACGATGACGATTGTTAGGAAACTTTACTTATGAAAGTAGGACCACAATCGATATTAACGGCCTTTAACGACACAGTCATTGTGTTCATACAATAACCAATTAATCTAGCCCATCCAACAATCAACAAGTTATTTCGCACTTTATCTTCGTGTCGGAGAATGTCGCCAGGTAGACGAAGACTTAACGTACAAGACTTCAAAAGAATCACTCGGAATGCGCTTAAGTACTCGGACTATTGTGCACTACATAATACAATAAATAAGCCGCGTCTCGCTTCGCTACGACGGTTTCTTAGATGATATCTATGGGATGGAGAGGTAATCTTAGTCATTGAAGAGAGCTCAAGCACCACAAAGCACGCATTTACGGCAGCCTTTTGCGTTGAGTGCTGACCAGATTTTGCAGCGGATTTAGCTTCCAGGATTTTACCTTCATTCGGACCATCTCCAATCTTAGCTTCCAACAAAGGGACAGGGACTGCGAGAACGGTTATGGGTACGCTCTGTTTAAAAGTAGGGAGATACATGTAAATGAAGAACGTACATTGTAAGAAGATTACAACAGCGATTGAAAGTGAAGGGTAGAACGGATAGAGCATCGTGTTATTTTTTTTTTCGAGTTGAGCTGATTAATTGACTAGACTTAGGTGCGCAGTATCTAGGAAGAAAGTAAGACAGTATTAGCACATCACCACGAAGGCTGAGCGCTGAGCCTCAATGGAAGAATATTGTAAGCTAGTCATGCCAGTCCGACAAGCCGTAACCGTTACACCAAAATGGCGCTATAAATACACTCTGGCATTTAGTTGCTCGGACTGTGTATGAAGCGGTGAGCCGTCAGGCTTACAAACACTAACCTTGGGGTTGAAGTTGTTGGGGGATCGACCAGCGAAAATCGTGCAGAAGCCATTGCCAAATGGTAAGCGCTAAGCCTTTATAACAAAGTGCATTTCAACTGAAAATTAAATTGTGCATAATCATGACAAGCAAAATGGCCCCAGGCTTTTCGAAGGCCTATCAGCAAATGTTTAGGCATCAGTATCAAGACTTATCCTGACTCATGGAGAGCGAAGTGTCAGACAGGGATTCAAGTCAAAAATAGGGTCATTATAATAAAACGTTCTTAGAATGTCAAGCAAAACAAAAATTATATTCCCGCTAGCCGATTTGAACGACTGGCCTCGTCATGAACTGGTTTCGGGAAGTTCCCAAAGTAGTATCTTGAATAATCACGTGATTACTAGTGACGCGCTCTACCGCTGAGCTAAGCGGGATATATCTGAATGTTCAAACACACGTCCAAACTCTAGAAAGAAGGCTGGCACCTAAAACACGTATCACTACGAAGATCAATAATTGGGGGCTACTTCCGAAAGGGAAATCAAGAGGGAGCTTAGGATGAGCGGGCGTGAATACAGATAACTTTGTAAACAAGGGTAATCAAAACTTACAAGATCGGTTTCCTTTAGAGAATATGCTATTTAAATCAGACATAAGTGTTACTAGAGCACAAAGCGTTTGAGCTGAAACAAACGTGAAAAAATGAACGTAGCTGAGGTTCACGCCCCTGTGCTCAGCGCGCTAGGAGGTCATCACCTTATTACGCGTCTGGAGTCAGGTGACAAAGCAAGTACATCACATGAGCATGAGGAGAATGTGCAGCCTTGTCATTTGCAGCCCTTTGCCACAAGTTGACCACATTACACTACCATTTTACGACGAAGATCTCTCAAGCGACCCTTAACACTCTCGTACGCCTCCTCTGAGTACACAGAAGGAAAGTTCATGGGATTGCTCTACTCCATTTACAATGCTTTCAATTCTTGCCGGCGCGCGTCTCTGCTCTTCGCACATCGTTTAATTTCTGATGAAACAAATCCTCTCCAACTTCCGCGGAGCGAAGAGCTCACAGAAGCCTCTGGGGTCACTCTAAAATCTCTGCCTGTTGAAATTCTGCTTCATATCTTCTCGTTTCTCCAACTCGGGCCCTACATTATTACCCATGGTGTCTGTAAAGACTGCCAGCGTCTTCTACACTGGCTGAGCTGCATCTTATTCGATGCCATCTGCTTGATCTATATAATACGACCATAAGCACTCCCCATTTTCAAAACTCATTCACATGTCGCTGTACAACCTTCACCCATTGGAAGGCAGGCGTACATCGACTCATTACTTGCTCAATACCCTGTGATTTCCAAGGAGTTTCGTATGTGGATCCTCTCGAGTGGCCTGCCCGACTTGTCATAGCATGCACATGGTCATGGATTCAATTCAGGAATCGTGGAACAGGTAATTACCGGCGAAGATTTGGTGTTAACTGGTTGGGATATAAAACAACTCATTTGCGGTGTTGTTTCCAAGTCTGAGTCGTCTTGTGACTATTCTAGGTCACCGAATCGGAACCTTGTTAATTTTTCGAAGAAAGAGCCAAGAGCTTAGTTGGTGCTTGACCTCAGCGTTTCCTTCCACTTTTCTTACACCAGAGTAAATTTCCATGTAAGGTGGCCTCACATTTCTCCTTGATTATAAATATTCGAGTCTTCGTAGTTCATAAAAGCTCGATAGATTTGAGGCTTGGGTAAGACTAGCCGACTGGGTGGTTATGGGACATAGCTACGCCAGCATCCATGAACACATTGCACCACTTTCCGAACATACTTCAAGCGACAGTTTTCAGTCAGAGTTTCCAAACGAACCTTCTCGTTTCAGAACCTGCTCGTATAGTAGATATGCTCCTGCGTAATAATCTGGTATCCCAGCCTGCCCCAGAAGCTTCTGGGTCTTTGAATTTAACTACTATATCCAAATGAAGATCCTCCTTAGTGCTGGACCTTGACCGAGGAAGAATTTGCGGAAGCCTTCTCGCTGTTTCTTCCCTCCATAATTGTATATTTTTAGACAGTCATCCCAAATCTTCAGAATAAACTCGGAGCGTTCGCCTAACTACGAAAAAAGTAGAGGAGTAAATAAGCGCTCATTGTTGTCGTCGCCGGGAATAAATCTTGCTCCGGATCTTATCGACGAGGCCGCTCTGCAGCTCTCTCGTCAGCACATACCTTTGGACGAAGTCTTATTAGAATGTCTCCCTGCAGAAGTTCATATGCCTTGGGTATTTTAATTTTCCGATTATCCACTACCAATCACTTATATTAAATGTCGTCCATACCATAACACATAGATCCGATACAACGAAGCATGGAAGCTCGTATTCGAAGAGCCACATGAAATGCTTCTCAGGAAATCCTACGCTTCCATTTCCGAGTTCTGCTATATATCCCGCTATGCAATGAGGGCCGCGCATTGCGGTATTAAGGCGATGCCCAATTTCATGGAGTTCTTGAGTGCGGAGAGCTCGGCTGCTGCATCGCAAATGAAGCGAACCTTTAAAATTAATCATTTCTTTGCGGACTAAACTACTTGCTTCATCGGTTAGATATCGACTTTCACATTCAGAGCGTCGATTTCGAGTGCGTGCATATCGACTCGGAGTAAGCTCGGGTGCTAAGTACTGGAAAGACACTAGGTATACAGTACATATATACAGTGTTAGTAGGTTGTGTCATTTTTTCCATTAAATTTAGCTGAAGCTGGAAACCATTGATCGGGAAGGGCCTGGAGGACAGATAGCCATGGCGCCAGCGACTCGTATCCCCAAGTACTGCTCAGCATCCCTAGCGATACGCGAAGTTGTCACATTTGGTCTATAATATCTTCGAAGTATTGCACAACCAGTCCCAAATCTCAGGCATATTAATACTCCGGGCTCAGTGGACATGGCTGTACGTGAATGAAGGTACATATATGTGGTATTACCGCGCACTGGGGATTGGCGCACTTGATAAGCATATTGGCGGTGTCGAGCCACATTATGAATGGTTTGTATCGATGACACGTACTATGTACGTGGCGTGAAGTCGAGTTGGTGGTAATGCAGGTATGCAAGAATAACGCAGTCAGACGAAAGTGGACATCGAAGAGCTGGGTCTGGACTCAGTCTAATCTCAGTCTGCTCTGACGAGGCTCGTGATTGTAGGCAGTAGAGTGATGGTTACTCGACAGCTGGGAGTGTTAGTCTCTGAATCGGATAGGAGGCGTGGCGATTGAAGTTTCTTCTCGAGTAATTGCGCGGGTGAACACGGATAGCGTGTGGCTTGGAATGGAACGGATGCAATCATATGCATTCTATTGGGTTTAATGGCTGAGAATAGAGACGCTCAGTAGCATGCCTACTTATGAAGGTGGAGGAAAGTGTCCAATGTTCTGCGGGGTTCCACGTTCAATGCGTCGGGCGCCGGTTTCTGGAAGACGTGGAGCACGTACTTGGAGGAAGAAACTGAAGGAAGGGAAGACGTGGAAACGGACGAGATGGATATCATCTGATATCATGGTATCATGGTATCTATATATTCATTAAAATTAAATTAAATTCGAAGTCGTTGAGAAGTCGAGAAGAAGATTTTCATTTTTTTCATTAATCCTGCCGGCCGCCAAGGCTCCAAATCCCTAGATGTCGACTAGTCGAGATGAATCGATGCTAGAAAATTGAGTCCGGGAGGGCGGGCATAGGTAATTGAGCCAAAATAGGCAAGCGAACTTACGTTCCGTCTCCTCTCGAAATCGCAATTGAACGCTCGGAGATTCGAGTTGCGTGCGTGCGTGCGTTCATCTGTCAGATTTTCATCCATTGAACGAAGAAGGAATGGCGTTGCCCATGCCTGCTGTGTATGCTGACAATGATTATGACAGCGTCGGTCTATGCAGAAAGGTTGACATATGTATTATACTCGAGTCTCGAGTCGAGTCGGAGACGTACGCATTTCATGCCCCTCTCCTCTCCTCTCCTCTCCTCTCCTTTCTCCCTTTCCCTCGAACGAACACTTTCTTCAGTTTTTCCCTCTCCCCTCCACTGCAAACTTCAGGGTTGCGTAGTACAACATAGATTCTGGTCATTCTGGCTGAACGAAACTCCTATCCGGATTCACCCCTTTCCAGAATTCCAGAAATCGCGTACATACAATACGCGTTACGGCGTACGCGCTTACCTAAATCACCATGCCGTCTCCTTCCAGGCTTTCGTCAGCATCATCGCCTTTCACGCTAGAAGAGTTCGCCGACCTCGTGTCTGCTGCGCTGGATCCCCATCCAAATCAGAGTTCCTGTTCGAGCCCGAGCGTTAGTACGAGCACTAGCGTCAATGTCAATCGGTTGCCATCTATGGCCACTGACGACGCGTCGGACGTGCACGGCGGATGGGCTGAGGGAGTGAAATATCAAATCAACGAGGTAGGCCTTTCTGGAAGAGGAAAAGTTCAAAGAAAACATATTGATTTGGAGTTTAATTTAATTTTGTGGCTGTCTCTTGATCTCCAGATGCCAATGCCGCCGACGGCGCCGCGCCTGATTTTGAGCCTACCGTGGATTCAGGATCATCATCATCACAACCCTGGCGGCCGGAGGCGTAATACGAATGCATTGAATAAAGTTCGTTCCTATTTTGTTTGTGCTTTCCGCTTTCGTTTCGTGTTTCTTTTTCGGTTTGCGATTTCATTATTGCTTAGGCTTCTTCCTTTCCCTTCAACTTCGTCCGCTTGTCTGTCTTTTGTGTCTTTCTTCATAATTTTCCCTTCTCTGTCCTGTCCTGACCTTCCTTGCGTATTTCCACCTGACACGAGGAAGGATCTCCATACGACATTATTGACATTCAATTCCACTCTCTTTAAACAAAGACGCTCGTTCTGATAAGTTACTTACTATACAACCGCCTCTAGACCGTATCTCATGCCTCGGACGAGCGCAAGCTAGACGCGCCCCAGACCCACCTTCAGCCTCCAGTACCATCATCATCTACATCAGCATCGACTACATTACCCACATCATCTTGGAATACCACATCAGGACCTGCGTCTACGACATCACCCGCGCCGACACCACCACGCAAGACCAACCTTCCCTCTCCGAGTCCCAATCCAACAGTCCTAATTACACCCCCTCCCCTAACGCAAACCCACACAACTCCCGAACCCCAGAGCCGTGCCCACGTCACATTCGCGCTGTCCCATCAGATTCCCATCCCGCCACCGCCTCCTATTCCCGATTTCGTCGACACATTAAACTTTGGGAGTGCGAAAAAGAATACGAAGAATTCCATGCTCCTCTACGCAACACCACCGCCGCTTCCAGCTGGGGAGACAGACAGCCCTTTCCGCCGATTGTTTCTGCAACGATGTCGGCTGTTGATTTGGGCGGGAACTGTTTGGAGGCACTTGGTGAGGGAGTGAGTGGATGTGCGGGTGGGGTGTCGATGGGCAGAGACAGGTCGAAGTCGCGAGAGAGGGAGAGGGAGAGGGAGCGCAGTAGACTGAGGACGAGGAATTCGATGCCTGTTGAGCCTGTTTCCGCGCATATATCCACTTCTCCCCGCGATAACCTGCGTGTACCATCGTCCCCCATTCGTCTGGATACCGGACATATAATATTCACATCATCCACTCCAGCGTCTGCATCCGGTGTATCCGCCTACCCAAAAATGATACCCAAAAAATCGCCGTCGAAATTGAATTTACATTTAAATTCGAAATCTACTTCACCGGCTTCCCCGACTTCCCCGACGACAAAGTCGACGCCCAACCCGCTCGCGCTCTTTGCGCGTATTAAGAGGCAGTTGTCGAGAAGTAACGTGAACTTGAATGGTGAGGCGAGCAAGTCGTGTCCGAATACGCCGATTTCGGGGGTTCAGGTATCCTGCTGGTTCTCCTTTTCCCCCTCAGGCTCAACCATCGCCGATGAGAATGGCGAGCGAAGATATCACGCATGGGCCACAACTTGAACTGGGGCTCGAGTATAGGTATGACAATGGGTTTGAGTATCAGTATCAGCTCAGTCCCACTCCCACATCATCCACACCCACTGCGCCTTCTACGTCTCATCTTCCGTTTCCTGCGACTGCGACCACGGCATCGGCAACTGCATCTGGGTCGTACCTCTCATTGGCAGGCCAGTTTGGGTTTGCGGACGTGGACGTGGAGAGGTCTTCTTGGGGCGGGTCTGGATTCAAGTCGGCTCTGGACTCTGGGTTCAGATCCGGATCTGGATTGGAGCCGGAGATGACGTCGGTGTCGGTGGCAGAGTCGGATGTGTCGATGTCGACTTCGAGAGGGGGCCGTAGGAGGAATAAGAAGAAATGGGGGAGTGGAGGGAGGAGAGATAGTTATGGTGCGAGTGGAAGTGCACGTGAAGATCGAAGCGAGGAAGCAAGCACATCCAAATACGGAACTCCCCTTTCTTCGCTTCCTCCAAGAGCGTTGGGGAGCATATTCGGCGTGAAGAACTACTACGACCCGCAAGACCGTGATTATGAATATGATGAGCATGGATATGGGTCCGGGTCGGGGTCCTCGTCGCCATCGACGTACTCGTGCGATAGTGCGCCATTGGGGTCGGTTGGGGATGAGGAGTCGATTATTGGCTCGTCGTGTTCGTTTTTGTCGAGTTGAGAGGAAGGGATGCGGCGAGGGGTAGGAGTGGGTTCGAGGCTGTTGGAACTGAGATGCTGAGGGAGAGGTGTGCTGAGGATGAAGATGAGGGGACAGAGGAGACGGAGGGGTATAGACCGTATGTGCCGCTTGTCCTTCGGCATGAGAGGGAACAACAGAGGCAGAGGCAACGCAGAGAACAGGAGCGCGGGCCGCGCGGTGTACTGACAGACGCCGCGTCGAGGACCTCAAAACAGAGCGCGCGCTCAATCGTCTCAGGTTCGAATTCGGGCCAGGCCTCAAGCGTGTCGTCGTCTTCGCTACCCCCAGCATCGCCGCCGCCGTCGGACGCAGCTTCTTCGAGCGCAGGCTCCGCGAGACAACGCAAACGCGCAAACGTCCCCACCCTCTACCCCTTCCTTTAACCCCCATCAATACCAGCACGCGCCCATTCTAGCGTCCGCGCTTCCCTCGCCTCCGCCCTCGCCTCCAGGCCCGCCACCACCCCGGTTCTCCAGGTCGCTCTCGGTATCGAGCACCGAGAGCGGGCCGCCGATCACGCCTTGCTCGCCTCTGTTCGTCGTCGTCACCGACACGGAGGGGCGGACCACAATGGGTATGGATAAAGGTGTTGGCGTTGAAGAAGAGTCAGAGCCGGTTGTCAAAGTCAGTATCAGTTCATTTTGAGTTAACTTCGCGTTTCACTGGAATTGGAACTGATATCATGTGTTTCTTTTTTTCGATTCATGTAGCAGGCTAGACAAATCGGAGTGTCGCGTCCCATCGCATTCTCTATCCCGCCTTCGTCTCCATCTCCGTCGCCGTCTTCATATTCAACACAAAAGGCGCATATAGTCACCCCTAACCCTCTATCCTCCTCTTCCGCGCCCGCAGCCGCGTCTCTGCCACAATTTCCACAAACGCCTCACAGACTATCTAGAATCAAAACGCGCTCGCGGCAGAGCACTTTATCGATCCACCCGGCGGTGCCGCTCTCGCCCCCACCTATGGGCCCGCTGCCGCTGCCCCCGCCCCTACGCGCCGCGGCCCGTTTGTCTCTCCCTGCAAACGCAAACGCGCATATACCCGCTTCCACCTCCCCGGGTCCAGGTATGTCGATCACCGAGGCTGGTACACCACTACGTTCGGGCTCGAGCAAACGCGTCGTATCGGCCCCGGACAGTGCAAGCCTTTTCCGGACGCATCACGAGCAGGACGGACGGCGCGCAGAGGGTGCAGCGGAGAACGCGCATATACTTGCGAATGGAAATGCGAGGAGGAACAGCGCCTCGACAATGTCGAGCTGTGCCCTGGGCTCAATTCTAACTTCGTCTTCTGCTTCTGCGTTTCGCGCGCGCTCGGTGTCCCTGTCTTCGGGCTCGTTTGCTGCGGTTGCTACTGCTACTGCAGGCGTATTGGCGGCGGCGGAGACTAGTTCGGATGGATCCTCGATCTCAATCTTGACGAGCACGCCCGAATTCGAGGAGGAGGAGGATGACGACGAAGCGGCTGCGCGAGTGTTGGCTGCCAACACGCTTGCGAACGCCACTAGACGTGCGAATGCAGTGGCGATGAGTGGGTGGAATCAGGAGGGGAACAAGGAGAAGGAGAAGGTGCCGCTGATTGGCGTTGCGCGCCAGATTGTGAGACGGGGCTCCGCGGCGGCGGCGAGGGCGGTGGGTGAGGATGGGGCTGGGGAGTGGACGTTGTTGTTGGGCGCGAGTCCTAGTGGAAGTGCAAGCGCGGATGTGGATGTGGATCTGGGGAGGAAAGGGATGAAGAGGACGAATTCGGTGGTTAGGCTTAGTAAGGCGGCGGCGGATGCGAGTGCGGGTGGGGGCATGTTGAGTGTGCCGACGGCGATGAGGAAGGATGTATGGGAGCCATATGGGGAGAGGATGAGGACCAAGTCTGAGTCTGCGCTTCGCAGGACCACTACCACGAAGACTGCGGATGCGAGTGCGAGTGCGGATACGACAGCTGCTGGCCCGGGTATGGACGGGGAAGACTGGACGCTTTCGTTGCTTGGTCTGGGTACGAAGAAGAAATCGTTCGCCGGAGCCGCTGCCGCTACTGCTGCTCCTATTTCTGTTGGCGGTAATGGTGGTGGAAACGACAATGAAGACGACGCGTTTTGCGTGCCGCGGGTGGTGTCCATCGGGAGTGGGATCGAGAGCAGTGCCGTCACTGTCTCGATCTCTGGTTCCGCCGCCGCCTCCTTGGAGGAGGATGCTGCTCCACATACCGTCGCTGACACCGAAGGGAATCTGAAGACGTTATCCGCGCTGGAGAAAGATCTGGAGAAGTTCAATGCGATGCTGCTGCGAGCGCCTGGTATCGGTATGAGTTTGGGATTGGGTGTGGGGAGCCAGAGGTTGAGGCATACGAAGTCGTGTGGGGTCCTCCCGGGCGTGGATGAGCCGCCGCCAAGGAATGCGGTATTGAGGAGGGTGGAGGTCTTTAGCAGCGGTGCGGGTGGGAGCACGGGTAGTGGGATGGCCTCGAACTCGACCTCGACTTCGACGTTGGAGGTCCCGTCGCTGACAAAGGAGAAGAAGACGAGAGCGGCGGTGTCAGCTGCGTCGTTGCGAATCGACACCTCTCCCGAGACTCGTTCTGGTTCTGGTGCCGTACGGAGGGCGTCCTCAACGTCCTCAACCTGTTCCGCGTTATCGTCAGTATCGGAATCAGCATCGGCTTCTTCGTCAGAGCTCACGCCTACGGCGCTCGTGCCACCCCCATCCGACGTCTTTCCATCATCGCCATCGCCATCATCTGCGCCACAGCCGCCATCTGAACCAGAGCCAGAGTTGCCATTATTATCACCTGCGTCATCGCCAGGGTCGAGCGCCAGCGGGTGCGCACGCGCCGAGCAGCGAAATTCGAACTCGACCTTGAGTGTGCTGAGCGCATTGAGCGAAGTGGGGTCTTCGGACTCGTCGTTCTCGGGAGAGTATTATAGTGCGCGATCGAGTTTCACGAGCGCACTCTGAGTCCGAGTCGGGACCCGGAGGAGGTGGGTGGGTGGAGATGCAGATGCGGCAGAACGGGACAGGGCTTATACGTCAGTGGGTGTTTTTGAGTTGAATTTTGGACATTCTTTGGGTTACTTTTTTTTTGCTCACCCCATCTCTTGCTTTTTCTTCGAAGCTTCGAAGATGCACATGTACCATCTTTTCTTTTCCCCTTACATAGCTTTTGACAATTTTTTGATTGAAAAAGTGCGTACCACACCAGCGCTCCCACTAGATCTTCGACGCTCTCTTGCTTTTTGTGTTCGTTTGCTTTGCATCATACTCATGACGTCTGTACATCCCACTCTCCTTTCATCCCTTTTCTTCTGCTTGCCATGATTTAGATTCTTTCTCTAGATTTCTCTTGTTTATTGCTTATCTTATCGACCCTTGTTAGAGTTCCTAACCACTAATCCCCCCTCCCCTACTATTTAATTATCACCTACTATTTAACGCTACATATCACCGTCCCATTTTGTAATGATTACCTGCAACATATTTATATATTGATAGTAGGATACCGATCTGATACCAAATTTTTCGTACCACCGAAATTGGATTGGGGAACAAGTGACTCGAGCGCTGAGAAACTAAACTGAACATATCTTCACGGCAGCTGAGACCGTGTGAGAATCTATAGTTGCACTGAGTAATCCCAGACGCAATCATGCCTCGCACTACCCTTGTGTTCCTTATTGTTCTCATTTTATCTTGAAAGACGATGAGAATGAAGCCGTGGTTGCCTCTTCGACATTATCTGTGCACTGTTTGGCCTTGAGGTTAAGGATTAAAAGCCATCACGGGCGCCTAATTGCATCTTCAAGTTCATTCAGGATTCTCACTGATTCTAGACCCATATCAATATATGGCGCATATTTTCTCTCTTCAAATAGTTTGGCGTTCTTAGCAGATTCTAGAGGCGTTCTATTACTGCCCGCACCATGATAGTATTATGGGTTTCCCGGCAAGGAAACACAGGAAGTTGTTAACATGTATCCGTCCAACCCGCTCGCCTGCGGGTTTCCATAAGGGATTATTTGGTCTTTTACGAGCACGTATATCAAAAATAAAGCCTACGGACGTTATAAGGAAAAGATGTGGAGCCCCCGAATACGAAACCCGGGTGCATAAAGCAATCCATGACTCATCCAATCATTCCTGGATCGAACTTCCAAGAACAACTTGGAATCGACTTTTGCCAATTCTGACAAACCTGACGTGATGTGATTTGCAGTTTCAAGGGTTATCTGTGCATCTTAACCGGGTAACTACTTCTTACAGTATAATTGCTTATTGAGCAGCTGTCCCGTCGCGAGCTGGAACGGGTTATGTATTATATACAGTTACTGACCATCATCGACAGCTTTATCACATGGCGAAATTATCAGTGGTCGGCTAAATGATCGTGATCACTATCAGCCCAAATGTAAGCTATAAAATGCTCATAAATCATACGCCTCCTTTTCACTAAACCACTTAACATTCCAAAGAACAGCACCAAGCTCACTGAACAAGCATGACAACACTTATCACAGGAGGAACTGGGCGCACAGGACTCGCTCTCGCCAAACTCCTACACAATATAAATAAGCCCGTTCTTATTGCCACTCGCTCGGGGAAAGCACCAGAGCCCTTCAAAGCAGTCACGTTTGACTGGTTCGATGCGACGACACACGAGGCTGCCTTGAGCCCGGAGGCAAATGTCGATCAGGTGTACATCGTACCAGCCCCAGCCAGCTCAGATGCATCGGTAGTCATAGCATTCGTCAATCTCGCTATATCCAGAGGCGTCAAGCGATTTGCCCTGCTGTCTGCTACTATATTTGAACCTGATTCCAAGTCTTATGTTCCAGTAGGCGTGGTGCATCAGCATCTCCTGGACACCGGAGTAGACTATGTTGTCGTGAGGCCTACGTGGTTTATTCGTAAGTGTACTTCATTCTTGACCTTCGGGCATCCGATGTGGGCTTTGATTTTTGATTGTAAATGATGCTGATACCACAACCCTACTCACAGAGACCTTCAAGGTAAACTACGCTGTGAGCATTGGAAAAGACGATCATATTTTTCGGCTGCACAAGATGGAAGAATTCCCTGGGTATCGACAGATGATGTCGCACAAGCGGCATTCGAGGGTCTCACAGCTGAGAAAAGTCCGAACAAGGATATCTTTGTCGTCGGTCCCGAGCTTCACTCCTACGAAGATGTGAGTTACGTTTGGTATATATCGTTGAATGTGGCTCAATGAGCGATACCATTCCAACTGCAGGCTGCCAAAATCTTATCTTCTGTGCTCGGACGAACGATCACACATAAAAGATACACCGTCGAGGAGCTGGCAGACTTCTACATTCAGATCGGGGCACCGCCTGAGTACGCCAATATACTAGCGGAGATGAATAGAAAGGTCGAGCAGGGGAGTGAGGAAGCCGTGTTTAGCGATTCTACTGCGGCTGCAGAAGGTCGCAAATTTGTGGGAAAGCACACCTTGTTGGAATTCTTCCAGGAAAACAAGAGTGTGTGGGCCAAGTCATAATTTGAATGATTCTAGATTGTAATCGAATGAAGGGCAATTTCAAATAATCATCAACATCGCTCTCAGCGTCAATTATGGGATTTGCTGAGCGAATGAAATGTATATATATCCGGTTCTTCCGAAAAAAAGGATGCTAGACACTAGCCGTACTGCGCACGCTCGATGACTGTGTCGCGCGATGGCTAGCGAAATATGGGAAGCGCAAAGTCATAGGAGTGACCGAAGAAAATTGGCACTGGCCGTGCCGGAAGGCGTCCATCAGGAGTGGAATTTTTCTCACAAGAAAATAACACCGCTATTCGCCTCAAAAATGCCACAGTGGCTCATGGCATTGTATACCTCGTACTTCTCTGCTGCCTCCTCTAGCTCCGTCAGCGTTTCAAAATCCATACCTGCAAGAATTGGAAATTTCCGTGAATATACAAACTCTAACAGGACCTGAAGGATGTTGGCCGGCTCTTCTAGAATCACAACTTTAATTCCGTTAGGTCTGGTTTTCAGTGCCAACCCTCTCGCTTGGTGTTCTAGATATTTTGAATGAAGTGAGAAAGTTATGAAACCGGATAATTGGACAACTACGTCGGCGTCATTGACTATGGACAGGCATAGAATTAGCAAAGATATTTACGGTTGCAATAGCTACAAGAGGAGGAGATAGATGGCAGGATAATCATGGTCTTGCTCGGAAACGATGACCTCTTGGGTTGATTCTACGTGAGTTGGATCTCCGGAGTCAATCCAGATCGATGACAATGACGGGCGCTTATTTACTTTTCATATCTAGGTGAACAGTCTGTCCGCTTCAAGCTTTATCTGGTCGTTTCAGATGATAGTCATATACTAGAAACTGGCGCTAACTGCTAAAGAAATACAGATCAAGATACCTCTTGTAAACTGACTCCTTCACCTCGATCAGGGTTTAGCACCTTGCATTCAAGTCAATTCAGTTGCTTTGAGGGTATAGTACCCAAATTTCATGAACAAGCAAGCTCCAGGTTTGGGCATGATTCTGGATTACGACGCATGGCCATATTTATATATGAGCAGTTTCTGGGTGAGAGTGTTCGTTTGGAAATTTTACTTAATCTTGACTGTAGACTGGCGAATGCTCGGAAGATGGTTTCATGCGTTAATTGATGCTGGCGGCGTTGTTGCTTATAGTACCTACCCAGACTCAAGCCTGACATTTCCCGAGTATGATCGACCTTGCGGGTAAACGGGGATGGCCCATTATATAACTACCAGTTCGGATGGATCCTCGATCTCAATCTTGACGAGCACGCCCGAATTCGAGGTGGAGGATGACGACGAAGCCGCGAACACGCTTGCGAACGCCACTAGGCGTGCGAATACAGTGGCGATGAATGGGTGTATGCAGGAGGGAACAAGGAGAAGGAGCCGCTGATTGGCGTTGCGCGGCAGATTGTGAGACGGGCTCTGCGACGGCGGCGGCGGCGGCGGGTGAGGATGGGGTTGGGGAGTGGACGTTGTTGTTGGGCGCGAGTCCTGGCGGAAGTGCAAGGGCGGAAGTGGATCTGGATCTGGGGAGGAAAGGGATGACGAGGCCGAATTCAGTGGTCAGGCTTAGTAAGGTGGCGGTGGAGACGGGTGCGGGTGCGAGGATGTTGAGTGTGCTGACGACGACGGGAGAGGATGTATGGGGGCCATATGGGGAGAGGATGAGGACCAAGACTGAGTCTGCGCTTCGCAGGACTACAATCACGAAGACTACGGATGCCAGCGCCAGTGCCAGTGCCAGTGCCAGTGAAATATGACAGCTACTGGCCCGGGTATGGGCGAGGAAGACTGGACGCTTTCGTTGCTTGGTCTGGGTGCCAAGAAGAAATTGTTCTCCGGAGTCGCTGCTGTTACTGCTGCTCCTGTTTCTGTTGGAGGTAACGGTGGTGGAAATGGCAATGAAGACGACGCGTTCTGTGTGCCGCGGGTGGTGTCCATCGGGAGTGGGATTGAGAACAGTGCCGTCACTGTCTCGGCCTCTGCTTCCGCCGCCGCCTCCTTGGAAGAGGATGCCGCTTCAGGTACTGTCGCTAATACCGAAGGGAATCTGGAGACGTTATCCGCCCTGTAAAAAGGACCTGGAGAAGTTCAACGCGATGCTGCTGCGAGCGCCTGGCATTGGTATGAGTTTGGGATTGGGTGTGGGGAGCCAGAGGTTGAGGCATACGAAGTCGTGTGGGGTCCTCCCGGGCGTGGATGAGCCGCCGCCGAGGAATACGACTGTTGAGGGAGGGTGGAGGTCTTTAGCAGCGGTGCAGGTGGGAGCACGGGTAGTGGGATGGCCTCGAACTCGACCTCGACCTCGACGTTGGAGGTCCCGCCGCCGACAAAGGAGAAGAAGACGAGAGCGGCGGTGTCAGCTGCGTCGTTGCGAATCAACACCTTTCCCGAGACCCATCCTGGTTCTGGTGCCGTACGGAGGACGTCGTCAACGTCGTCAACGTCTTCCGCATCATCGTCAGCATTGGCATTGGCATCGGCTTCTTCGTCAGAGCTTACGCCTACGGCGCTCGTGCCACCCTCATCTGACGTCGTTCCATTATCGCCATCACCTGCGCCACAGCCGCCATCTGAATCAGAGCCAGAGTTGCCGTCATCATCATCGCCTGCATCATCATCGCCAGGGTCGAGCGCCAGCAGGTGCGCACACGCCGAGCAGTGAAATTCGAACTCGACCTTGAGTGTGCTGAGCGCGTTGAGCGAGGTGGGGTCGTCGGACTCGTCGTTCTCAGGGAGTATTATAGTGTGCGATCGAGTTTCACGAGCGCACTCTGAGCCTCAGTTGAGATCCGGAGGTGGGTGGATGGGGATGTGCGGGACAGGGCTCATACGTCAGTGGCTGTTTTTGAGTTGAACCTTGGACCTTCTTTTGGTTACTTCCCTCACATAGCTTTTGACCATTTTTGTTGATGAACTTGAAGTGCGCACAACATTAGCTCGCCCACTAGATATTCGACGCTCTCTTGCTTTTTTGTGTTCGTTTGCTTTACGGTTACACTCATGACGTCTGTACATCCACTCTCCTTTCACCCCTTTTCTTCTGCTTCTCATGATTTAGATTCTTTCTCTAGATTTCTCTTGTTTATTGCTTATCTTATCGACCCTTGTTAGAGTTCCTAACTACTAATCCCCCTCCCTACTATTTAATTATCACCTACTATTTAACGCTACATATCACCATCACATCTCCTTGTAATGATTACCTGCAGCATAGTTATATTTTTATAGCAGGATTCCGATCTGATACCAAAAATTTCGTACCACCAACATTGGATTGGGGAATAAGCGACTCGAGCGCTGAGAAACCGAACCGAACATATTTTCACAGCAGCTGAGACCGTGCGAGAGTCTATAGCGATCCTACAGACGGTCATGCCTCGTACTACCCTTGTGCTCCTTACTTTTCTCATTGTCTCATTGAAAAACGACGAGAGTGAAGCCATGGTTGCCTCTTCGACATTATTTGTGAGCTGTTTGGCCTTGAGGTTAAGGATTAAAAGGTATCACGGGCGCCTATTTGCATCTTCAAGTTCATTCAGGGTTTCCACTCGTTCTAGATCCATATGAATATACGGCACATATTTTCTCTCTTCAAATAGTTTACCTTGCTTAGCAGATTCTAGAGGCGTTCCATGACTGCCGGCACAATGATAGCATTACGCGTTCGCCGGCAAGGAAACACAGCAAGTTGTTAACATGTATCCATCCCAACCCGCTCGCCTACGGGTTTCCATAGGGACATTGTTTGGCTTTGATAAAGTTTTTACGAGTACTTATGTCAAAAATAAAGCCTTTCAGATTCAAGATATGGCCGTCATAACGAAAGATATGAGGCCCACGAATATGAAACCCAAGTGCATAAAACAATCCATGAATCTGATCGTCTCCGGATCAACAACTTAGGAATCGGCTTGTGCTGATTCTGACAAACCTGACATGATGTGATTTGTAGTTTCAAGGGTTATCTGCGCATTTTGACTAGGTAACCACTTCTTACAGTATAATTGCTTATTGAGCAGCTGTCCCATCGCGAGCAGAGACGGGTTATGTATTATATACAGTCACTGACCATCATCAACAGCTTTGTCACATGGCGAAATTGTCAACGATCATTATCAACCTAAACTGTAAGCTACAAAAGCCTCATAAAGCGTCTCCTTCTCATTAACCACTTAACATCCCAAAGAACAGCATCAACTTCTCACTGAACAAGCATGACAACACTCATCACAGGAGGAACTGGACGAACAGGGCTCTCTCTCGCCAAACTCCTACACAATGTAAACAAGCCCGTTCTTATTGCCACTCGCTCGGGGAAAGCACCAGAGCCCTTCAAAGCAGTCAAGTTTGACTGGTTCGATGCGACTACACATGAGGCTGCCTTGAGCCCGGAGGCAAATGTCGATCAGGTGTACATCGTACCAGCCCCAGGCAGCTTAGATGCATCGGCGGTCATAGCATTCGTTGACCTCGCTATATCCAGAGGCGTCAAGCGATTCGCCCTAATGTCTGCTACTCCAGTTGAACCGGATTCCAAGTCTCGCGTTCCGTCAGGTGTGGTGCATCAGCATCTCCTGGACACTGGGGTAGATTATATTGTCGTGAGGCCCACGTGGTTCGTTCGTAAGTGTACTTCATTCTTGACCCTCGGGTATCCGACGTGGGCTTTCATTTTTCATTTTCCACTTAACATTGTAACTGATGCTAATACCACAACATTACTCACAGAGAACTTCGAGGTAAACTTCGGTGTGAGCATTAGAGAGTACGATCAAATCTTTTCAGCTGCACAAGATGGAAGAATTCCCTGGGTGTCGGTCGATGACATCGCACAAGCGACATTCGAGGGTCTCACAGCTGAGAAAAGTCCGAACAAAGATATCTTTGTCGTCGGTCCAGAGCTTCACTCCTACGAAGATGTGAGTTACGTTTGGTATATATCGTGGAATGTGGGTCACTGAGCGATATCATTCCAACTGCAGGCTGCCAAAATGCTATCTTCTGCGCTCGGACGAACGATCGCATACAAAAGATACACCGTCGAGGAGCAAGCAGGCTTCTACATTCAGCTCGGGATACCGCCTGAGTTCGCCAATATGCTGGCGGAGATGGATAGAAAGGTCATACAGGGGAGTGAGGAAGCCGTGTTCAACGATTCTAGTGCCGCCGCAGAAGGTCGCAAATTTGTGGGAAAGCACACCTTGTTGGAATTCTTCCAGGAAAACAAGAGTGTGTGGGCCAAGTGATAATTTGAATGATTTTAGATCGTATTCGAACGAAGGGCAATTTCAAATAATCATTATCCTCGCTCTCAGCGTCAATTATGGGATTTGCTGTGCGAATGAAGTGTATATATATCCGATTCTTCCGAAAAAAAAAAGGATGCTAGACACTAGCCGTACTGCGCACGCTCGATGACTGTGTCGCGCAATGACTAGGGAAATATGGGAAGCGCAAAGTCATAAGGTAGTTGTCATCCACAATCGACGAAGTCAGGTGCCGTGACTCAATGTGACATAGATTAAGAATATATCGGGAAAGTTTTTAAAGACGGACTGATAGCTTTGACTCTTGACCTCAATCCTAAAATCGGCTTCGAACAAGTTCTTCACTTTGTCGTTGTTGACATTCCTGCCAAGTTTGGTGTTCATCAGAATCCCCGTGATTGAGGAGTTTCCCTCACAATGTCAGGTGTTGGCAGTGTGCCCGAGAAGGTGGGTTCTTTCAATTTCTTTGTTCATTTTGCTGAGTTGTCTAGGCGAGGCCATGTTTCCCCAGCTCCTCTAAGATGTTCTACTATGATATGCCTCTGTTTCATGGGCATTGTTGAGACAAAAGGGATAAAGTGCATATCAAGGCCAGATCAAGATAATCTCAGGGGAAAAGTCATTTTGGAAACTCCTTGTTGAATTCTTAGATATACCGAAGTGTACACGTGAAATCATATATCCTGATCTATTCCTAATGACTTGTTGGAAGCATATTTTTTAAATCAATTGGGAAACTTGCTTTTGACACGCTTTTGGCTTTAATTAGCGTATACTTTCCTTTTTGATCATGTCACATATTTGAGCACGTGACTTTGTCGATTGTGGATGACAACTTACCTGTGGAGTGTTGGACTGCGGTCACATGGTCGAACACTGACTTACTTGACGAAGAGATCGCGCTGTGCGGGGTAGTATTCTCACCAAATAGCAATGTGTTTGCGTCGTCGCTATCAGCGTTAGATGTTCTATTTGACATAGTCGAAACGGTGTTGGAGCAATGGAGATGGGTGTCAGGGGAAACGAAATGTTGAAGGATTTGGCCTGTCCCGTCTTTTAAGTTCAGCATCAACTCCACTGCTCATGACGACACAGGTGGGGCTCAGAACAAGTGAGGTCTTTTTCAAGCCATTCTAGATGCTACTTGGACATTTTAACACCATTACCGACAGCATGTCTCGTGGAAAAAAGGCTGCTCTCTTGCTTTTTCTTCGAAGCTTCGAAGATGCACATGTACCATCTTTTCTTTTTCCCTTACATAGCTTTTGTCAATTTTTGATTGAAAAAGTGCGTCCACACCAGCGCTCCCACTAGATCTTCGACGCTCTCTTGCTTTTTTTGTGTTCGTTTGCTTTGCATCATACTCATGACGTCTGTACATCACACTTTCATCCCTTTTCTTCTGCTTACCATGATTTAGATTCTTTCTCTAGATTCTCTTGTTTATTGCTTGTCTTATCGACCCCTGTCAGAGTTTCTAACCACTAATCCCCTCCCCTACTATTTAATTATCACCTACTATTTAACGCTACATATCACCGTCCCATTTTGTAATGATTACCTGCAACATATTTATATATTGATAGTAGGATACCGATCTGATACCAAATTTTTCGTACCGCCGACATTGGAATGGGGAACAAGTGACTCGAGCGCTGAGAAACTAAACTGAACATATCTTCACGGCAGCTGAGACCGTGTGAGAATCTATATTTGCACTGAGTAATCCCAGACGCAATCATGCCTCGCACTACCCTTGTGTTCCTTATTTTTCTCATTTTCTCATTGAACGACGATGAGAATGAAGCCGTGGTTGCCTCTTCGACATTATCTGTGCCCTGCTTGGCCTTGAGGTTAAGGATTAAAAGGCATCACGGGTGCCTAATTGCATCTTCAAGTTCATTCAGGATTCTCACTGATTCTAGACCCATATCAATATATGGCGTACATTTTCTCTCTTCAAATAGTTTGCCGTTCTTAGCAGATTCTGGAGGCGTTCTATGACTGCCGGCACCATGATAGTATTACGCGTTTCCCGGCAAGGAAACGCAGAAAGTTGTTACAGAAGAATGCAAAACGGTAGACGTTTTTAAAAAAACGCAACTGCGCCTTTGGTTTTATAAATACCCGTATTTAGGCAGGTGAGGTATTGGGGAGCAGAGCGGCGACATAGTGGGGCGGAGTGGAGCAGCGTAAGTGCGCCGTACTACAGTATACCACTCTATGGCCAACTTTCGAAAAGATGGGTGGTCATCGCGACTGCTCTTTCTTGCGGGCTCGTCGACGATAGGGTCAACAGTCGATATATTGCATTGACATAGTGGACTGTATTGAGGAATAGGCCAGAGATCAAGTGAAGTGGGGAACGTGGAGCAATGAAGTCGAGGACACATTGCGTCATGGTTTCTGTGGAGCATGCCATATCTGGTTATTTGTGGTAAACAAAAGCGCAGTTGCGTTTTTTTTAAAAACTGAATTCTGCTGTAACATGTATCCGTCCAACGCGCAGGCGAGCGGGTTTCCATAAGGGGATTATTTGATCCTGATAAAGCTTTTACGAGCACTTATATCAAAAATAAAGCCTACGGACGTTATAAAGAAAAGATGTGGAGCCCACGAATACGAAACCCAATTATCCCCGGTTCGAACTTTCAAGAACAACTTAAGAATCGACTGCTGCCAATTCTGACAAACTTTACATGATGTGATTTTCAGTTTCAAGGGTTATCTGTGCATCTTAACTGGGTAACTACTGCTTGCAGTATAATTGCTTATTGAGCAGTTGTCCCGTCGCGAGCTGGAACGGGTTATGTGTTATATACAGTTACTGACCATCATCGACAGCTTTGTCACATGGCGAAATTGTCAATGGCCAGCTAAATGATCGTGATCACTATTAGCCCAAACTGTAAGCTACAAAAGCCTCATAAACCAAGCATCTCCTTTTCATTAAACCACTTAACATCCCAAAGAACAGCACCAAGCTCACTGAACAAGCATGACAACACTTATCACAGGAGGAACTGGGCGAACAGGACTCGCTCTCGCCAAACTCCTACACAATATAAACAAACCCGTTCTTATTGCCACTCGCTCGGGGAAAGCACCAGAGCCCTTCACAGCAGTCGAGTTCGACTGGTTCGATGCGACAACACACGAGGCTGCCTTGCGCCCGGAGGCAAATGTCGAACAGGTGTACATCGTACCAGCCCCAGCCAGCTCAGATGCATCGGCGGTCATAGCATTCGTTGACCTCGCTATATCCAGAGGCGTTAAACGATTCGCCCTGCTGTCTGCTACTCTACTTGAACCTGATTCCAAGTCTCGCGTTCCAGCAGGCGTGGTGCATCAGCATCTCCTGGACACCGGAGTAGACTATGTTGTTGTGAAGCCTACGTGGTTTATTCGTAAGTGCACTTCATTCTTGTTCCTCGGGCATCCGATGTGGGCTTTGATTTTTTTTTGATTGTAAATGATGCTGATACCACAACCCTACTCACAGAAAATTTCGAGGTAAACTTCGCTGTGAGCATTAGAGAATACGATCAAATTTTTCGGCTGCACAAGATGGAAGAATACCCTGGGTATCGACAGATGATATCGCACAAGCGGCATTCGAGGGTCTCACAGCTGAGAAAAGTCCGAACAAGGATATCTTTGTCGTCGGTCCAGAGCTTCACTCCTACGCAGATGTAAGTTACGTTTGGTATATATCGTGGAATGTGGCTCAATGAGCGATACCATTCCAACTGCAGGCTACCAAAATGTTATCTTCTGTGCTCGGACGAACGATCACATATAAAAGATACACCATCGAGGAGCAAGTAGACTTCTACATTCAGATCGGGGCACCACCTGAGTACGCCAATATGCTAGCGGAGATGGATAGAAAGGTCGAGCAGGGGAGTGAGGAAGCCGTGTTCAACGACTCTACTGCCGCTGCAGAAGGTCGCAAATTTGTGGGAAAGCACACCTTGTTGGAATTCTTCCAGGCAAACAAGAGTGTGTGGGCCAAGTGATAATTTGAATGATTCTAGATCGTAATCGAATGAAGGGCAATCTCAAATAATCATTGACGCCGCTCTCAGCGTCAATTATGGGATTCGCTGAGCAAATGTATATGTATCCGATTCTTTGGACAACAAAAAAGGATCCTAGACACTAGCCATACTGTGCACGCTCGATGACTGTTTCGCACAATGACCGGGGAAATGTGGGAAGCGCAAAGTCATAGGAATGACCAAAGAAAATTGGCACTGGCCTTGCCGGAAGGCGTCTGTCAGGAGTGGAATTTCGCCCAGGCAAAATATCAGGTATTCGGACGAAACTGACAGAAACTCCCAATGATACTTCATGTAGCTAAACCAATCCGCATACGATTTGTCGATGTAGACCTCCGAACGCGTTGGGGATAACCGCGGACGACTCGAGGTCCAAAATGTCGGTGACATAGACCTTACCAAAGAGGTTCGTCTTTGTTAAATATCAGCCAGTCCGTGGTAGTGTGATCCAAATTAGAAGAGCAGGCATAACCCTCGCATCCGGAGTATTGTTTTTATACAGCACGACAGAAAGTTCTGAGGACGCAGCATGCGTATATCCCAACCAGTTGGTCCCCAGCCTTCGCATGCAAGTCGTGGACCTGCAATTGACAAAAGGAAGCACCAGCCACGTAGATGCTATGACAAGGCGGTCAGGCCATTCGAGAATCCACACGCGAAAGTCATCGGGAATGGCCGGATATCGGGTGTCAAATGGTTGGACATTGTCCAGTGTCCATGCAGAGACGCACGCCAAAAAGAATTGAAAGCATTGTAAATGGAGTGGAGTTGTCCCATGTAGCTTTCCTTTCGTTGGGTGCTCAATTAAAATATTGTGTCGCTTAAAAGCCCTTTGTCGAGAAATGGTAGTGCAACGTGGTGGATGTGAGGCAAAGGAGTCTCAGAGTCACTGCTGGCAGGGGCGACCCGGCCGCCCGATCGGCTCTCAGCAATCACCGTTCCGGGTAGAATTCTGGCCCACCTTGATCAAGCTTCTACTTCTGATACTCATAGACTGCAAGCGGCGACACTCGGAGAAAAACCGTTCTTAAACCGTTCTTGAACCGCTGTAGGGGAAGGGCACAGTCATGCATGTTCAGTTGCCTGACCCATTTCATCCTCATAGTTTCACCATGTTAATCATATAGGTTGTGTTCCAGTAGAACTCTCGTTGATAAATGACACACCTTAATTTGTAGAAGTGCCCTGTCTGTTGTGATATTGGACCTATGTTATGATATGGAAGACTTCCTAGTTGCAAGTGATTGGTAGTGGACAACCTGAGGATCAACATACCCAGGGTAAATGAGTTTTTGCGGGAAGAGTATCAAGGTATGTGTTGTCGAGAGAGCTGCAGAGCAGCCTTGTTTATCAGGCTGGGATAATCAAATCTTACACCGTACGACAGTATTTTGACGGAGTGGGATGGAATATAAATCAACAAGAAAGTAACACCGCTATTCGCCTCAAAATGCCACAGTGGTTCATGGTATTGTATACCTCGTACTTCTCTGCTGCCTCCTCTAGCTCCGTCAGCGTTTCAAAATCCATACCTGCAAGACTTGGAAATTTCCGTGGACACACAAACTCTAACAGGACCTGAAGGATGTTGGCCGGCTCTTCTAGAATCACAATTTAATTCCGCTAGGTCTGCTTCTCAATGTCAACCTCCTTGCCGGGTGTTCTAAATATTTTGAATGGAGGGAGAAAGTTACGATATCGAATGATTGGACAACTACGGCGGCGTCGGTATCATTGACTATGGATAGGCATAGAAACAGCGAAGTTCTTTGCGGTTGCAATAGCTACAAGAGGAGGAGATCTATGGTAGTATAATCATGGCCTTGCTCGGAAAAGATGATTTCTTAAGTTGATTCTACATGAGTTGGATCTCCGGGGTAAATCCAGATCAATGACGATGGCGGGCGCTTATTTACTTTTCATATCTAGGTGAACCGCTTCAAGCTTTACCTGGTAGTTTCAGATGATAGTCATATATAGAAACTGGAGCTATTAAACTGACTCCTTCATCTCTATCAGGGTTTAGCACCTAGCATTCAAGTCTGTTCAGTTGCCCTGCGGGTATAGTACCCAAATTCCATGAACAAGAAAGCTCCAAGTTTGACGATGGTCCTGGATTACGACGCATGGCCATATTTATATATGAGCAGTTTCTGGGTGAGAATATTTGTTTGGAAATTTTACTTGATCTTGACAGTGGACTGGGAATGCTTGGAAGATGGTTTCATGCGTTAATTGATGCTGGCGGCGTTATTGCTTATAGTATCTACCCAGACTCAAGCCTGACATTTCCCGAGTATGATCAGCCTTGCGGGTAAATGGAGATGGCCCATTATATAACTACGAGCTATGCAGAGACAAATGTCTATTCTCATGCGGAATATGTGGTTGACTTACATGGAAGATTATTGTATGGAGCAAGATAAATGGAATAAAAACGGTGATGTCAAACACCAACTAGGCAATTGGCGCTTGCGCCAAAACTGGCGAGGCTCCAATTCGATGACCCGCTCAAGAATTTGCGGTAGCTCGACAGCGATGACAATAACCTGATATAATAATCACAAAATGAATGAGATTTAGAAGCACGCACGGTTGAAGGATTGAAGCCTCCACGTTCGACTCTTGACAAATCAAGCACGGTTTTCTCCTCAATGTAAGCTTGAATTGTGGATGTTGTGGATCTTATGTGTAAAAATGGGACCAAAATCGGAGTAACCGAAAGAATCCCACCTACCCACTGAAAAGGCACAAACCAGGTGATTTGGTACTCAAAGTTCCCATTCGGTTCTTCTACAAGGGCAAATCACGAATGATAACTACTCTTTCGACCAAATTCCGAACGCTACTTACTAAGAGACTCGGGATGTGTAAGACAATAGAAACGGCAGAGATTGTCATCGAATAGTAATTATGGCATGGAATACAACTACATCATCTCATAATTTCCCAGCCAACTTGAGAATATAGCTATATAGTCTCATGGATCAACATCTATTACACAAAATCCTAATATTACCCAAGAACAACAATTCAATCCAATATGACCACTCTCATCACAGGAGGGACTGGCCGGACAGGGTTCGCCCTGGCCCAACTTCTACAGAACGCAAACCAGCCTGTCGTTATTGCCACTCGCGCTGGAAAGGCACCAGAACCTTTCAAAGCCGTCAAATTTGACTGGTTTGATAAGACAACTCACGAAACTGTCTTGAGCGCCGAAGCAAATGTCGATCGGGTGTACATTGTAAAACCACCAATTAACACGGATGCATCGGTGGTCACGTCCTTTGTCGACCTTGCCGTCTCTAAAGGCGTCAAGCGATTCGTCTTATTGTCGTCCACGCAGGTGCAAGCCGATAGTAAATCTGCCGCCCCAGGGAGTGTAATTCACCAGCACCTCATCGACATCGGAGTGGACTACGCTGTCTTGCGGCCTACGTGGTTTATTCGTGCGTGTGACTCTTCCACTAAAATATTCTAACTGACATATCTTCTCACGCAGAGAACTTTGAAGCAAACTTTGGCGCAAGCATCAGAGAGAATGACCTCATCTTCTCGGCCACTCAAGATGGGCGTATACCCTGGGTATCAACAGATGATATCGCGCAAGCGGCGTTCGATTGTCTAACTTGAGAAAAGTCCGAACAAGGATATTTTCGTCGTTGGTCCAGAGCTCCTTTCCTATGAAGATGTAAGCCTTATTTCAAGTCTATGTCCGTACTTCAGGGTGAAGACTCACTAAACTTTGCCACATGATTAAATAGGCCGCCAAGATTGCGTCCTCGGTATTGGGACGAAAGATCACTTTCAAAAGATATACTGTAGAAGAGCAAGCAGCTTTCTACGTCCGGGTAAACTGGCAAGCGGAGTACGCCAAGTTTTTAGCGGAATTGGACAAAAAATCGAACAGGGAAGTGAAGAGGCCGTATTCATCGATCCCACTATCGCTGCAGAAGGTCGCAAGTTTGTAGGCAAGCACACTCTGTTGGAATACTTTGAAGCAAACCGGCAATTGTGGATCAAATGATTGTAGCTATTAAACTAATAGAGGCATCTAAATGTACAAACCGCGCGTGAAACCGTTAGCGCGTCGCAGAAGGACTACAGGATTATTACTCCTTTACCAAAAATATATATGGAAACCGATCACCATCAAGGCACATATATGCCCTGACCAGGAGAGATTGAATATTTCACATTTCAGTTGTAAGTTTGAAAGATGATCAGTAAAAGGACAGTAAGAAAGCTCAAGCACGATACATACATCCTGACCGATATTGTCAAAAACGCAAGGCGATATCAGCTGAATAGAGCAAAGTGAGGGATGGTATCGCAAAATTCCGCGGAAACGTAGGAAGCGTTGCAGGAGTGCTTCATCGAATTTACTAGTACTGGTTGCAGGATGGACCGACTTGCATAGCACATCCGTCATACATTTTTTCAGGAACAAGAACGGCACGGCCAATACCTTTCCAATGACATTTTACATAGCTGACCCAATCCGCAAGCCAGACGTTAGTGTAGTAGCAAACAGAATCGTCGTCCGAGTGGTCACCATATTTGCAGTTTTCTCGCTTATGGGGAATGACAGCCAACGTCTCGTGCTCCAAAAGTGGGCGGTATATACACTGCTAAAGAGGTCATGCTCGTCTTCAGAAAATATGAACAAATCCGTCCTACTACTGTCGCTCCAAATTAGGAGTGCAGGTATGAATTTGACATCAGGGATCTTGTTTCTGTACAACATCGCAAATAGTTGTGGGGAGTTGTTCTTATATCCCAACCAGTTAACACCAAATCTTCGCCAGTGATCACCTGTACCACGATTCCCCAATTGGATTCCTGGCCATGTACATGCTGTGACAAGTCGGGTGGGTCACCCGAGAGGATCCACATACAAAATTCCTCAGGAATCACAGGGTATTGAGCAAGTAACGAGTCGATGTACGCCTGCCTGTCTAATGGGTGGAGGTTGTCCAGCGACATGTAAATGAGTTTTGAAAATGGGGATTGCTTATGATCTTATTATATAGATCAAACAGACGGCGTCGAATAGGATGCAGCTTAGCCAGGGATAGAAGACTGGCAGTCTTTGCAGACACCATGGGAAATAATGTAGGGCCCGAGTTGGAAAAAGAAAAGATATGAAGCAAAATTTCAACAGGCAGAGATTGTAGAGTGACTTTAGAGATTTTTGTGAGCTCTTGCTCCGCGGCAGTTCGAGAAGATTTGTTTCATCGGAAATTAAATGTTGTGCGAAGAGCAGAGACGCACGCCGGCAAGAATTGAAAGCATTGTAAATG
>JAJIRX010000836.1:0-47335 GCA_023853785.1 Psilocybe azurescens | reverse complement strand
CCAGACGCAATCATGCCTCGCTTTACCCTTGTGTTCCTTATTTTTCTCATTTTCTCATTGAACGACGATGAGAATGAAGCCGTGGTTGCCTCTTCGACATTATCTGTGCCCTGCTTGGCCTTGAGGTTAAGGATTAAAAGGCATCACGGGTGCCTAATTGCATCTTCAAGTTCATTCAGGATTCTCACTGATTCTAGACCCATATCAATATATGGCGTACATTTTCTCTCTTCAAATAGTTTGCCGTTCTTAGCAGATTCTGGAGGCGTTCTATGACTGCCGGCACCATGATGAGTATTACGCGTTTCCCGGCAAGGAAACGCAGAAAGTTGTTACAGAAGAATGCAAAACGGTAGACGTTTTTAAAAAAACGCAACTGCGCCTTTGGTTTTATAAATACCCGTATTTAGGCAGGTGAGGTATTGGGGAGCAGAGCGGCGACATAGTGGGGCGGAGTGGAGCAGCGTAAGTGCGCCGTACTACAGTATACCACTCTATGGCCAACTTTCGAAAAGATGGGTGGTCATCGCGACTGCTCTTTCTTGCGGGCTCGTCGACGATAGGTCAACAGTCGATATATTGCGTTGACATAGTGGACTGTATTGAGGAATAGGCCAGAGATCAAGTGAAATGGGGAACGTGGAGCAATGAAGTCGAGGACACATTGCGTCATGGTTTCTGTGGAGCATGCCATATCTGGTTATTTGTGGTAAACAAAAGCGCAGTTGCGTTTTTTTAAAACTGAATTCTGCTGTAACATGTATCCGTCCAACGCGCAGGCGAGCGGGTTTCCATAAGGGGATTATTTGATCCTGATAAAGCTTTTACGAGCACTTATATCAAAAATAAAGCCTACGGACGTTATAAAGAAAAGATGTGGAGCCACGAATACGAAACCCAATTATCCCCGGTTCGAACTTTCAAGAACAACTTAAGAATCGACTGCTGCCAATTCTGACAAACTTTACATGATGTGATTTTCAGTTTCAAGGGTTATCTGTGCATCTTAACTGGGTAACTACTGCTTGCAGTATAATTGCTTATTGAGCAGTTGTCCCGTCGCGAGCTGGAACGGGTTATGTGTTATATACAGTTACTGACCATCATCGACAGCTTTGTCACATGGCGAAATTGTCAATGGTCAGCTAAATGATCGTGATCACTATCAGCCCAAACTGTAAGCTACAAAAGCCTCATAAACCAAGCATCTCCTTTTCATTAAACCACTTAACATCCCAAAGAACAGCACCAAGCTCACTGAACAAGCATGACAACACTTATCACAGGAGGAACTGGGCGAACAGGACTCGCTCTCGCCAAACTCCTACACAATATAAACAAACCCGTTCTTATTGCCACTCGCTCGGGGAAAGCACCAGAGCCCTTCACAGCAGTCAAGTTCGACTGGTTCGATGCGACGACACACGAGGGCTGCCTTGCGCCCGGAGGCAAATGTCGAACAGGTGTACATCGTACCAGCCCCAGCCAGCTCAGATGCATCGGCGGTCATAGCATTCGTCGACCTCGCTATATCCAGAGGCGTTAAACGATTCGCCCTGCTGTCTGCTACTCTACTTGAACCTGATTCCAAGTCTCGCGTTCCAGCAGGCGTGGTGCATCAGCATCTCCTGGACACCGGAGTAGACTATGTTGTCGTGAAGCCTACGTGGTTTATTCGTAAGTGTACTTCATTCTTGACCCTCGGGCATCCGATGTGGGCTTTGATTTTTGATTGTAAATGATGCTGATACCACAACCCTACTCACAGAAAATTTCCGAGGTAAACTTCGCTGTGAGCATTAGAGAATACGATCAAATTTTTCGGCTGCACAAGATGGAAGAATACCCTGGGTATCGACAGATGATATCGCACAAGCGGCATTCGAGGGTCTCACAGCTGAGAAAAGTCCGAACAAGGATATCTTTGTCGTCGGTCCAGAGCTTCACTCCTACGCAGATGTGAGTTACGTTTGGTATATATCGTGGAATGTGGCTCACTGAGCGATACCATTCCAACTACCAGGCTACCAAAATCGTATCTTCTGTGCTCGGACGAACGATCACATATAAAAGATACACCGTCGAGGAGCAAGTAGACTTCTACATTCAGATCGGGGCACCACCTGAGTACGCCAATATGCTAGCGGAGATGGATGAAAGGTCCCGAGCAGGGGGTGGGAAAGCCGTGTTCAACGACTCTACTGCCGCTGCAGAAGGTCGCAAATTTGTGGGAAAGCACACCTTGTTGGAATTCTTCCAGGCAAACAAGAGTGTGTGGGCCAAGTGATAATTTGAATGATTCTAGATCGTAATCGAATGAAGGGCAATCTCAAATAATCATTGACGCCGCTCTCAGCGTCAATTATGGGATTCGCTGAGCAAATGTATATATATCCGATTCTTTGGACAAAAAAAGGATCCTAGACACTAGCCATACTGTGCACGCTCGATGACTGTTTCGCACAATGACCGGGGAAATGTGGGAAGCGCAAAGTCATAGGAATGACCAAAGAAAATTGGCACTGGCCTTGCCGGAAGGCGTCTGTCAGGAGTGGAATTTCGCCCAGGCAAAATATCAGGTATTCGGACGAAACTGACAGAAACTCCCAATGATACTTCATGTAGCTAAACCAATCCGCATACGATTTGTCGATGTAGACCTCCGAACGCGTTGGGGATAACCGCGGACGACTCGAGGTCCAAAATGTCGGTGACATAGACCTTACCAAAGAGGTTCGTCTTTGTTAAATATCAGCCAGTCCGTGGTAGTGTGATCCAAATTAGAAGAGCAGGCATAACCCTCGCATCCGGAGTATTGTTTTTATACAGCACGACAGAAAGTTCTGAGGACGCAGCATGCGTATATCCCAACCAGTTGGTCCCCAGCCTTCGCATGCAAGTCGTGGACCTGCAATTGACAAAAGGAAGCACCAGCCACGTAGATGCTATGACAAGGCGGTCAGGCCATTCGAGAATCCACACGCGAAAGTCATCGGGAATGGCCGGATATCGGGTGTCAAATGGTTGGACATTGTCCAGTGTCCATGCAGAGACGCACGCCAAAAAGAATTGAAAGCATTGTAAATGGAGTGGAGTTGTCCCATGTAGCTTTCCTTTCGTTGGGTGCTCAATTAAAATATTGTGTCGCTTAAAAGCCCTTTGTCGAGAAATGGTAGTGCAACGTGGTGGATGTGAGGCAAAGGAGTCTCAGAGTCACTGCTGGCAGGGGGCGACCCGGCCGCCCGATCGGCTCTCAGCAATCACCGTTCCGGGTAGAATTCTGGCCCACCTTGATCAAGCTTCTACTTCTGATACTCATAGACTGCAAGCGGCGACACTCGGAGAAAAACCGTTCTTAAACCGTTGCTTATCCGCTGTAGGGGAAGGGCACAGTCATGCATGTTCAGTTGCCTGACCCATTTCATCCTCATAGTTTCACCATGTTAATCATATAGGTTGTGTTCCAGTAGAACTCTCGTTGATAAATGACACACCTTAATTTGTAGAAGTGCCCTGTCTGTTGTGATATTGGACCTATGTTATGATATGGAAGACTTCCTAGTTGCAAGTGATTGGTAGTGGACAACCTGAGGATCAACATACCCAGGGTAAATGAGTTTTTGCGGGAAGAGTATCAAGGTATGTTCGAGCTGCAGAGCAGCCTTGTTTATCAGGCTGGGATAATCAAATCTTACACCGTACGACAGTATTTTGACGAGTGGGATGGAATATAAATCAACAAGAAAGTAACACCGCTATTCGCCTCAAAAATGCCACAGTGGTTCATGGTATTGTATACCTCGTACTTCTCTGCTGCCTCCTCTAGCTCCGTCAGCGTTTCAAAATCCATACCTGCAAGACTTGGAAATTTCCGTGGACACACAAACTCTAACAGGACCTGAAGGATGTTGGCCGGCTCTTCTAGAATCACAATTTAATTCCGCTAGGTCTGCTTCTCAATGTCAACCTCCTTGCCGGGTGTTCTAAATATTTTGAATGGAGGGAGAAAGTTACGATATCGAATGATTGGACAACTACGGCGGCGTCGGTATCATTGACTATGGATAGGCATAGAAACAGCGAAGTTCTTTGCGGTTGCAATAGCTACAAGAGGAGGAGATCTATGGTAGTATAATCATGGCCTTGCTCGGAAAAGATGATTTCTTAAGTTGATTCTACATGAGTTGGATCTCCGGGGGTAAATCCAGATCAATGACGATGGCGGGCGCTTATTTACTTTTCATATCTAGGTGAACCGCTTCAAGCTTTACCTGGTAGTTTCAGATGATAGTCATATATAGAAACTGGAGCTATTAAACTGACTCCTTCATCTCTATCAGGGTTTAGCACCTAGCATTCAAGTCTGTTCAGTTGCCCTGCGGGTATAGTACCCAAATTCCATGAACAAGAAAGCTCCAAGTTTGACGATGGTCCTGGATTACGACGCATGGCCATATTTATATATGAGCAGTTTCTGGGTGAGAATATTTGTTTGGAAATTTTACTTGATCTTGACAGTGGACTGGGAATGCTTGGAAGATGGTTTCATGCGTTAATTGATGCTGGCGGCGTTATTGCTTATAGTATCTACCCAGACTCAAGCCTGACATTTCCCGAGTATGATCAGCCTTGCGGGTAAATGGAGATGGCCCATTATATAACTACGAGCTATGCAGAGACAAATGTCTATTCTCATGCGGAATATGTGGTTGACTTACATGGAAGATTATTGTATGGAGCAAGATAAATGGAATAAAACGGTGATGTCAAACACCAACTAGGCAATTGGCGCTTGCGCCAAAACTGGCGAGGCTCCAATTCGATGACCCGCTCAAGAATTTGCGGTAGCTCGACAGCGATGACAATAACCTGATATAATAATCACAAAATGAATGAGATTTAGAAGCACGCACGGTTGAAGGATTGAAGCCTCCACGTTCGACTCTTGACAAATCAAGCACGGTTTTCTCCTCAATGTAAGCTTGAATTGTGGATGTTGTGGATCTTATGTGTAAAAATGGGACCAAAATCGGAGTAACCGAAAGAATCCCACCTACCCACTGAAAAGGCACAAACCAGGTGATTTGGTACTCAAAGTTCCCATTCGGTTCTTCTACAAGGGCAAATCACGAATGATAACTACTCTTTCGACCAAATTCCGAACGCTACTTACTAAGAGACTCGGGATGTGTAAGACAATAGAAACGGCAGAGATTGTCATCGAATAGTAATTATGGCATGGAATACAACTACATCATCTCATAATTTCCCAGCCAACTTGAGAATATAGCTATATAGTCTCATGGATCAACATCTATTACACAAAACCTAATATTACCCAAGAACAACAATTCAATCCAATATGACCACTCTCATCACAGGAGGGACTGGCCGGACAGGGTTCGCCCTGGCCCAACTTCTACAGAACGCAAACCAGCCTGTCGTTATTGCCACTCGCGCTGGAAAGGCACCAGAACCTTTCAAAGCCGTCAAATTTGACTGGTTTGATAAGACAACTCACGAAACTGTCTTGAGCGCCGAAGCAAATGTCGATCGGGTGTACATTGTAAAACCACCAATTAACACGGATGCATCGGTGGTCACGTCCTTTGTCGACCTTGCCGTCTCTAAAGGCGTCAAGCGATTCGTCTTATTGTCGTCCACGCAGGTGCAAGCCGATAGTAAATCTGCCGCCCCAGGGAGTGTAATTCACCAGCACCTCATCGATATCGGAGTGGACTACGCTGTCTTGCGGCCTACGTGGTTTATTCGTGCGTGTGACTCTTCCACTAAAATATTCTAACTGACATATCTTCTCACGCAGAGAACTTTGAAGCAAACTTTGGCGCAAGCATCAGAGAGAATGACCTCATCTTCTCGGCCACTCAAGATGGGCGTATACCCTGGGTATCAACAGATGATATCGCGCAAGCGGCGTTCGATTGTCTAACTTCTGAGAAAAGTCCGAACAAGGATATTTTCGTCGTTGGTCCAGAGCTCCTTTCCTATGAAGATGTAAGCCTTATTTCAAGTCTATGTCCGTACTTCAGGGTGAAGACTCACTAAACTTTGCCACATGATTAAATAGGCCGCCAAGATTGCGTCCTCGGTATTGGGACGAAAGATCACATTCTCAAAAGATATACTGTAGAAGAGCAAGCAGCTTTCTACGTCCGGGTAAACTGGCAAGCGGAGTACGCCAAGTTTTTAGCGGAATTGGACAAAAAATCGAACAGGGAAGTGAAGAGGCCGTATTCATCGATCCCACTATCGCTGCAGAAGGTCGCAAGTTTGTAGGCAAGCACACTCTGTTGGAATACTTTGAAGCAAACCGGCAATTGTGGATCAAATGATTGTAGCTATTAAACTAATAGAGGCATCTGAATGTGTACAAACCGCGCGTGAAACCGTTAGCGCGTCGCAGAAGGACTACAGGATTATTACTCCTTTACCAAAAATATATATGGAAACCGATCACCATCAAGGCACATATATGCTCCTGACCAGGAGAGATTGAATATTTCACATTTCAGTTGTAAGTTTGAAAGATGATCAGTAAAAGGACAGTAAGAAAGCTCAAGCACGATACATACATCCTGACCGATATTGTCAAAAACGCAAGGCGATATCAGCTGAATAGAGCAAAGTGAGGGATGGTATCGCAAAAATTCCGCGGAAACGTAGGAAGCGTTGCAGGGAGTGCTTCATCGAATTTACTAGTACTGGTTGCAGGATGGACCGACTTGCATAGCACATCCGTCATACATTTTTTCAGGAACAAGAACGACACGGCCAATACCTTTCCAATGACATTTTACATAGCTGACCCAATCCGCAAGCCAGACGTTAGTGTAGTAGCAAACAGAATCGTCGTCCGAGTGGTCACCATATTTGCAGTTTTCTCGCTTATGGGGAATGACAGCCAACGTCTCGTGCTCCAAAAAGTGGGCGGTATATACACTGCTAAAGAGGTCATGCTCGTCTTCAGAAAATATGAACAAATCCGTCCTACTACTGTCGCTCCAAATTAGGAGTGCAGGTATGAATTTGACATCAGGGATCTTGTTTCTGTACAGCATCGCAAATAGTTGTGGGGAGTTGTTCTTATATCCCAACCAGTTAACACCAAATCTTCGCCAGTGATCACCTGTACCACGATTCCCCAATTGAATTCCTGGCCATGTACATGCTGTGACAAGTCGGGTGGGTCACCCGAGAGGATCCACATACAAAATTCCTCAGGAATCACAGGGTATTGAGCAAGTAACGAGTCGATGTACGCCTGCCTGTCTAATGGGTGGAGGTTGTCCAGCGACATGTAAATGAGTTTTGAAAATGGGGATTGCTTATGATCTT
Source organism: Psilocybe azurescens (assembly GCA_023853785.1). Classification (NCBI taxonomy): domain Eukaryota; kingdom Fungi; phylum Basidiomycota; class Agaricomycetes; order Agaricales; family Agrocybaceae; genus Psilocybe; species Psilocybe azurescens. The sequence goes on along the minus strand of JAJIRX010000836.1, from coordinate 39,979 downwards.
ATTATATAGATCAAACAGACGGCGTCGAATAGGATGCAGCTTAGCCAGGGATAGAAGACTGGCAGTCTTTGCAGACACCATGGGAAATAATGTAGGGCCCGAGTTGGAAAAAGAAAAGATATGAAGCAAAATTTCAACAGGCAGAGATTGTAGAGTGACTTTAGAGATTTTTGTGAGCTCTTCGCTCCGCGGCAGTTCGAGAAGATTTGTTTCATCGGAAATTAAATGTTGTGCGAAGAGCAGAGACGCACGCCGGCAAGAATTGAAAGCATTGTAAATGGAGTAGAGTTGTCCAATGGAGCTTTCTTTGCGTTGAGTTCTCAGAGAAGACGCATGCAGATGTTGAGTGGTCGCTTGAGAGCCCTTTGTCATGAAATGATCGTGCATTTGCGTGCAACGTGGTGAAGGAAAACTCTTTACTCAAAAGTCAGGCCTGGGGGTAACGCTCATGTGATGTGTTTGATTTATCACCTGAGTTCAGACGCGTCGCGCGTCGGGGCCGCCTACGCTCGTGTTTTCACATTCTCGAATGCTCGGTGTGCTGCCATCACGATATTTGGTTAAATACCATTTTTATTTATATCTTACTCTAATTTAGAGTTGTGGTAACAATGTCATTACCTTTCGATGCGTCCAATGTCTCCACACGACCATCCTTGTACATGAGAATAACCCGCTTCTGGACAGATTTATCTAGTTCCTTACCCGAATATTGAAGAACGTTGCAAGCATAGAGCACCCATTTATTGACCTCCTCTGGTGGTGTGGCAAAATATGCTTCCGGTACATGGGACTTGAATCTCTCTGGAAAATGAAGATCCATGCTGATTCTGATAGTGTGTAAATATCCTAGGCGGCATAAAAACTGCGAGATTCTTTGTAGATCATCCCTACTTGTTAACTAAACATTGTCAGTTGGCTGTGTGTGTAAACATTATATGGCTTACATTTCTGTCTGGTTTAAAAGTGAGATAGTGAATCGTAACATCATGCAAGTTCTGATAATGTCTTGCCAAACCTGAACAATTGGAATACACGGTCGATTAGAAATGTCATATATAGATTATTCAACTATGGAACTTACATTCAGCGTTGTTCGGGCTCAGATATGTTGAGCCTAGTTCTTGAATCCCCCATGTGCATTCCGTATCCAGTTGCAGAAAACGGTGATTCAAATAGGGGACGACACGTCGCAGCTCAGGAAACATCTTCCTGGAGAGATAACCGGGCGGTATGCAAAGAGTTCGAACTTGGGGATATGTGTGCGAAGAAAATATTTCCCAAAAATATATCCGCCTATCCCTTCGCCTTCGGAGAATGCGAATTGCACGGTGTGTAGATTAGGCAGGAGAGTCATAGAGCGTGCGACCTCTGCGAGAACGTTGTCAGCAGAATGGAGTAACGAACATGACGTCCAAGACACTGAGGACCAACAGTTGGTCACAATAGGGAAATTTTCAAGCTGCTGTCAGAGGTAGATAGTAATGAAGTTTTGAAAACATGAAACTGACTTTACATATTGCGCAAGATCCGGGTTTCGTACTGTGACAATCTCCAACTGTCTTATGAGCTCCTTAGCGTATCTGTCACCCTCGAATGCGCTTTATCGGAGGGTATAACATCCCCCCATGTATCTTCCACGTGTTGATAGAAGAGGTCCATTTCCAGTTTCCATCCCGTCAAACACCTCAATACGCTGCCAGAGACACCCCAGGAAAAAACGGCGCAAGGTACGACACGTCTGTGAGAGTGCGCTCAATGTGAAATGACGATATCGAGGCGCCTCTGATTCCGCATCTACTTTTTCGTCCAGTGTTGGAACAGTCCTCGCAGGAATATAAGAGGCGATTTCAGGTAGAGCTCGTCTGGTAGAGCGGGGAGGCCTTTCGAGTTGAGCCTTCCGCCGCTCGCGAGAATGCGTTGTTTCTCGATGATCTCTCCACGGTTGGATCGTGTTCGAGGTGCCATTTGTTATTTATCCAGTTGGCCCCACTTCCCTCTGGGATATGTCAGTGACTCGAGACGGAGGGCTGAGAAATTGGGACTATGGTAGAGAGCAAAGACAAAGGACGTCCTGAGCGGCTTTATATTATTATAGATTATCTTGGCGGCCCACGTTGCATCAGCAATTTGTGTGAGGAACGTTCGATTGGCTATTCGATCTAGGCACAAATCCGTTTTGGGAAAATTTCACATCCTAATGGAGAGCATGCATCTTAATCTGGCTTCTCCCCGTTATCTCACCGGGTTTTTGAGTAGAATATAGTACTTGTGGCGCGAAATCTGTACTCTGTGTGACGGGCTTTTAGAATTTGGATACAGGTTTCCTATTTTACAAATTTCAGGGTTTTGACTGGTTTTTTAAGGGTTTTTAAACCGAAAAAGCCCACACACGAAAAGACTTGACGACCTTTAGAAGCGGATTTCGCCGTTCAGCCTGACGCTGACTTCAGGGTGCTACATGCTGCTACCGACTCTTACTGTCTCTAAATAAACCTGTGCTGGGTACTTCGCCACATAGCAGTGTCTGTCACATGTTAGAATGCATTTTTAGACATCTATTTACGATATTCAGTAGGTCATGAAAGTGATAGGCGCCCACCATTTACCGATCGTTAATGCTGTCACCAACGAGTTCTCATAGGTTCGAGATAAAATTTCAAAATTCAAACATATAATATTTAATACACGAGGTAAATAGAAACGCGAGATATGAGGACTGGTGCTTAACAGAGATCCACTGGATCTTAAGCAGGACCGTGGCTCGTCTGGGGCGCTTCGTTAGCAGCTGCAAGTTCTTGTTTAGGATGCACAGTATCTTATAAAGGAAGGGAATCAGCATCAAAATCACCGACTATGTTGCCAGATCTTAGAGGGAAGACTCACATCCAATTTCATTGTCAGGGAAAGGTCCATAGAATCGGGAGCGATCTAAGTGGAATAGTTCAGAACCAATACATACATTCTATGCAGGGTGGCTGGACTGGAGATAAAACGTACCGTATCGGAAGAACGGCTTTCCTATTCGCAGTCTTTCGACGAGGTCCGCGTTGGAGGTGAAGTATCTCCCGAATGCGATAGCATCGTGGTCGCCCTAATACAAAACGGCGATGAATAAGCAAATGCGGTGATTCGAATCCAAAACTAAAATCAAAAGGAAGGAAAGATAACACACCTGTTCGATGCCTTCCCAGCAATTACTGGGGTTGTATCCGCCCGCGACCATGCAAGATGTTGTGCCGAGGGCGACGCGGAAAGGATGGAGTGTGAGCTGGTCAGGCGTGAACTCCGGGGCTGGCTCTTCAGTGTTCGTCGACGAGGCCAACGCGCGTAGCTTGTCTTGTTCTGAACGGACTTCGTCGAACCCTATGGAAGGGAATATCTGGGCATCAGTTAAACGGTAATGAGAGAGAAGGAAGTAAGAACGTACGAGGCTCAATTAGATGTACGTAAGCTAGACCCAGAGAGGATAGTTCTCTGCATAGATATGTCCATTGGTAGAGTCGCTGAGTGCCCCGGGTTTGATTGAAAAAGCCAAACGGACTGGAGGACAAAAAGTAAGCACTATGCACTTCCGATGATCGGGGTTCTGGTAAAAGAGACTGACGAGAGGCGGACAGCGACTCTGTCGAAGCCGATGGCGCTCCCGATATCTGTGGTGAGCTCGAGCAGGAAGCGACAGCGGTTCTCGGGCGAGCCGCCGTAGGCGTCCGTCCGAGTGTTGATGTTGCTGTGCAGAAATTGGTCGGGAAGGTATCTGCAAGCGTGGTCCATTTATAAGCAAGATGTTACTGGAGTTAGTTTCGAGGCGAAACTACTTAATACTGACCCGTTGGCACCGTGAATTTCAATGCCGTCGAAGCCGGCTTCTCGGGCAGCTTTTGCAGCGTCTACGTATTCGAGCTTGACCCGATCGATATCGTCTTGAGTCATCGCTTTGGGAGTCTCCCAGTCTGTGGATGTACCACCCCAGCTGAATTTCGAGTCGGAGATGGGTACTGCGCAAGATGAGAGCGTGTGTGTTCCGGTAGCAAGGGAGTGTGTGTTTCGGCCTTGATGCCACACTACGGATCATTATTAGTCTGGGAATCCAATAGGAATTAAGAGAATGGCATCTGACGTTGCATGACAAAGAGGCTGCCCTTGGCGTGAACCGCGTCGACGACCTTCTTCCATCCGGCTTTCTGCTCATCTGTGAAGATTCCTGGAATACCAGCCACGCCTGATGCTTGGACGCTCGTCGGTCTGGAAGTCGTCGTCAATCGATTGATAAATATCAGAGTGAGAAATGGATGAGGCATACGTGGCTTCTGAAATGAGAAGACCGCCTTCGGTGGCCCACGCTGAGTGTAGTACTCTACATTCAGCTCGTCAGGGTACCATGTTCGAGGGTGCTTTGTAGACTGGGTAGCACGATTGCGCGTCAGAGGCGCGAGAACAATACTGAGTCGTATGTTTACATTGTAAGAAAACACATGAGATGACAAAAAGTATATCATACACACCGATGTTTTAGGCTTAACGCGCCCGAGCACGACTGGGGTGAACAACTTGGAAGAAGCTGAAGACGACATAGGATAATCTTGGACGAGTTCTAAGTTTGCGTTGCTGGCAGCAGGAGATCAGGGACCGGTAAGAAGGGATTTCCATCGCTTTCTATGAGCAGTTTAGTATAGATTGTGGGAGATAAGCCTGGCAAAAAGCTCACACAGGGGCAGGCATTTCGTCAGATTTGCGATGCTGACGGACAGGAACCGCGAAGGGAAAGCGGAAGCCAAAGCCGCTGCCGCACTGATAAGATAACCGAGTTAGAACTCCGCGATTCCCAAGCGCTTCGTCTTCCCGGCGCGTCGACCTTGTTGTTCTCCCCACACTCTATCTGCCTAACACTATATATACGCTAAATCCACCATGTCAGGCATTTATCGCTATCTCACCATAACAAATCCTGTTTCTTTACTGTCGCTGCTATGTCTGTTGTCTCGCTTGCCGTGAAGGAGGGTAACCCCGTCACTGAAGACACCGTCCGCCGTTTGGGCCAGAAGATCTCGACCGGTATGGAGTTCAAGAACGACCAGGACGTCAAGGACTATACAGCTATTCTCGCTGCATTCCACGACTCTGTCGAGTCGATCTTGGCTATGGAGGACTATATCCCACCTTCGCTGAAGCCTGACTTGGAGCGATTCCCGAGAGAGAACATTAGCTATCCGAAGAAAGGCACTGATGTACGTTTGCTATATCATTTCTTAATTCTACTAACTTAAAGTTCATATGGTTCACAGGAAAACCCTCTCGGCGGATGGGCGTGCAAGTTCACGATTGAGGACAAGAAGAAGACTTCGAGCAAAGGCTTGCTCGAAGGCAAGACCGTTGTGCTGAAGGATTGCGTTTCCGTCGCTGGAGTACCTTGCACTCTGGGAACGTATGTATATTCTCTATTATTCGACGTACTAATGCTCACTCGATCTTGCCTCTAGCGACGCTATCTCACCTCCGTGGGTTCCTTTCGTCGACGCGACAGTAGTAACGCGTGTGCTTGAAGCAGGAGGAATTGTACGTCTCGCGTCTGGCCACACTAGCATACCTTTACCCATATATCTCAACTTTATAGATTGCTGGCAAAGCTTCAACCGAGTCCATGTGCCAGTCCGCCTCCTCCTTCACTTCCGTCACCGGACCCGTCGACAATCCCTACGCTCCCGGCCGTACCACGGGAGGCAGCAGCTCAGGCTGCGGTGCCCTCGTAGCCGACGGCTCCTGCGACATGGCCATCGGCGCCGACCAAGGCGGCTCAATCCGCATGCCCAGTGCGTTCTGTGGCTTAGTCGGCATCAAACCCACGTACGTGCTGAACAGCTTCTAGCTAACGAACCTACACTGAATTTTCGTCGTGTTCTTTCTCAAAGATTCGGACTCGTACCTTACACCGCTATCGGCTCGAACGAATGGCAGCACGACTACGCGGGACCCATGTGCAAGAACGTGCACGACGCCGCGCTCCTCCTCCAGGTCATCGCCGGCGCCGACGGGCTGGACGACCGTGCTGGCGCCGGATGCCCCTTCCCCGCTGACGTCCCGCCGTACGCGTCCTTGCTCTCGGTCCCCGGCGCTGACCCTGCGCTGCCTCTCCAGGGTAAGCGCATAGGGATCTTGAAGGAGGCGTTCGAGATGCCTGTGTTGGACCCAAGGGTGGCGGAGAAGGTGAAGGAGGCTGCGGCGTTGTTCAAGGAGCTTGGTGCGGTTGTGGAGGAAGTCAGTGTGCCGCTGCATGCGATTGCGCCTACTATTTGGATGGTATGTTCCTTCCTCTTTGTGATTGTCACCGTTTTTCTTTTACTTACCTTGTGCCCAGGCTGCCAATCGATATGCGGGAGGAAAGACGCGGCTGGGCCAAGCAAGTGGGCATAGGCAATATTACCAGAACGATCTGCATGATCTGTATGTTGTCTATCTCCTTTCTCTCTTCTCTGTCTCATCTCTTTTCAATTAGATTGTTCCCGCTGACTCAAGAGAAATGGGAGAAATTCATCCCTGCGACAATCAACAGTCAATTGAATAGTTTGTACGGATGGGAGACGATGTCAGGAGTATACGGCAAGGCGAGTTTTTTTTCTTTCTCTGTCGATCACGCCAGCCTGACTAATTTACTGCCATCCCTGTGTAGGCGATGAACAAGCTCATGGAGATTCAACACGCGTACAACGCCGCCCTTGATAACTATGACTGCCTCATCCTCCCAACAGTTGCATTCGTAAGTCCCTCTATCATCCACCCCCTTCCATCCACCCAACTAACCCTCCCTCTTCACCCTTCCCTTTTCTTCCTCTCCTCTCAAACCCAGGTCGCAAACACCCACCCCGCGCCATCCGCCACCGCCCTGCAGAAGATCCAGAAATCCGTCGGCCAGGGCCTGAACTGCTGCACATTCAACGGGACAGGGCACCCGGCGCTCACGCTGCCCATTGGCACGCTCCCGCCCGCCCCAGCGGATTGGGTCACGGAGAAAGACGCGGAGTTGAAGTTGCCGGTGGGGATGCAGATTGTGGGCAGGTGGTGGAGCGAGACGGGCCTCTTCCAGATTGCGAGTGCGTGGGAGGGGAGGTTTGACTGGAAGAGTCGGTGAGTGGTGAGATGAGGTGGGCAGGGAGTGGAGGGTAGGACGTGATAATGTAGATATATTTTTTTGGTTTGGTTTTCTAAGTGTATTTTTTGTTGTTGGTATCGTCGAATTTTGAACCATGTATGGAAAATTTACTTGCTTTTCTTTTTTTCTGTCTCTTTGAGTTTGAGTTGAGGAAAACGAATAATCTATTCGGGGATTTTGTTTGATATTTTTGGTAGTTCACGTTCGTTATGTAGTTTCTTTTCTTTTCTTCGCTCTAATACTTTGAATTTAGGATAGATGGATGGATGGCTAGTATATAGACCTGGACATGAACGTTGGGCTACTGCAATCATCAGAACTCAAAGCCTTCATCAGTGAACCAGCTCTAAAGTCCAACTCTTTCTGGACGTCCAAGTGTCTTAACCAAGACCGCGCAATGCCAATGGCAAACGCAATCTAATCAGACTGCCCTGACGGTTTTCCCGCATTTATTTCCAATGTTCTTCTTCCCCTTGATAGACTATTAAGCCTTAGGGGTTGACACGGGAGGCCCCTAATCAGAATCTAATCGCGAGTCGGGATGAGATTCCGCCTCTCACGTGATGAGCCCACTTGGAGACAGAGTCGGACATGAATTTAGATTCACTTCCTATCACTATCTGAAAACCCTCTTTCCAGAAAAAACATCTTATCGACAAAGATAGGGAGAAGCTCCCGCTGCGAACTTTTTGTCCCTATCGTATTTCGGATGTTCTCTGGCTTTTCCCAAGCCTTTCCGACATCGGTAACATGATACTGGTCCTCCCGCATATTCTCTCATGTCGAAATCAATCAAGGAGGGGTCCTCAGAGATTAGGGCATTCGTATCTATTTAATAGAGCGAGAATCTTCTGATTTTTCTCTATCCACCTGCTCTGACACCGTCGAAGTCTCATTCCCACTCCCACCACTCACAGCAAAGGCCACCATCTCCTACTGAGTTTCTCTTCGCGTTCACAATGTCTACCTCAACCGTCGACCTCACTAACTTCCCACCCCGTGACTTCAAGGGGTACGGACGCGTTCCCCTAACCCCAACTGGCCCAACGGCGCCAAGATCGCCGTCAACTTCGTCATCAACTACGAGGAAGGAGGCGAGAACACCCTCGACAACGGAGATGCCCAGGGAGAGGCCATGCTCCAGGAGGTTGGCCCTGTACGTTTCCTTCCTTTTCTTCTACTTTATTGGCGATTAGTCCTTATTTGGGCTTTCATTAGAAAATCGGCTTGCAGGGGGAGCGCGATATTCCTATGGAGACTCAGTTCGAGTATGGCTCGCGCCGCGGCATGTGGCGTCTCCTCAACCTGTTTGAGAAGCACAAGATGGCTGTGACCATCTACGCTGTGGGCAAGGCCTATGAGCAACAACCGTGCGTTCTATCCCACTCCCTGATACCCAAACTCGCTGACGACGCGTTCGTGTGACCCAGTGAGATCGCAAAGGCATGCGAGGAAGGTGGACACGAGACAGCATCCCACTGTTATCGTTGGATCGATTATACACTCATGGATGCCGAGTCAGAGGAGAAGTTTATCCGCCAGGCTGTCGAGTCCTTCAAGAAGACGAGCCCGACAGGAAAGGTCCCCGTAGGATGGTACTACGGTCGTCCCTCACCTCGCAGTCGCGCCCTCGTCTCCAAGGTCTACCGCGAACTTGGCCTCGAGCTTCTCTACCAGGCGGATACTTGTGAGTTCTACAATGATATTCGTAACCGTTTGTAGCAACTAAAAGCTCCTTCTCTTAGACGCCGACGATCTCCCATATTACATCCCCGACCCTATTGCAGGACCCGAGGAAGGCCTGCTCATGGTACCTACAGCTACGACTGCAACGACTTCAAGTTCTTCGTCGCTCCCGGATTCGGCTCATCCATGGCCTACTTTGAGCACGCCAAGAATGGCTTCGACACTCTATACGAAGAAGGTCAGGAAGGCCAGCCCTCCTACATGACTGTTGCCCTTCATGCGCGTGTCATCGGCCGTCCTGGACGTTTCCAGGCCATCAAGCAGGTGTGTCTTCTTTTCTCGCCCTTTTATTTGTATGTGACTGGTGCTGATGATAACTTTGGGGCATGTTGCAGTTTGTGGAATACATCGCTGACAAGCCTGATGTGTGGGTTGCTACGAGGGAGCAGATCGCAAGGCACTGGAAGGCGCAGTACCCTTACCAGCCACCTAGCGCCACCAAGGCTTGATCAAAGCGCGCCTTGAAGACTCCGAGCGTAGAAAGGATACATTATATCGAACTAATCAATTGTAAATTATTCAAATGAAATCAAAGACTTGTCATATACTATCATACAGCAGAGTGATATTAAGTATTCGACGAAATAAACTTGAAGAGAAACGGTAAGGCTACATGCGAACGAAAATAATAGTGTCTGAAAATAATAGTGTCTGAATATATTAGCAATGAATCCCCTCCTCCGTCTGCAAACCTCGAACACGTAGATCATCCCTTCAATGTCACTTCTCCTTTTTCCTCGTCTTGTGTCCTTCCGATATCCTGACCTGGCAGCACCACAGTCGATATTCTCTTCCCATTTTGTTGAACAACCACTTTTCCTTTCTCTTCCTGAATCTTGTACACCTTCTCCCGGTTGTCTCTGCACCGCACTCCTACGCGCCTCCAGACCACCCTCATATCCGAACCAAGTGAATCGTTGGCAATGCGGACCACGGATGAGGAGGAAGACGAGCTGCAGTCCAAAGAGACCCATGGATAGGGCGGCACCGGCGCGCCAGCCGAATTTGACGAAGACGTGGGTGCCTACGGATGTGCCCATTACTTGCCCGATAAAAATCTATAAGGAGAAGGAAATGTCAGAAACAGGATATCTTTCGGACGACGGTTGTAGCTTACGGAGAGGATGGACACTGCGTTCAGCCGTGCACGAGCTGCTGCTGATATGCTATCGCGTTTCAAGTAAAGTATGAGCTATATCAAAAACCACCGGTAGAAGATGAGGACGAACCCAAAGATGGACGTTGTCAATGACACGCGAAGCAGCTGGGTGAAGACGTCGAGGCCGAATGTGGCTATGACCACAGCTGCGACGTTGATCCCACCTGCACCGGTCTGCACAGCCGAGGTGACCAGCAACATTAAGATGGAAGCCAATGTCCCATACCAGGGAACAAGTTTATCAAGGCCGCGTCCAAGGACAGGTCCCATCGCGACGCCAGCCATGCCCACCAAGCCGAACAAGCCGATGACCAATCTATAGCGCCACAGTAAGTATAAACATAACCCTGTGAGAAACCACGTACGTTGAGTAGTTATATGGCGACCCGCCCAGCAGGAACGTCAGCGTCACCCAAAAGTTGCTGAAACAGGCGCTCGAAGCAAAATTGATGAGGCAGGCCTGAATCAGAATAGGCTCTGTCACCGCAAACTTGGCCATCGTCCACAATATTTTTGAAGTACGTCAGGTCGCTGTTCTTCGATGGATAATCAGGGAGCATGAAGTAGCTGCCGACAAGGACCAGCGCCTGCACGCCGATCGCAAAATAATACACGACGCGCCAGGACCTGAACTCGGCGATGACACCCGCCAGCACGCGCGCCATCAAAATGCCCAAGAGGAGTCCGGACAGAACGAGTGCGACGGCAGTTGCACGGCGTTTCTCCGAGGCGAGGTCGGCTGCGAGGGGTACGAGGATTTGCGGGGTGACGGAGACGATGCCGACGAAGAAGGAGAGGACCTGGAAGACGACGAGGTTGCTTGTAAGCGCTAGTCCGATGGTGAGGGCCGTCGATATAGCGACTATGCAGAGGACGAGCTGCCTGCGACGTAGGAGGTCTCCGAGTGGTGAGACGAGCACTATGCCTACTGCGTAGCTGGTAGTACGGTGTCAGCTCAAAGCTAATATTTGCGAAATGGTGTTGCACTTACCCCGCTTGAACTAAAGTTGGAATTCTTGCTCAAAGGTTTAGTTGGACAAAACAGAGCTTGAATGGCGAGCTATAGACTCACAGTGATACATCACTGTAGGATGCATTAAATGTTTTTGATAATTGAACTACAGCACTCGTTAGCTATACCCCATACAGAAGCTTCATAGTACGCACTTAACAAGGGTTGGCAATAATATAAATTGGCGACGACTGTAGGTAGTATCCCACACGGTCAATCACTGGTGAGACATGGCACAACTTGACAACTCACTAAAAGTAGCAGCAAAGGCAAAGGCGATATTCAGCAGTAAACCGAAGTGCGGAGGCTTGGCTGGGTTATATCGCAGATGTCGAGGGATAGGCAGGAATCCAAACTCAGTCGTGAAAGCAAACTCCGGCTCTGGGAGAACATTGACATTCCTCAACTGAGTGAGACTCTCCTTCTTCGTTGGCTTCACAGCTTGAGGCTCAATAATGAAAGACGCGGCCGGGGACGTCGTAGCACTCCTGGTAGTCATTCTGACCTAGTAAGACCAACCACTGTGAACCTGTGGCAAGGAAATCCGAAGAAAAGCAGCAAGAAGACAATGCATGTGAATGACCGTATTTAAATGTTTGGAGCTCATTTTTCTTGGTCGTTTCAGGGATTCAGGAACGATGAGTTATATGTACCGGCCAAGTCGTCGCCCCACGACCAAAGATGTTTACAGTTCATTTTAAGAGATGTTTTCGCATCAAAATGGACCTTTTAGGCGTTTTTCGCACGTATTTGGGTGCTACGTGCTCGTCATTTTTAGACTCTTGTGCGCAGTGAGTTGGTGACTCACCGGATATAGAGAATTTTATACCAAGATTCAATTTTGCATCATTGAATTATTGTCGACATTTTCAAGCGATGGCGTTTCAGGAGGAGGCGGAACTATTGATGCAAACCAATCTCTCACCGTGATTGAGTCAGGCCTACATTTCAGTTTGCATAAAATGCCATAATCAATTGATATTGATTCCCAAGTTTCGGACATTGTGGGTGTGAATATTTGCCATTGGGAAAAGATGACGAGTAAAAACAATAGAAAGAAGGACAGGATGAGAGCGGGAGGAGCAGTCAATTTTGACGATGGCAGTTGTGAGAGTAGGGTGAATATCCCCGACGGGGTCCCGTATTTAGAGCGGAGATCTAACTGGTATTTAAATTTAACAGAGCTAGCACCAAGGCAGACCAAGGCGTATCAAATACTGAACGCCCTCAGTACACATAGGTATTACGAGCCAGAGAGCTTTATTACCGATTAATGTCTTTAAAAAAATTAAAGAACTTCTTCTGCTCGGGTGCTGGCATGTAGAACGCCAAAACTCGAGTTTTGACACTTGATTGTACAAACTTGGTGCGGCACTGTTACGACAACGAAAAAAGATGGGGTAACTTTGAATCTCTCAATGTGTGATCAATCAGTTGGTTTCATTGGTGAGTATGCACTCCTAGTCAAAATGTATCTTCCGCGAAATCAGAGGCCTTGACTACACGGGTGATGCTCCATCCTAAATTGGGTAAACAGATACCCTTTTAGGATTAAAATCGACGGTGCGGTCAAAGATCCAGGTTTGGGAAATCGAATGCGCGAGGAAGAAAGTTTTCCAGGAGACCTGAAAAGCTTCACCAAGGAGTTGCTACGTCTTTATGCCCCAAAAATGCAAAACCTTTGTCCTCTTTGGGGCACAGCAGGTAGGCCGACCTTTGTCCGCCTTTTCAAATTTTGGGTCCATATTTGAGAATTTTCTCAAATTCTCTATGGAGATTTCCAGGGTATTGCTGTACAGATAGCTCTTCCATCGAAGATTCGCATTCCGGTGCAACAGTGAGCTCTGGCTGATCTGGGCCGAGCTGCCCGAGCGTAGCATAGATTAGATACTGTAGATCATCAGCGGCTGCGCACGGTTTGTGTGCTAGCACGCTTTCGTAGTTAGGAAGAACAACACACCTTGCCCGCAACATCATACTGGGTGGCTGCTCAACGGGCATTCCGAGCTTTGTCAGACACGAGCTGTTAGGGTAGGCCGGATTAGCCTACTCCGCCGGGAGGAAAAACGGAGAATCAGAACAAAATCAGACGAGGTAGGATAATACTTCACGTATGATGATCTTAAAAGGACCAGTTGTAATGATGGTAGTCTTTCTCATCGCCTTTTACACCTTATATGCTTATGATGGCTCTATTCTGCGTCAAATTTGCAAGAAAAAATACGCCCCGTAGGAGGAAGGGGTACTCAGGAATGCGACAAAATAAAGGGCAGGATATTAAGAATGTTCCTTACAGATTTACGGCCACACATGATGGACCAGGTGGCTTATTGGAGACTGAATTGGCAGTCCATTTTATCCAGAAAGACTGACATCACGATAAAGAAAAGAAGAACGATAGATACCTGTCCGAATGGATCGTCCACCTCTGGATATCTCAAACCCGAGTATAAAAAAAAGAACAGTTGGCGGATGGGTGTCCGAATGGATCGTCCATGTCCTGCCATCTTCGAATGCCGAAAGGAAATCGAGGCGTCAGCGTGTGTACTCCAATAACCACTTCGGCGGTATTAGCCCTTGGATTAAATCTTCACTCAATAAAAGTGAAGCGTCTTTCTGTAGATGTCTGATTTGGTCCGAGTGTATATGCTACATAGACAATGGCTGCATGCAGGCCTCTCATTCAGTATGACCAAGAGAAATTTAACAAGTCTAGAGGTTTATTCTAGTTTTAACTGCATGTCTGCGATCGACCCTACCAGGGACCTTAACCTTGCTGTCACAGAGTTACTGCTTGTATGTTTGTATGCTTGTGTCAAAATGGTATAGCATCATGATCAGAACCAAAGTATGCAACCCACTACATGTTGATACGGAATGTCGAGCACTACATGAAACTCCACTTTGATACGGAGTCTCGAGTACCACATTGACCTCTAATGAAGAATACTACAACAACCAGAAGCGTTAGGATCGTTTACCAGCCGTTTCTAAATTCTGACCCAGTTTTTTCGAACTCCTATCTTGCTCCTATCCCGATGTTGTTCGTCAAAACAAAGCCACAACAAAACACAAACAAAAGCGTCAAATTGAAAATGAAATTGAGTCAGCACGTAAGACCGAAGCGAGTCTACAGAACTTAGAAGCGTCTCAGGATTCTGGAGAAAGGTTTAGAATTCAAAATGAATGAGATCGGATGTGGGCAACTAATCCTCCCGGCTCGGGGTCGGCGCATTTTGCGCTATTTTTGTGAGTGTTCTTCTTACATGTTTTGTTTTGACATGCTACAGTCATCTACTCCAAGCTTCTCGTGTTCGTGAAGACCGTATATGACCGCGGCAGTCCGATGCTTTCTTCTCTCCTCTCAAAATATCTCTACTGTCAGCAGTGTTTGACCCATCTCCGTCGCATAGACACTTCGCGCGATCTCACGCGGCCGGACACTCGGTTATTCGAACTTCGCGGTTTGTAAGTACGTGCGTAGTGTTGTTCTTGAAAGGCGCCTCGGATACTACTCTGAGTTTTCACTGGCCAATCAATCCACAATCCACTGGCAACGAGCAAGTTGACCGGCCTGTAAATGTCAAGTTGCGTCATTGGCGGCTTTTCTTTCAGACTATATGGCGAATCAGGAGCTCCATCATATCTGCTAATGCTCTTTCTGTGTATCAACAGGCTTAACCTTATCGAGCACCCAGTCTAAACTGGTGGTATTTAATGGCTGGACGCCAGATGGTAAAGCACCAACTTGTAACTAACTCAACCATTCACATCTCGATCATGCAACCTCGCGTCTTTCCTCCTGTCGACGGCTCTGTAACCCTGCCAGAGTCTATTGACTTTCATATCAAGCACAACCCATATGCGCCAGTTTATGTCTTCGCTGAAGATGGAAAACCTGATCCCACAAGCATAACTTACCTCGAATTTGGACGTGCTGCCGACCGTGTGGCACACCATGTAAGGCCGGCCAGAAACGGTCCAGAAGGCCAAGTCGTCGCTGTAGTTGCCCTTTCTGACACCTTGCTTTACCAAGCGGTGGTCGTCGGTATCTTGAGGGCGGGACTGACTGTAAGTATGATGTCCTCGAACCTTTGAACTGTGCCTGACCAGTGTGATGTAACAGCCTTATCCAATGTCTCCTCGAAATACGGGGGCAGCGATAATCAAGATGATGAAAGATACTTGCTGTCATAGGCTTCTCACAACTCAGGAAACTCTGCTTCCTCTCGTCGACGATATCAAATCCGATGCAACATATTTCTTATCAATCGAGGAAATGCCACCTATTCTAGAAATATTCCCAAAACTTGGTCAAGAAACGTTGGAGGATCCTTTCGAGCCATACTCAACAGGAATACGTCCACCTTTGGACAACGTTATGATGTATCTTCATTCTTCTGGAAGCACCGGTTTCCCTAAGTCCATTCCTCAGACTTTTAGGTCAATGGTACATTGGGCCTCCTTTCGTAAGTCGTATTTTCTATAATGCCTTGCATGTTTTACATAGCACTGGATTCCAGCATCTGTATCTGACCACAGAAGGTCTGGAACTGCAATGGCGGCTATGGCTCTACCACCTTTCCACACCTTTGGTGTCATTGTCCAACTTCTGATCGCACATTATTCCATGAAAACGATCGGTCTATACCCTCCCATTGCTACTACGCCCAAGTTACTACCTATGATGCCCAGTCCCAGTAATATTCTGGACCATGTTACACGCTCTGGCTGTGACAGTCTAGTAACTCTTCCCACCTTTCTCCAGATCTGGTCGCAAGACAGGGATGCTGTTCATTTCCTAGCCGATCTTAAATTCGTGGTAAGTACTCGGATATTTCTCAGGATATCTTGGTACTAACTTAGTATATAATCTCAGGCTTACTCTGGAGGGTCGTTACCGTCTAAATTGGGTAATATCCTCATAGACTCAGGGATATGTCTTAATCAGATATATGGTGCCACAGAATTTGGGGCACCTACCTACTTTTTCTGTCAAGAGGGCAATGAGAAAGATTGGGAATATAACAAGTTCTCGGATTTGGCGAACATTCATTGGGACCCCCAAGATGATGGAACATTCGAGTGTCAATTCCTAGTGTGTATCACCTTAATATTAGTCCCATTCAACGATATTGACGAGCAACACTTTAGACTTTAGATACACATCGTGTCTCCGTGGAGAATCTTCCCAATACCAGAGGCTATGCCACATCTGATCTCTGGGTACCCCATCCAACAAAACCCTATCTTTGGAAAATGTATGTGGACAACCAAACGTTCTAACAGTAACTAACTACTCTCCCCCCTCTAGTGTTGGCCGCAAGGACGATGTTATAGTTCATACATCTGGAGAGAAGACTGTCCCAGCTCCTATGGAAAATATAATCATGAGTAGCCCTCAGTGAGTCTTCTCTCAATTAGACGCCCGTAATATTTAAAGTCTAAACTGTACGTCTCCGTCTACTCTAGTATTATGGGTGCCGTCATGTTCGGACGAGAGCGAGATCAAGCTGGAGTTCTCATTGAACTGAAGCCCGAATATTCGATGGACCCGAAAGTGAAGGAAAACTTGATCACTATAAGAAACTCCCTATGGTTAGTAGCCATCGCCTGACTTCAGTTCTAGTCTTACCTGTATTCTGGTCACTAGGCCCGTTGTCGAAGAGGCGAATAAAGTCGCTCCTGCTTTTAGTAGAATCTACAAGGAGATGATCTTGATTGTTTCTCCCAATAAGCCTCTCCCGCGAGCTGGAAAAGGTACTATCAGACGCAAAGCTGCTTTGCTGTTATATGCAGAGGAGATTGATGCAATGTACGCACTATATCTGTTCCATTCATAAATCGTGCACTCATGTAAAACCAATTAGCTATGCGGAGGCCGATGCAACCGTAGAAAGTGAGGGTATGGATCCTCCTGCCTCCTGGGATCTCGATAATGCCGCTTTATGGCTACAACAACAAGTGGAAGACATTCACTCCGGTCGGCCATTCTCTATCTCTGGTGACCTCTTCGACCAAGGAATGGACAGGTATTTAGGAACATTTTCGCATTCGATGTACTTCTCACTCATTATTTTCTTTGTAGCTTGGGTGCAACCATCCTTCGCCGCCGCATTGTCAACGCATTGAAGATAGAGAAAACGCAGAAGGCATCTCAACTGGTGACCCAGACGACGATCTACACATATCCATCCATCGACAAACTCTCAGGGTTCCTGGTCGACATCGTGGCTGATCCCGATACCTTCGTACTCACCACCAACAAGACCGATGCTATCGAGTCTATGATAAGCAAATACTCGACAGGATTGTCGGAGCCAATAATCTCATCAACTAATGAGTCTACCAATGATGGTGCTGTGGTTCTACTTACAGGGAGTACGGGAAATCTTGGGGCCCAGCTATTGGAGTCTTTGCTGCGTGATTCTAGAGTCGAGACTGTCTATACGCTGGATCGCCCATCATCTGGGACTAAATCTTTGAAAGACAGACAAGCTGAGAGGTTCACCGATAAAGCCTTGGACGTGAGTCTTTTGTCGTCCTCTCGGCTTGTGGCATTGCAAGGTGAAGCCTCTCAGGCAAATCTTGGCCTGGAGCCTGCTACATATGAAGAGGTGTGTAAAGTTACATTCTCAGTGGCTGCAACATATTAATAATTTCTCAAATCTAGCTACGTCGCTCCGTAACAATAATCATCCACAATGCTTGGAGGCTGGATTTCAATCTGTCTTTATCGTCGTTTGAACCAAACATTAAAGGAACACGCAATCTCGTTGATCTGGCTCGCTCGACACCTCATGCAGCCTCTGTTAAATTCCTTTTACTTCTTCAATTTCAGAGACGTTCTCCTGGGACAAAAGCAGAGGTTTATACCCGGAAGATATCGTTACTGATTCCCGCTACGCTGTGGGCATTGGGTATGGCGAGAGCAAATACATCTCTGAAAGGGTTAGCCTGTCCAGATATTCCCAAATCCATATCACGTTCTAACCCTATAGATAGATCCTCGCTCAGAGTGGCATCCAGGCAACCTCGTTCAGAATCGGTCAAATTACGGGAGGGGCACCTAACGGAGCATGGGCTATAAGTGACTGGGTGCCTATCTTCGTGAAGTCGAGTATTGGTTTAGGGGTGCTCCCAGATGCGATTGGTGTAAGTCTTCTTTAAACCCAGTTTATCGATTTTGGAAATTAACTTTGCTTCAGGTCACTTCATGGTTGCCTATGCATGCTGTCTCTCAGGCCATTCTTGATGTCGCTTGGTCTCCGGAACGATCGCTACCGGCACTTAATCTGGTTCATCCGCGTCCCATTTCGTGGAGCTCCATCGTTTCCTCGATAAACGAAGCCATGGCTGAAGAGGGTGTCGTAGCGTCCAAACTTCCTCTTGTTACTTATCAAGAGTGGTTCTCTCTCTTGGAAAAGCGTTCCAGCAATCCTTCCGAGGAAGATTTCAAGAATATTGTGAGTGGATACCAGAGCTTATTTTATTTTATACACCATGTTGATCCTTGCTCGTAGCCTGCAATCAAACTTCTAGAATTTTTCCGTGCAAACGCGTCCATGGACGAAACTCTTCGCCAGCAAGGAGTCGAAGACACTGAAACAGGAGGTTGGGCGACCCTTGCGACTGACAAAATCTCGTCAATCAGCAAAACCATCGATGCCCTTCCTTCTATCGGAAAGGCAGACGCTTCGTTGTGGGTCAAGTACTGGAGAAACATCGGTTTCTTTTTAGATTAGATAGTTTTGATGTGCTGTACCTAATGTTAATAAGCTTCTATGCCTCATGCGCTCCAATGTCACAACAGTTGCCATTTCATATTCATATTCTAGCATCCTTTGGTTCGGTCGCGTGGTCAATAGTGTACAGATAGGTTAAAAAGGAAAATAGAGTAAGAAAAATAAGGATCATCGAGCGTTAATCTACAAAGTGTAGTAGAAGTCCTCCTGGCCTTCCAAAGGGCCGATCCTGCCTTCTCGACGAAGGGCATTTCGCCGACGGAGGATGAAGGTTGTGATAGCAAGCATTATGAGCATTCCAAACTGGAAGCCAACAGTTGCCCAAATGCCCGGGATGTATCTAAAAGAGACCAGAATCGTTAAATTTGCTCATCAATGACACTTCGAACAACACAAACCTTGGGTAATCCTTTTCTCTGTACATAGTAGTCGCTAGAATACCTCCAATACCTCCAGACGCAATGATGATAGCGGTTTGTACTGAGCGCTTCGTGTGGCTTGTAATGTTATTGGAGCTCTGAAAATGTGATAAGTGGGATTCCTTGAGAATTATGGGAATGTTTGGCTCACATATGCGAGAACTCCTGGAACACAACCGGAAGCTCCCATGTTTACGAGGAAGAGTCCAATGTATCGGCCCGCGTTGAGCTTGGCGTATGCTGCCACAACCAATCCGATGATACAGATGATATTTTGGACGGCGAGCCAGGGTGCTCTCAGTTTTGTCTTGTCCGAAATCCAGGCAAAGAAATAAACAGACATGGCCTATAAATTATGAAAGCGTTAGCCCTACCATACAAGTGAGGAATACAAACTGCCAGACGTACTCCAACTAAACCAGGAGGGGCAGTTAGAAGTAATGCATCTGTTGTGGTATAGCCCATGCCGGCGAGGATGATTGTGATGAAGAATCCAATGGCGTACGCGGGGACTGTTGAAGCCAAGAACATATAGGCTGAAATATACTCGTTAAATCATCAAGATTACAAAAGTCCTTCATTGGTTCTCTCACCAAAAGCCCAGACAAGAGGGTCAAATAAATGTTTGAAAAACTTGGCCTTCGTCATTTCATCCGGAACAGAATCGCCTCTGTCAGCTTCGACGCGGTCAAGGATCATCTGCGCACACATTTAGCATCTGCATTGAGCAGGCTTAAAGAGAAGTCTGACCTTTCGCTCGGTTTCATTCAAAAACTTGCTCTTGTCAGGGAAATCGGGGACAAAGAGCCAGGTGAGGATACCAAGAACGATTGTAATAATTCCTTCTATGACAAAAATCCACTGCCATCCATTGAGGCCACCAAGACCCTTCATAAGCGTGAGGACATACGCTATGCAAGTTTTTTTTTGTTAGTTGGCACCTTCCTGAGCTAGAGAACAAGATCAAGAAATACCGAATATGGAGCTAAACGCGGTGATAACCATAGAAGACAGATAGAAGACGGCAAGACGCTTCTGGACTTCATGACGCTTGTACCAGGTGGTAATAATGAATACAAGGGCGGGGAAGAAGCCGGCCTAAAACAGGGCAATTTTCAGCGTCTGCACAGAGAGAGAGAGATTGATTAGAATACGTACCTCAAATATACCTAAGAAGACTCGACATAGTACAAGGTATCCCCACGTTGGCACGAAACCCATTCCCAACTGTGCAGCTCCCCACCCGACAACACAAATGGTAAGCCACGTTCGTGCTCCTAGGTACCGCAACACCAAATTTCCAGGTATTTGTCTGCAAGACCAGATTAACTACAGCGCGATGTAACTGAGGGCACTTGGCTTACAAGAGAATGTATGGGACAAAGTAAATCATCGATGAGATGCTGTATCGTTCCCCGATCGTCAATTTCTATGTGGTAACATCAATTTCAGCTGAATCTCCAAGAAATGACGCTCCACACACCAAGTCAGCGGCCATTCCAGCAGTTCTTGCGATGCCAAGATTGGTACGGTCGATCAAGGCGACAGCGTACAAGAATCCCAGCAACGGCAACATTCTCCAGTCCACTCTTCGTCTATGGAAGCGCGATGTCAGTGACGGTCTCTGTATCATCTGTGAGAGACGCACAATGTTCGTGCCACAAAGGCAGGGTCGTAATGGGCATCTAGGGCAGGGGCATCGTTCTTTTCGATGTTCTCAATTCGGAGATCTGAGCTGTGCTTTGGAGTCGGTGGAAGCCATCGATAAATTTGGGAAAGGGACGATGTGGACCTGGAGAGCTGTCAATAGAAAGTTAGCCCTTTTATTGGATTCTCCAGAGTCCAAGTCAGGACATAGAAGGAGCGCCATGTTGGAAATATCTTTAGGAGGGTTATCGACTTGCATCGAGGGTTGCAAGCTGCTCAGGCATCACAAGACGCAATCTGCCTTGATGTACCCGCACAACGGACTACTATGGACTCCGCGTCTGCATTGCTCAGCTAGATGGCATGCCTAGCAAATTATCTCGGGAGCTGTGAACAAAATATAAAATCAAAATCAAATTAGCCCCCAGTCTGACATATTTGAATTTCTAAATGCCTGTGCGAGCTAGTTGATACTGAAAGGACAATCGTTACGGAGCCATTAGCTCAAGGTCATTACAAGGCGCTTGATGAAATGTCCGCTGCTAGAGGTGGCAATTCTCCGCAACTTGGACTTTAGAAGGCGTTGATATTTAGTAGCACCAGCGGAGTAGTACCTGATTAATACGCCAATTATGGTTGGCAGCGATAGTCTGCGATAGTTCAGACCACCTGCCCCTACCAGTGGCAACTGCTGCCGTTACGAGAGTCAGCACGCCACATTCAGTTGCATGCAGAGTGAGCAATATATCTAGATCGATCGCGGTACATACACGACACATGCCAAGCGAGAGGCTATTTGTCCCAACAGCAGGAGAAACAGGAGAGACGCCAGGAAGTAAAGGGGCTCCGTAGAGTGCACATGAGAGCCAAGAGCACAGGTATAGGCGTCTGACCCTGCCAAACTCTGCCAACTCAACATTTGAGGAGCCTACTGGATCAGGACCCTGAAAGTACCCTCAGATGCCTGAGGCCAAAATTTCACGTTTTTATCCGGACAGTTTTGGCCAAATTTTATCCGGATGGGGGCTCAGGCCTGCGAGATGAGCAATTTTTATCCGGACGTGACCTGCAGCATATCCCAGGACTGTAAAAATTAAAATTTAAGGCCAAAATTCATAAATTTCGCTCCGGAAACCTTTTATGTGATTTAAGGGAGCCGTAGAATAAAAATTAGAAAGAATTACATGCAATAAAAATTCTATACTTGTATTTTTGGCCTACTCGTCATCCTCAGCAAATGTCTTCTGCTTCCCGAACGCCTTTACAGCCCGTAAGACTTTCTGCAGATTATCCTTTAGCTGCTTAAATATATTCATATCGTCTGTAAAATCTTGAGATCATTTTGGGTGAGTTCTGGTGCGTGCTTGAGAGAACAGAGGAAGGATGATGGGGTATTGCATTCGTAAGTGGTAGTCTTGACTGAAAAGATTTGTAGAATGACGTTGAATTTGTGGTAAGATAGGTTATGGAACGGTTTCTGGAACGCAGAAATTTTTGCAAGCAATATACTGCCCATTCATTATTTACTCTAGATTACTACTAGAACTGTGCTGTGAAGAAAGTTAATTTAGCTTAGTGGTTTGCATTATAGCACTGTTAAGTTTTTCTCTATAACCTTGAGATCGACTCCTAGGTGGGACTTTTTCAAATTTCTATCCGGAGTCGGGTCAGGCCTCCTGGCCGGGCCAGTTTTCTATCCGGACCGCTGACCTGAGGGTTTTTGCTCAAATTCCAAAAAACTATCCGGACAGACCTAAGGCCTTAGACGAATTTTTCTCAATTTCTATCCGGATCGGCCTCAGGGATTTTATAGTACTTTCAGGGGTCCTACTGGATCCCGCCAAGGTATTTGCAGATAACCTCCACCATATTTCACACTACGAAGCGTGTCTAGGTTAATTATCGTTACCCCAGATATCGTTGGGGAATGTGGGGTAAAAACTGGTAATGACCGTGACCGTTCCTGCCAAATAGGTTAAATTTTGCATAAATGAAATTGACGATCCATACTGAGCAACCGTCTGCAACCGTTCCTCCTATGAATTAGGGAGAGAATGCAAGCACACAGCATAAACAAAGGGGCTCGCTCAATATCTCAGACCAAAAACTCACCGGATCACGACCTCATGACACCCGCATTTCTCTAGCAGTCTCAAGTACCCTCTGATCTCTTTGGCTGTTCAAGGACGCTGATGCGCACGTAATTTGGGGACAGAATTGCATCTAGTGGGATATCATGATAGAACATTTTGAAGTAAATAAGGCATATTCCTAAACACCCGGTGTCGACAAATCACTAGATTCTTGCTTCGATATGGGTTCCGACCTGTAACAAATTTTATAATACGCAGTATCAGTGCGAGAGAGCGATTTAAGCATCTCGGTCCCCGTCGAGACATTAATGGCTACTAAAGGCGTATTTTAGTGACGAGCCATTGAAGCTCGAGGTCCAGAATGATAGTCAGACCAAGTTGAACGTTGGAACAACGTTGGAGCTTAGCCTCGGAGCTGGGTTGTACAAGGCAAAGTAGAGGTTTAAATGTTTAAAACTCCGATAAAGCACGTGACCGCGATTACATTTACGCGACAACTGAATTCGAGTAGACTGAAGAGTTTTGCGCCACAGGGTCCGACTTTTCTACAAGGTTCTATACTTTTCCACAACTCGGATAAGGTCTGTATATTCTTCAAACCAACTGTTTAACTTTTACTTCCAACTTAGAGTTAATGGCTTCTAATCAAACGACTGGGAACAACGATAACGTCCTCGATCTGCACGATGTTGCTCTTCTCCTCAACTACGAGCGGGCGTCAACGGAGCCTCGTTTTAGGCATGCGAAGCTGCGAGAGCTAGCCACAACGTCAAATTTCCAGACTGTCAGACTTTTGACGCCAGATTGGACTGAAGCTACTGTCCCCAGGACGGGCATGGTGTTTGACAAGCCAAAGAAACTCCCGCGCGTGGGGAGCAAGGAGGACGCAGAGCCTGATTTGCCATCGAATATGCTCCCTGACCCAATTTCAGCGAGCTTGCGTGATTTGACGCCAAAACAGCTCGAAACGCTGTATTGGCAAGCTAGAAACCACGATGGATGTTATAGAACTGTCACTCTTTTCCAGCATTTTATCGACCTCTTCCCTAACCCTGATAATGTCCCCATTCGCGTGCGCACCGTGGATAATAATGCACCTAAAGCCTATACGACTCCGGCGGGAACTAGGATCATTCTGGAGATGAAGCTTATGGAACCTCGTTCGATGACCTTGGCCTGCGTGCTGCCCGACAACCAGACATATATTTCCGGCGGTCAAGATGTCATCGACCATGCCGTCCTTGCATTCTCTGAGACCGGACAGAATATAGAAAGTATTCTCGACCTCGCCTCGCTTCAATTCGGAGACGTGGGTCGAGGATGCAAAGGCCGGGGCCTGTTCGTTCTCGAGCCCGTCAATGATTACGTCGCCCGCCTGGACAGATATGCCAGAGATAACAACTTCGAAGACGGGAGACATAGCCTGAGGATCAATGATGCTCCTGATAGTGCATGGTTAAGACAGGTTGCGAAGAGGGTGAAAGAAAGATGGGATAACCGTAAAACCGAGCATTGGTGCGGTCACTGCGGCGCACCAGCAAAGACTCTTCGATGTCCGTGCGGCGAGGCGTATTATTGCAACAACGACCACCAGAAGGCTGCTTGGCCATTCCATAAGCATTTCCACACTGTCTGATGATCCTTGTTGAGAAGGCGTAGAATATGAGGCTTTAGCGACTTTTGCCTTGTCTTACATTTCTGTGAACCAGATTATCAATAGTAGAGTGTTCAACACACGTCATAGGGCATATATATATCCAGATTAAAGTCCGAACATACCTATTGCATCCTGGTATGCTTGCTCATTATCTCTAGCAGATCTGTTTTTAAACATTTTTTGCAGTTTCTTTCGTCAGCATTGGTCTCGCAGTGAACCAGACGATTGCCCCCGTCTTGATTGGTTGTTTTTTGACGGCCCTAGCAGCTGTGTAAGTTTACTCTCTCTCAATATCTGACGCAGTGAACTGACACACCCGCAACCTTAATGCTACTTTTGGAGCGTACTATCACGTTGGGTTCCCTGTGACGATTCGGTAATTATTTATTTAATAAGCTGTAGCTATCGCTTTTCTTAATGGTCACTTCTAGTCCAACATTTGGTCTCAAAGGCTCCAAATGGTTTGTCTTGCTTCGAGGAGCGATTGGCATTGTGAGTTCAATTGTTTACTAGTTTGCCCTTTCTTTCCTTGTCTAACGCATACTTCTCGTACAGGTCTGGTGGTAAGTACCTGAGTATTCAAAAACGCGTCAATTAGCTCACCCTGACTTACGATATAAGTGCTATCAGGGTCTACTATGCCGCAGAAATGGTGAACGTGGTGTAGATTTGCATCTTTGGCCAACGATACTTAAATTGGACGCCTTCTATGTCTGCCTCCGCCGGGACTGATGCCAAAACCATTTTGAACTGTAGACGAAAATTCTCAACTGCTGTTTCAATTCTCTAACTCTTTCTACAGCCCTCCTTACTTGGACGGTTTAGTTGCCCTTGGCATTGCTTCATCCTTCGAAACTTCGCCCCACCTTCACCATTCGAGTTATTTTCGTTTTTGCCGTCTGCTTCACGATGTTCAGTAAGCTTCTGCATCCCATTTCGGTTGCGTATCAAGCCTCATATCTTGTCTATGCAGTGCGGTGTACTGTCCTGGGCCAAACAAACCCTAATGGCTTCAAAGGCTTCGCAATCCTCCAACCCAACTCAATCTTCGGCGGTGCGTTGGGATGGCCATCAATGAGCGCCATCAACTCCGTCCTTGCCACAAGTCGCACCCATGATCACCAATCAGTCTGACGTCACCCAGACGCGCTTGCTGGCCACCGGAACTCACCATTTTCGTCAGCAAGTCCTTGTTCGCCTCCTTCAGCATCATCGCAGCCGCTTCTGTCCAGTAGCGGTATGGAGAAGCGAGATGGGGTATCTGGCAGCAACTCTTGGAGGAGAACTGAGATGGCAAGACTCGCTTTGGCTGGTATGTCTATCCCGCCTCTGAGAATCTCTAATTCGTATTCGTAACAAAAGCTTCTTTATTGCTTGCGGTGTTGCTTACTCCGTCATGGTTACAAACGCTTACTACAACTCGGTACCCCTTCGGTGATGATATTGTTGCATTGTTCCCTCGTGAGATTTTTCATGTTCTTTTTTTGTTCAATCTAGTTTTATTTCTACGAGCATCCTCTGCTGTGTTGTCAATGTGATGCTCAGGGTTACAATACAAGCGTGACCTAAGTACCACTGTAAGTGTCCTATATCCATATGATTTTTCATGTTTTCTATTCTCTGATTTTTAACTAATCGCGAGTTTTCAAATAGGCTACTTAAATTCTTTTAAGTTTTGAATATAAACTTGTGATGACTCTACGTGGTGAATATGTAGGCTTTCAACCTTCAAGTTCTTATAACACAGGATGAGCGCTTGTTCTATCATGCACTGACCACTAAGTGAAAATTCTCTAGTCCACAATCTAAATGAGCGGTTACTAGTATGCTAGCTCACGATAGAGATAGACTGCTGGAGCGTAATCTGAAGTGCAGACGTTTGAATATACTGTATCGTTGTATGGGCTTCCTTCCTAATTATGCAATCACTACTTACAAGCTACGACTGTATCGTATTGCGCCTAGATTCAGACCCGGAGCACAGCGAGCGGTTGTTAATCACTGCTTTCGGCTCTCCAAAGTAACCTACGGCAAACGTACGTCCCAAAAACTTACCCAGAATTGAATTCTCTGACCATACTACATAGTAACCATTTTCAATTAACCATTTTCAATTGCCCGACTTTCACCTCTTCAATTTGCGCCGATCGCGATGTCATTTACTGGGGCTTTACTCCAACTGTTTATATAAGCGGAAAGTCGTTATGCGCAAGTTATGCGTTGACGTTTGTACTGCCTTATCCTTCCTGAACATTTCACGGGCATGAATTTACGGTTCTCGGATAGAATCGCAATCCACAGGCGTTGTTCGGTAACATCATTGCTAATCCACCTCGCTATTGTTGAACATGGATAACAACAGTGGGTCGCACGTAAGATTGTGACCTGTGTGCGTGGTAGTACCATATAATCGTCATGCACATGTAAATGGTTATAAAGCAAGCTGCAGCTCAAAGCGGCGATGCCCAACGACACTTATCTCAGAACTCTAACATCTTACGAAGTTGTTACAGTGTAACCAATTATGACCGCACTCATTACAGGAGGAATAGAAAGGTTGGGTCTCTCGCTTGCCAAGCTCCTTCAAAACGCAAACCGTCCTGTTATCATCGCCTCTCGTTCCGGTGAAGCTCCTAGCCCATTCCAAGTTGTCAAGTTTGATTGGTTCGATTCAAAGACTTTCGAAAATGCTTTGAGCGACAACTCCATTGACCGAGTGTATATCGTAGGACCCCCAGGAAGTGTAAACTCATCAGTTATTATATCTTTCATAGACTTCGCTATCTCCAAAGGGGTCAAAAGATTGATGGGCGTATACCGTGCCGAGGATATAGCACAGGTCGCATTTGAGACTTTGATGTCTGAGCTAAGCTCCAGTAAGGACATTCTCGTCGTTGGTCCTGAACTTCACTTATATGTTCTTGATATTTATCATATTAATGAGAATCAAACAGACCAAATAATAGGTTGTTAAGATCGCATCTTCCATACTCGAAAGAGCGATTGACTAATCGATAATCCACGATGATAGGACATAGCCTGGCAAACCCATAGCCTTGGCGGTACAAGGAGAGGGTAATGGGGCGAGTGGACGTTAGTGGGATGTATGATAATCATTTCACCCCTGTATCACTCCCGAATGCTGTGACGATTCACTGTCAATCTGGTCAATGGTTGAAAGATTTGCCGGAAGAGTATATGTTTATCTTGTTGCTCTATCCATGCCGTAATAGACGTACAAAGTGTGCATACTGTAATAGGTACCAACGATGATTTCCGTCGGTTATCACAGGAACAAACCCGAATAGCTAAGTGTATCATTCAGTCTCCGCATCTTCTCCGCCCCAACTTGACATTTCACCTATTTTGGCCAATTAATTCGCGGAAACCATAGAAAAGACCCGGAAATAGATCCCAGGGGTTTGACTCTGAATGGGCCTGTCACAAGTGCGACGGCCGACTTCACTGCAATGCAGTGGAGATATTAGGGCATAATCATAACGGGTTCTACGGCAAGCCATTTTGAGAAGATTCATTGATCCAAACGATTATGCCATGAACCGGGTTTTAAACGTTTCCTCAACAAACCAGAATAAATTCGAAATTGACATTGGTCAAGAGGATACCACCGAAGGCACTGGAAGCTATTTTTTTGGTCAGTTCAGTACTCAAGGAAAGTATGAACAGGCTAAGGCTTATTGATCATGGCGATTCCAGAAAATTTGCCCTTGCTGGTAGCAGAGCCCCCAATAGCATGGCTTCTAACGGCGACAGGTCCCCCAGACTATTGGAATTTATAATGAATCTATTTTTAGAACAGAACACAGCGTTGTGTACGTACTCGCTGCCAACATTGGCGCCCATGTAGCTCCTGATGCGCGTGCTTTTAATTATTACTCAATAAGTCCAACAGGAATAAACTGCTGTAAGCGATATCTTTAGCGGCAAAAATTTACGGACTTCAATCAAAATGTAACCTATCACTAATAGTTCCTCATGTGGTCCTTTCTAAATTTTGCCATCTGTATGAATGGGGCATATTAGAACATCACATCACAGTCATTCTGTGTATGGGTTCTATACCGGAGGATATCTATCGCCGATAAAAATGACATTGTCTGCTTAAATGGGAGTACTATAATGTTTGTAAACCATCCCAGTCAATCACTAGGATTGATTACCATCGATAAGAATAGGTGAGCGCAGCTTACTGAGAACTATGATTATTTATCAGCACCGCTGGAAATATATGTCCCTAGCATATAAGTAGGCGCGTATGGAGCCAAAATTACCCCAGGCCGGCCCTCCTCTCTAACCGTTAGGCCACAAGCACACTCTGCTGGACAGAGAATAAAAGGCATGTCGTGCAACAAACATTCCGCAGACTTTGAAAGAGAGCAGTAAGAACTTAAAGCACGACTAAAAGGCAAACGAAAATCTAATCATTGTATCCTTCTAGATTTATCAAGTTTTCAATTGAACTTGCTAGCATAAGTTGGTCGTATTTTCCACTATTCGAATATACTTCTCACCCGCATCATAAAGCGCTGGTATTCTACGACTATTTTCTAACTTGGACGAGAGAAGTCAACTACGTCTGGCGGAAAAAATTCACTATTTCAACCGCCCTGTATTTCTCATGCAGATACGCGATGATCTCAAATGTTCTTTATCTGATTGCGCTAGCCGGAAAACTACCCCCAGGTATTAGGGTAAATATTTCAATCTGCTTGTTTAAAATTCTCACTAAGTATATTTTTCATACCGTTAGTGAGTTTATGCAATCTACAGAAGATAGTTTAATGACCTTCAAAATTCGTCAGTTGCAATGTTGGCTATCAAATATGCTGTGCTTTTAGCTATGTGGGAAGAGCAGCAATTCTCAGTGTGTCCTCATTTCTCTCTGGAGACATGCAGCTATCATCTAAGATCAGTGTTTGTGTTATTAAGTCGTCATCGGGGCAAGAACATACGCCTTATTCGACCGCAACAAATGGGTTCTGTTCATATTTGGACCTCTGGGGATGGCCATCATGGCTGTAGACGCAGTAGAAATTCCTACATGCTTGAAATTAACATTGAGAAATTCTAACATAGCTATGGGCTCCTTAGGTACATATTAGATGGGTGGTCTGTATTGGAAGTCCAGGAAATACAAAGTGCGTATCGTTTCCCCCCTTCCGCAAGCCCTGAGACAACGGCGGACAGCTCACTGCGCTCGAGTGATGTAGGCCTGAGGACTATATGGCGATAGCCATGATTTTTTACGAGATCCTGGCGGCAATTCTCACCACCTTTCGAAGTTGGTAAGCGCTCCGCATCCGCGTCGACCTGAAGTCCAGGGAAAACAAATTGGAGTATCTGGTTGTACAACAGGGTAAGTTCTAGAACCATCGCGTGAGTCAATAAAAAGATAATCATACTAGCGATGTCGTTAACTCAGGGATTCTTCACTTCTGGTAAAATTTTTACGGTGACCCACTTTGCTGAAATACTTATAACATATTTTTTCAGTTTTGTCTCGTTATTCACTCTGTCATCACTTATATTGCTTTATGTAAGCCTTCAAATGAGTTTGCACTGCAACATGCTTAACGCCCACCCTTATTTTCTCTAGAAAGCACCAGTGAGTACTACTGGGAAGTTTCATAGCACAACTCAGTACACAGACCAATTCATTACACAGAACGGATCAATTATTCAGCGACTTTTCAACGGGCTCACTCTTCCGTAAGTCCGAAACGCAGTTAGTACCTGTAAAGGGAATATTTTAAAAATTACTATTCCCAGCATTTCAGGAATGATGACAGCACGTTTTATTCTTCATCTCCGTAAATGGGAACACAAAATCACCATGGCCTCCACCGATGGCTCTATACTTGAGCCAATCGAGTTTCAACAACCCCCGCCAGGGTCTGAGCAAGAAAGAAGCAGAATCAGCAGCATAATCGACGAGTTCGGAAGATGTCCGGTCAGACAAGCGAGAATAGAGAGGAAGAGTATACCAAACGACTCCGAAGAGGTTTAAATGAAAATTTGCCATAGGAAAACTCAAACCATCTTTAGTAAGCTTGACAGTATGTGACGGTAAAGGAATCCACCCATACGCCTGGTTTCTTCGTTATATACTCCACAAACTGGAAGAAAACAAGGGCTAAGAATATGCGTAAGACATTGAGACAAAGAAGGAAGCGTACCTGTTTAATCGCTGGAAAACGGCCAGGTCTGCCTAACATGAGGGCATGCAAAGCCACAGTCAGACGAAGTTGATGGCGATTTTGGCACCGTTCGGTCAGTTAGGGTTCGGAGGGAATCGTCCATAACCAGAGAAATCTCGAGGTGGGAAGTTGGTGAGAGAAACTGGAGAAGGCATTTGCAAAGTCACAGGCTTAGGTAGACTTCTCGATTATATTTATAACATCCTGGTCAAATCTACCAATCAAGTTGGGATGTGAATAAGATTTTCAAAAATATTTTGCACACATTGAACGCGCGCGGCTCTGGGTTCTGATTCTAACAATGTAGTTATCGGGATGTACTTCCATGATTGTCATGGGACCATGAGCGGATTCAAGTAGACGCGTCGATAAGTTGATAGCAAGCTGGTAAGCAACGAGAACGCCCCTGTGGCACCAATTCCGGCATGATCCATGTCATTCCCACGCATGACCACACAAGTTGAACGTTGAACTTTACTTCCTGTACCCTAGAGCACCTCTCTTGAGCTCAGCGACTTGATATTAACCCATTATCCGGACGGTAAATAATTTTGATTCTCGTCGCCAGTCACGAATCGCTCAGAAAAGGTGGGCCAGTGACGCGAACGTAAGTATTTTCGTCTTGTCTTATGACCGCTAATAAGTACCAGGCGGCAGCTGTGAAATCTATTTACGGCTTTTCGGCAAAGTTGTTCTATTAGGTTGTGTGGCTTTTGATAAATAACCTCCACATCTGTTCGGCCAATTCTTGCTTGAACCAGTTACAATCCGTGACTCCGTTCACTGTCTCTCTCAGTTCAGATTCTTCCTGTTAAACTCAATGGCGACAAGCATATTTCCGATATCTCTATACGAAGAACTTCTTCCTAAGTTAATGGAAGTACTAGAGCTAACCCAGCAAACTTCTGGGATATCGAACCCTCAGTCAAGGCAGAAGTTGCTTCAAGCGGTACGCCAGAAATTTCTTATGAACTACGCCGCCTATACTCATATTCAATTTAATTAGACTATCAATTTTAAAAACTCTATTTCTCAGGCAAAGGAATTTGCCATCAACCTGCCTGGAGGGGGAGTTGCTCATTGAAGAACAGGACGACGTGATCAAGATGTTGGGGATGCTGAAGGAGCGCAAGCAGTACGCAGACCCACGAATTGAACTTGTGTGAACATCACATGACTCATGGACTTTCTAAGAGTACAGCTAGCCGCATTTGCTGCGCGAAAGGTTGCTTCTACAGCTGCTGCTCATGACTTGAAGATGGAAATCGACTCAGTAGCGTCAACACCGGTCCAAAGCGATGGTTGAACGGGGAACTTACTTGGATTTTATACTCGATGGCTTGTAGCCACCAAGGCTACCTGGATCTCCTTTGCTTCTCACGTTCAGAAGATCTTGATCTCAAGTCATCTAGTGAAATTCCAAGGACTGTTCCCCTGCCGAACTATCGTGGACGGCCTGCTCACCCTCCAACGACAAACAGTAGCTCCAACTGTGACATGTAACCGGTGATGCTTCCTGGATTGCCCTAGACCACTAGTCCGACGACATGCAGCAAGTTATTTCTGCTTTAGACGTGGATACATCGGCGAAGAAGAATCAACAGTGATAATACACTCGTAATAGTTGTTTTGGCACGAGTTTGGGATCGGGAACTTTGTTCTCGAGATAGTGGTGGATCAAATGAAATCACTATTTACTTTTCTCATTGGACATAAGCATTGAGGCTGGAGAACTGAGTCGGACTCTTGGAGGAGCAGCTATATATTACCGCTGAAGTTATCATTTCATCTGGTTCTTTCATCTTCGCATATCTTTATTGTGAGTAATCTTCTAGAAATACGTGCCGTGCATCTATATTAATATATCCTCAGTACCGCAGCGTTGGCTTTTTACAATTTGCTGACTAGCTCCGACCCTGTAAGACCGCATGGAAATATCTGAGGTAATCGATAACATGGTCGAGATAACATGGTCGAGTCATTTCTCTTTGGATGACTTATATATGCCGGAGTCTCCGATGCTTCTCTACCTATACTGCATATCTCACCTTCCCATGCAAATGAGCGCTGAAGTGGAGCTAACTAACTTTTCTCTGGCTGAAGGCTTTCATGGAAGAGAAAATGCAGAGCGCAATGGCGAGACGTCAAGCATCCAAGAAGTAGAACGGGATCATCCTTCTGAAACCGTGATCAACACCCTCGTAGATTTGTCACTTCCTCCGGTCGACACAGTAAGTGATGGTCGGACAGGGGGTTGATGAATTACTGCTCAGCCTTTGATAGGGCCGACAAGCTTGGCTATTCTGCATCTGCTGCTGTATGTGCGAGATGCTCATCTGGGGCTGGAACAATTCGTATGGTGTCTTCCAAGGTTTATTAAAATACACTTTGTCGGGGTATAGCGTTGTATTGACTGTCGTTCGACATAACACTGTAGATTATTATACCTCGCATCCACCGTTTAACAACGCGTCACCGGCAGTTATATCTGCTATTGGCACGACAAATCTGGGAATCCAGTATATGGAAGTCGTGCTTGTTGTAGCGTGTGAGTACATTAAGTTGTTCGTGAATTTTGCCGCGCCCTTATCGCACACCTCCCTCGCACAGTCGCACAGCGTATCCAGAGTATGTCAAGAATTTGATGTGGATAAGTCTAGGAATTTGTGTCACTGCACTGTTCGTTTCGAGTTTCGCCACCCAAGTACGATTCCTTTAAACATTAAGAGTTTTTTTTTTCACGATGCTAAAAATAACCACAGGTTTGGCATCTTATCCTCCTTCAAGGAGTCATCTTCGGCATTTCTGCAGGCGCCGTCTGCGCTCCTGTAGTTATTTGGATAACTGATTGGTTTGTCCTTCGAAGAGGCCTTGCAGCAGGCCTCATATTCGGCAGCGCAGGTATAGGCGGCTTTGCTTTCCCCCCTGGTCATGGGCTACTTGTTAAAAGGAGTTGGATTCCGTTGGACATTGAGGTTTGTTACGCTGAGACCTATAAATGTATTCCATCCTTATACAATTTTACAGGATCTGGGCTTTGGCGTTAGGATTTACCTGTGGACTTGCCATTCTTGGAATTAATCCGAGGGTAACCATTAGAAGATCATCTATGCCGTTTCGGAGAGAACCATGGCTGCCTCGAGATCTATCCCACTTCAAAAATCCGTTGTTATACTGCATGGTATGTCGCTCTGGCTACTAGTGCACTTGCATTAAGTTTTGAACACGCTGGCACATTTTCAGCTAGCAATCAGCGTCCTACAAGCTCTTTCCTACTTCCCCGTCAGCATCCTCATCTCCACTTACACATCCTCTCTCTCCTCAGCGACACTGCCATCCACCGTCGTACTCGCCATTTTCAACGTCTCCTCATCTCTGTCC
Source organism: Psilocybe azurescens (assembly GCA_023853785.1). Classification (NCBI taxonomy): domain Eukaryota; kingdom Fungi; phylum Basidiomycota; class Agaricomycetes; order Agaricales; family Agrocybaceae; genus Psilocybe; species Psilocybe azurescens. The sequence goes on along the minus strand of JAJIRX010000836.1, from coordinate 5,755 downwards.
TACCTCCTATTTGGAAGAATAAGCGACTCATATCCGTATCCTTACATCATCTTCGCTAGTGGACTGGGAAGCGCCCTGGCAGCGTTCTTCGTGTGGGGATTCGCTTCCTCGTTGACTCTGGTGTTCGTATTCGCGGCTATTTTCGGCGGATTTGTAGGTCGTCTGGTGTTTGCTCGGAGACAAAACACAGACTGACTCTCTTTGTTCTCTTTTTATTTCTAGAGCGGTGGCATATCCGCTATTTGGCCTGCTGCAGGTACCGACATCGGAGGTTTGTGATCCTCCTTAGACAACCAATTCAAGTGTCAGCCTTTGCATTGCTGATATCAAAACATCAGGATCTCGAGACCACATAACCACCCTTGCCATGGGATGCTTTGCGGGCTTCAAAGGCATCGGAGCCACCATTGGCCCTATCATCGCCGCATCGCTACACGACACACAAAGCCACGCCAAAACCGTTTATGGTGGATTTGGATTCCGCAAGGTTGAAATATTCGTAGGTAAGAACTACTCTAGTGGGCTAGAGCCTAGGATTTGGGCTCTTTTTTCTACCGGCAGCTAACTGCTCAAACGATGAAAGGGTCCATGGCTGTTGCTACAAGCTTGGGGGCCGTGTTTCTCAATTACCATTCTACCTCGAAGAAGAAGGTAACATGATTAAAAGGCTTTGTGCTGAATAGGTGCAATATACTAGCGTATATCGACCAAATCAACAGCAAACCTCAAAAGGCAAGCTGAACCAGATACCGTACCTATGATAGAGACAAATGATTGTGTGTGATAGTGTACTGAAAACAAATTTAACGCCAACAAGTGTTTGAGTCGTTGCTTGTGAGCGCTTAGCGCTCAGCGCGTACTTTGCATTTAGTGGGTGAAAATAAACGACTGCCAACCGAAGTCAAAACCCATTTGTAGCCAGAAGCCGTCAACACTGGGTTTACTATTCATCGTTTAAGAGAAGCTCTCAAAAGATCACAAAATCATAATGAATATGATACTATACAGACAATACAAAGATCTTGGGAACAAATCAAAAGTACAAAGAAAATCAACGAAAGAAAAGACCAAAAGGTGGCGCAGTGGTGTAGCTGATGATCAAAAACATAACAAACGAGAGAGAAAGAGGAAAAAGAGAGTTCAACCACGAGAGGTAGTGGAAGTAACTTCCGTATAGAGCGAATCCTCTCGAACACCATCACCATCACCATCATCATCACCATCATCCTCATACGACATCCTCAACTCCGATGCCCTCCGTACATCCCGCTTATCAGCAGCAGGAGGCGAAGAGACGACCAACCGTAAAGTCGAGTCCGGGGCCCACATCCGGAAATCCAAATCAAGGTCAAGCTCCAGATTCTTCGGAATGGTGATATTGACCTCCCTGGGATAGTCACCCTCACCTTCATCGCAATCACTGTCGTCATCGACCAGAGTAGCAGGCGTATAAGGCCCGGACGAGTCAGAGCTGGCTGCAAGAGGAGAAGAAGAACTATGATGACTTGGATCTGGGTTTACCAGCGCCATAGGAGAGGGAAGACTGTCGGGAGGAGAGAAGATCCAGCTTGGGGTGCGGTACATATCACGGATGAACGTCCCATTGCCCACCTCTCTCGAACGAGGCTGTTGCTCTTGTTGTGGGCTATGGCTATGATCAGGGGCCGCCGGTGGGTCATGCGAAGCAGGAGTATGGTCTTGTCTGTCTTTCGCCCTCAGTCGAGGAGAGTGTCCCAGTCCCAAGCCAAGATTCAGAGCCGGAAATCCACCATGAAACAAATGATTGCAAGACGGCGCAAACGACCGGACAGAGACCTTAGACGGCGCCCCAGCAGGAATATTATACGTGAACCCAATCCCACTACCCATCTGATGAAGTCCATTAGGCAGATTATCAATAGGCTCTGCCTGCCGCGCCTGTCTGAGAGTAGCAGTGGACCTGGGCTTTTGACGCAGCTTCTTATGGAACGAAGACGTGTTCAGACTGAACAGACGATGCGAGTGAATAGCAGAGCGGTATTTCCGGAGTTTCGGGACCTTTGTATGGGGAATGCTATTCGAAGCTCCAAACTCCTGAGTTATGACAGAAGCCGTCGAAAGTTGTTCTTCCTTGTCAAGCTCAGCCCATAATTCGGACATACGTTCCGTCGGCGCCAATTCATCCCGAATTGAATATTCGTCGCGTTCCGACCCAATATGCCCGGTGCTCGCAGACAAGGAAACGGGCTCGTCTTCTTCCTGGATGGCCTCAGGAATCATGGAGATAGAAAGAGGCCTGAAAATATCAGAAGCATTGGATATTTCTGGAACTGTACGATTCCGAGTGTTCGTTGTCGTCAAAGAATGCACCCTGAGAGGATCCGATCTCAACTGACAGTCACTATCTGGGAGCGAAGCATTCAAGGATACATGTCTCCGTTGAGAATCGCTCTGGAAAACCGCTCGATCGACTTCCATCGCCGTTCTGCGGAAGGAGGGAGCTGAAAAGGGACAATCCAGTTAAACAACTAAGCAGTCGAAGCTCTGGGTAAAGACAGACCATCTACTTGTTTAGCAGCAACCTGATCCCAATCACTACACTTGCAATGTTACGTTTCCCATCGACTCAGAAGCCAAATCAAAAACACGTACACAAGCGCAAAATATCCATGCGATTTGACCTTCTCCATGGTCCATCTCAGAGAAGGATTGCGTTGCAGGCACTGTCAATCCATATTATAATTAAATCCTGCATTGAGGAGATTAACGAGACTTTCACCTTCGCAATCAAATCCCGAGCCATGGGGTGTATAAGACGCAGTGACTCCGTTGGTACTGAAAAAACAACAATGCGATCGTACAACCAGCGAGGATCATCAATCCCTTCCCGCATGCCATATGGATGCTACAAGACAAAGACGTCGATGAACTTCCATCTCATCAAATTAGAAGAAAAAATAGCATGACTTGCCGTTCCAAAAATCATAAAATACATCAACATCCCAAACGACCAGCAATCCACAGCCGAATCGAGGGACCATCCGAGGAAGATTTCTGGCGCTCGGAATTCGCTCATGGTATCTCCAAAGCCTGTCATACTGGAAATTCCCTGAGCACGAACGACGGGCAGAGACTCGGCACGAGAAAAATTCGTGATAATAATGTGTCCGTTGGCGTCCAGTGCGATATTACGCGGTTCTAAATCCTTGTGCATGATACCAGCATTGTGTAGGCTTGAAATGGCCGATACCTAGAAGATTGACACGTTTGATATACGATTTATACGTTAAGAAAGATGACGTACTAGTTCTGAAGCGTAGAATATAGCTTTAGGAGATCCTAACGGTCCGTGCTGATTGACGAGATCTAGTAAAGTACCAGCTGGATGATGATCCTTGACAAAAACATTTCAGGATTATCATTTAAAAACATCAGAAGTCAGTAACTCACCGACACGATATAAACATGCTCTTCGTTGCGAAATGTCCACCTGATAGTTGAAATGAAAGGAAGAGAAAGGCCAGCCAATGTTTCTAAGACGACTTTCTCAGACCAAGAAGAGTCGTTCCTAGTCTGCTTCCTCTTGATGATATATTTCTGTCCGTTATCTCTCCTGGTACACATGTTAGCTCTGAATGGACGTCCAGCGCCCCAACGGATGTCGGATTCCTCAATATCGAAATCTGCAAGACAGGCACTAGGCTACGCATATATTGGCGATTAAGTGAGGTGGACGGAAGTGTTAGGCCAAATGACTGACCACCTGGATAAGACTCGTGTCTTCATGGATGGTCGATAAATTAAGGGTACGTTTTGGTGACATAACTACGATTTCCTATATTGTAGCTGCGTTATTACGCGCATATATTCACATTCAAGCTACGTGACTTACATCAATATCATCGTGCTTCCATTCAGGATCGATGTCTTTGATATTGGTATAGTTCTATCGTATATGAAGACAGGTCAATCAAAGACTCGGGGCATGGGCGCAGGAATGGGTCCGTCGTACCTCAATATCATAACTGATGTCAAGATTCCTAGAGATCCTGTTCTTTCCTTCCGCCGCTGATGGCAGTATATGCAGTCCTAAACTATCAAATAGATCCGAGAATTTTTGCTAATTAAAACAAAACCGAGCTCAATTCGAAAGTCACAGAAGGAGAAAAAATGCGAACAGAAAATGGTACGGAGTCAATATTGGCAACTTCCAGACGCGGCGACGCGGGCGTTTTTTCGCATTGTACTATAGCGATGGAAGGCGCCGCGAGCGAGTTAGAGCGTCCCTGAAGAATCAAACGAGCGAATTCAGCTGTGATTAATGAGGGCGTCGTGGATAGATGATGTTGTGGACGCACATTATCCCATTCGTCCTGTTTATAGAGCGGGCACATCGTCATCTCGCTGTGTGGTCAATCGTTCTTCGGGGATGGTCATCAAGTCCAAGTTTAGACAATCTAATGATACAACGTGAACACACCTTGGTACTTTTGAAGACACACGACCACAACCTCTCCACAGGAAAAGAAAGAAAGGCAAACACGTCGAAGGTAGCGCAGAACGATTGCGACGATGAAGGAGATGGTAGGGAGCTCAATGGAATCCCGCCGATCTTGTCTTTTGGTTGTTCCCATAGTTTGGCAAAGTTTGGCGTGTCAAACACCAGACTAGTGTGGCGCAAAGCCTCTGAGCGCTTACTACAGTGCGCGAGATTACCGCACCGCAATTTGGTTATATAACCTAGGGTATATCTTGATGTTCTCGCTACTGAATACGACGACACATTCCCGTTATATTTTCTCTGACTGTGAGAATATCTTAGCACCCCCGCACCCCTATATGCCTCCAGTCTGGTAAACCAGAAATCAGTATCATCGAAAGGTAAAGTGAATTCAACAAGATAGACCTACTTATGAAGACTGCGATTCTTCCAAAAATTTCTTCGTCGCCTCTACAATTATGTCGTGTTCAACATTGTGCAGTTTGGTCTCGTACTCTTCAATGGTTTCCCTTGTACAAAAGGAACCTCGCGCACAACAATTGGCTCTCCCCTATCAACATCTTTCACCACACGGTGCACCATCGCACCAGAGTATGTATTTCTCCTTTTGGAACGCCTCAAACGCACGCTCGATGGCGCTCGCCCCGTCGAACTGGCCCGGCAGCGCAGGGTGCAGGTTGATAACAGGAATCGGCTTTACCACCGAGATATCTTCTTCAGAATCAACATTCTTCCTTCCGTCAAGCAGCTCTAAGAAGCCTTCGCTCAGAATATGCATCCACCCAGCCAAAATCACGATGTCCGGTTTTGCGCGTAAGACGATCTTCGCCACCTCCGCATCATAATCCTGCCTCGTCTTCCCGGATTCTGCTTCAGATACGTTGCAAGCGCCAGGTATGCAGTGGGAATTGGGGGCTAGCCTGTGCAGCTCTCGTCAAACCGTATGCCGCTTTCCGATTCGAAACCACCAAGTTGATCTCAGCATTGGGCAGAGCAGGGGTATTAAGAGCATCGATCAACGCCTGGAGATTGGAGCCTAGAATTTCAAGGCATTACTGTGGGACATCCTTCGCAATAGCATTCCGACTTGAAATACCTGAGCCAGATATAAGCACAACAACTCTTTTTGTAGTCGGTGACATGATGGATGAAATCAGGGTTGGTCAGTTGGTGAGAAATCTTCGAATTGATCGGGCCGTGCCAAAGTAGACATCGAGTTAATTGATTTCATTTCTTGTCTGCTACCACTAACGATTAAACGTTAAAGGCTAAACG
>JAJIRX010000835.1:0-67140 GCA_023853785.1 Psilocybe azurescens | reverse complement strand
CTGTTATCATGGCGCTCAGGGAATTTGTTTCTAAACGAAAAGATAGGCTCCTACAACTTTGAAAAAATTCGGCCAATTAAGCTTACCGAACCTTTCAGATCCACAGCTTTAATAACATTATTGTTCACGCTTCCTTATTCTATCATCATGAGTAGACTCCTTCTCACTAAGAATTAGAGGTATAAATCCCGTACCTCAACAGAGCTTCTTGCTACGTGTATCCACTTTGCCGTTCCAACCCCTTGCGTGTATCTACCATATGGGGATTCATCCTCGTTCAGACTTTTAATCCCATGCTTTTTGATGGCTGCAATTTTACTGGGATCTGCATTATCACCTAGAACATAATCCGTTTTACTGGATGTCTACATGCCTGCATTACCACCCGACTGCGAAATAGAATATCAGCATTCTATCGTCAGGGAGGATAGCAGCACGATCACTAACGCTAAGCGTTTTCCTGATCTATATTTCATCGCTGGGGGCTTCACTCAGCTCCCCAATAAAAACAAGGGACAACCCGGGCGGCGCGTCAGGCGCACGTCTGGGACATTTTCTAAGCATGATCAGCCAGATATGCATGGAATTGGGTGTCAAATACTAACGGTCTTGGTTTACTCTCTTGCTCTAACGAAGAGAAGACGATGAGGTGGTCGTGTTGTCCAGAAATTCATAAAACTTACCTTCGTCTTGAGACATTCAGGGTATCCTTCTTAGCTTTGATGTAGATGGCACTGGCACCAGTGGCTCCATCATCTGCGTCGTAATCACAACTGCAGTGTACCTTTTTTTTTTCAAGCTAAGATGGTGTCAAAAGTGTAAGCAGTATAAGACAAGCAGACCACGTACCCATTAGGTGCCTTTTGACCACAAACTTTGCTTTATCTGAATGAGCAACGGTCAGTCCGACATCATCTCATGTTCGATTATATTACTTACCACCAGAAGTCACCGATTTACCGCCCTGCGAAGTTAGTGTAGGCGACTGAAACATGGAAATGAGTATAATGTCCTCCGGAAAAGATAGTACAAAACTGAGATGGTAGTCTTCGCTACAATATTCTGTTGTCTCTAACCAGGTCCAAAGAATATTTTAGATTCATTTCACACCGCCTTTAGCAGGCTGAAGGACGATAGACGTTAGATCCTGTATCACATGAAGCTCTCCCGCGTGGTCATGGGATGAACCACACTGCTTCCACCTCCCTGCTGTCTTTCTGCATCTGAGCCTGCCTTTGCCATAGTTGTATCACTGCTGCTGATTACTTTTGTCCATTTCACTTTGCACTACATACTGTGGATTCTTCAAAACCGTCAGTGGTCAACCCATCGACATCACCACCCTCCTCACCTCTGCATTCTGTGCATCCGCATCGGACTGATCTAAACATTCTACATCAACCGCGCACCCTCAGATGTCCCGCTGTGGGTACTCATGCACCTCAATTTTACACACCACGTTCTGTTAGAGGCGAAACCGTGAGAATATTATTGATTCACCCAGATATACAATAATCACGTTCCTTTTTCGGATTTATCCGATATTGTTGCATGCGCCTTCGAGCTGAGTGAGCTGTCAAACAATTCTCACGCTTCCTCTTTCTTGATTCCGACCAACAACTGTGCGACTGATACGCGTTTGCTCCTACAGGTAAGTTCGTGAATAGCATACGTATTTAACCTGCACCGTATATAGAACCTCGATTTATTCAATTTATTAGCTTTGTTGCTGTAATACAGTGGAGAATCGAATTCGCAGATAGCTTGTCACAATAATAAACGGCCTTTGAATCGTCCTTTGTGATTGCTAGTGCATTGTATCATCAAAGCCTTTGAATATCATACAGTGGATCATCTCGGGAATAACATGGAAAGAGTATCGAAAACAGTGTACCTTATAAAGCTGACATTAATACCAATAAGGTGCAGCGCAACACATCGCTCATGCATTTTCTAGATATAGAGGCGCAGGTTACTGAGGAGTCCGCTGATGAAAGTGACGAATACGAAGATATAGGTGACTATTATTATATTACCGAAACATTATAATCCCTTCAAATAAATCATTGCTTTACGCAGATGGATTTCTTGATGATGCTATCAATAATAAGCGACAGGGATGTAACCCTGCCCACCTTGAGGAAATAAAAGATGCGAGGCACACACAAATGGAGCAGGTCGTGCGCCAATACAGGAGAGAATAGAAAGGACCACGACATCGTCCGAAAATTGAGCCGATTCATGCACCAGCAGACGGCGTTCCTTTCTCTCATCTCCTCAGCGATTACTACCCACATGGCAAGTTGAATGTATAGTAAGTATGTAAGTTGTCTCTACGATTTCTCTGATTTTCTTCAGAAAGGCAAAGAAGAAATTATGGTAATGTCATTGCTGCTTAAGGCATGCGACCACCACCAATTGCTCGGCTTTCACTTGAGGCTCGGTACGCGGACATGTTTACCTGGAATGTACAATGAATCAGGAACTCGTTCAGCTGTTGATGAACACCAGGTGTGATTCGACGCAAAGTGGCATTCGAAAGCTATTGAGAAAGAAGAAGCGATACAGATGCTTATTATGCAGGATGTAAACGCAGCGTCGTGGATGGACAGTGGATCAGAATCACAAAAGGTTTGTACAAAGGCGCGGGGACATGTCATCTCTACGACCTCATGGGGGATCCATATGTCTCGTGCCGTGTTTGGCCTATCGAGCGCATGCTTTCCGATCTCTTGAAGCAAAGGCATCGCCTTCCATTCCTGAGCCCAGACTATTTGATGCCACGGCATTTCGATCTGCTTTTCCTGACAGCAGCAGTCGATCTCGATGAGTCAAGCACGTATAGAATCGGCCGATTAACAATCGAATGGGGGCTTGCACATTGGACTTCGACTTCCATTCTTTCAGTACGGGTGTGGACGAATTGCACACAACTCTTTCGAGCAGTTTATTCAATCTCAACATCCATTTATCCTTGATAGTATGCCCATTCCGCGTCCCAAGGAATGGATTTTTCGAATTCGAGCGTGGTGATTCTGTCAACCAAAAAGGGAACTGTATCTTGTATCAGCAGTCGATTTGTAGATGTGTCACTGATCCACCCGAAGACGACCCTGTATATGGGCACTCGTAAGCATTGAAGATCAGTCGAGCGATCAGATGCAGCTCATATGCACTACGTGGAAACGATGTGCATAAAAATATTCAATGTCGGAGATCATGTTCAAATCAACAGCGGACCGAATGCTAAACGTACTGGATGGATAACGGAGATACAAGGAAACATGGCGACGTTGATTGAAAAAAGTGGCAGAGACAACAACAACCCTTACTCGAACTCAAACGCTGAGACACAGGTTGGTCAGGTCTTCCTTCATCACAGTCATGAATATTGATGGAGAAAACAGCTCAAGTTCATTGATGTCCATGTAAACTTTGTGTCTTTGCGCCTCACGGATTTTCTTCACACCATCAACCACTTACCAGAAACGCGCATAGCGTCTTCACGCAAAGATCATCCTTGGTGCGGCGTGGTAGTTGTTGTGACTAAGTGTCATCATATATTCAAAGGCCTGCCAGAATTATAAAAGAAGTTTCAATGACATCCTCCAACAATATAGGGCTATTCATTGAATTAAATCGCTATGATCCTGTTGTCCCCTTCAAGAGGGTCACCTTTGACGTCACGGATGTCGTTTGCTACCAGTGCTTTTTTTAAAAAATAAAACAAGATTCTTCTTATATCTTTCTATCAAAGACTCTGACTGATATACTAAATACAGTACACTTAAGCCCCTGGATGTAAATTTTAATGTTAAACACGCAAAGTCCATGGAAATAGCCGCCTCCCAGTCAAATCATGACATGCAATACAACCGAAGTGTTACTCCGTGCCCGATGAGGCCTTCGGTAGTATGACCTCGGCGTGGGATCCACTGCATGTATTTGAGTCTCCAGACCATGCAGATCAATCCGGTTTGGAATTTTGCCAGGTCCTCATCAAGCCGTCGACTATTACTTGCGGACACCCAATAGAATACGACCATATACTTTTGAAGAACAGCCTTGTTGGCGCTCAATTAATTGTCAAAGCGGATGGCGGTTCCTTTTGCAATGAAGAAATTTTTGTGGAGGTATACCGTGAAGATCAAGGCATACTGTCGCTTCGACAGTTCACGACAAGATCCAAGCAAATGCACACAATCCACGTTTAATATCACCTACCCACCCAAGCGTAAAACATGACATTGGACTCCTCGTTATTATTGAAGGTACACATTGCGGCAAATTCGCGCGACATACACCATCGAAATAACAATTTAATTGTCATGAGTCGTTGCTAGAAACGAGGAATCACCGACACTATCGTTGGGGATGAGATCGAACTTAACCAATCAGACATTTGCATCGCGTACGAAACCAAAAAACAGAAGAATATGAATAGGTCCCTTATGAAAAAGCTCGTGATATATATGTCAGTACCCATTTGCCCAGCTAGATACTTTCTGTATATAATTTTCGTGCTTCATCGACAAGCGGTGTCTTTTTGCTTTCTACAAGGAGGGAAATTCTTTATTAATTTTCTTTTGATGAGCGCTTCACATCGTACTAGAGCTCTACTAGTTGCATACTCAATTTCATACACAATTTTGTAATAGAGCAAGAACAAACAGTAAATGACACAATTTTATATTAGAACAGACATACACCGCAAGATGGTTTACGTTGAAAGCCGATCACGAAATATATACGGATTGCAGACAAAATCAAATGCTAAGCACTTCTGTTAATACCCTCAGAATACATATTGGCCTTTGCGTCATCCTCTGTTCCTTGAACCTTCAAATTATCCCTAGATATGACTATTGTTTGTAATCCAAAAGAAGAACCGATGTCCTGTGCGACGTTGGCCGATGGTATGGATATCCTTTGAGACAAAAACCGATAGCCACGGAAATATTAGTCGCAACTACCAGAATGCTGTCTAAATTTTATGGATGAAATAAAAGGAGGTAAGTCATCTACTCAGAACTAAGGGAAATGATGCACTTACTGCCGAATTGACAACATAAACGAGGGTCGTGGAAGCTGCTGTATCACGTGCTAAGAGGGCAGCCAGGCATACGGCACTGCTGATGAGGACGATGATGTTGCTGCAGAAACCCAAAACGTGAGTCGTGGCGATGACCCATGGTGTGCAAAGGACGCCCGGGACGTGCACAAGCAATCTCCAATTGTGGTAGAGGATACCAGCGTCAACTAATAATTCCGCTGAATGCTTTAATGAGAATCTTTATGTCGAGCAATTTTAAGTAAAATACACACTTATGAACGCGCATATCATCAAAGTATGTGGAGGTGAGCAAATACGCAGTCTGTCATCTTGGTATTCCACCCTAACACGACACAGAACAGCGGCGAGCACCCCGTATAACGTGCCAACAACCAGTACCATACACGTAAAAATTGAAGCTGCGAGAACGAGCGTTTTGGAATCCTTGTGAACTCGTGCAGGACCCATGATAAAACTGGCGCGTGAAGACCTATAAGTCACAATGAGTACACAACATCCAACACAAGTGGATACGAATAAGCTAGCGGCGTCTCACCAAACGACGAAGAAACCTATCGCTAGTTCGATATGATAAGAATGAGGCTTTCCAGCCTTTGAGACAATAACTAGAGCGTTCAAATGAACAAATTACAAAAAGAAAACTTTGAAGGGAAATGCCACATACGGAGGTATATCAACCGACCAACAATTGCACCATTTCCTGTCGCAGTAACTGCAGCAAATATATCATCGAGCCATATAAAATAGCAGAGGTAACGATAAACGAGGTGAAACGAATGTTGTAGCGATGGCCGTAAAGTGAACGGCAATTATGCCTTTGAGGACAGCTGCCGGAGATGATCAGCGAGAACTCAAGGAAGCACACGATACAAACGACGTACAGGTACTGATGCTCATAATGAGCGGTTTAGGCTAAAGAAAGGAGTGAATGTTGTATATAGTAATGAGAGAAGGTGAGAAAGCCCCACTTCGGAAAGTTTTCATCGTGACAAGCTGTCCAAGTACAGTGATAGCAAATATCTTGATGTTGCTCGTAGACACCACGAGCAACAACGCAATGTCAGGTCATCGATTTCATCGAACTCGAAAGCAGCTCTAGGCTACGCACCTCAAAAATAAAAAGAAAGAGAGTCGGTCCACGTATATCGTATGCCACACAATGCAAATTGCAAGCGGTAAATTCAGTCAAACATTACTGGATACTGGTAGCAATTCTACTGTTCCTTGTGTCTATGCAGTGAGTTCAATACGTTTGCGATAGATTAAGAGAACATGTACCTTACTTATTAGCTAAATTTGATCATCGCAGGACTACGTCGAGAAGATTGGCAGCACGAAGCGACCAAAGAGAAGAGAAATTTGGGGCACACGTAACAACGAGAGGTGTTGGCACTTTGCCTTCCACTGTGCGCAGCTCACGTCGTGAATGGCACAAACAACCAAGGTATGCTACGTCGTACTCTGTCATACGCAGCTGATCGATGTTAGCAGAACAGTAGAAATTACTGACAATGTATATGCAGCCAGACGTACCTTTGGCCATTCTGTCGAGCTGCTATCTAAAACCTGTTCGATGTTCATAATAGGACAAAAGCTCAGATCGTTCAGATGCATCAACTGTCCATACGAACACAAAGCTCGAGGAATCTGATGAAGTGGGGGTGAGACCTCAACGTTTGCGCTGGACAGTTCCCTACAGTTGATTGGACTGGAAAACGATATCTCGCCCGCACGGACGATCCTCCTCCAGATTGCGACATTCTACAAGTGAGTTTTGAATCGAAGGCCATTCTTAGATATCTGAAAACACGTAACTTGCAGGTGCTTGTCACCCCTGTAATACTGAAACTTCGCCGTGCAATACACATCGACCGTTTTTCTTCTTTGTTGCTCGAAAGGCTGCAACGTGAGGAAATGTGTTGAGTGAAGCCATATATCGTATGAAATAAAACAATCACTCACCGCATGTCATTCAGACAACAACAATAAGAGCATTATGCTGAAGACATGCGCCACATCGTGTTACGCAGAGTCTCTATTGATTGCAACATCAGTATCCTTGTAGTCTATACATAGACTATCCACAACTCTGCCTCAAGAAAGTGAAGATGTCATGTTGCGGGTGAAAAAAAAAAGAAAAGAAGAAAAAGAGGAACATGCACCTTCAAACGCTTTGTCTGAATTGAACTGACGACCGAGTTCCTCTCAAACAATCTTAAACTGACACAGACGACACAATCTGTACCAATCATACGCTCATCCTTGCACCATATTGTTCAAATCATACAGTCCATGCTTCGTGAAGGTGTCGATTTAGAAATAGATGCTGCGAAGCGTTCGCATTACTATGCGCGTATATCTTCTGGTTAGTCGTCTATGTACGTTTCAAATACAGAAGGTAGACTCACCTGTCGCTGATACAGACTTATTTGTTGACACGTTGAACATGCAACAGCAATACAGCTCGTGTTTGATAGAAAGTGAATCCGAAACAGATCGAGGAGAACAGCATCGAGTTCTGATGGAAGTTGAACCCTATTGACAACAAAGACCAGTTACCTTACTAGAAGTTGACGATTGTCGGTAAACTTTGCTCTATATAACTGTTGATGTAAACAGCTTACCAGTTAACGGTCGCAGGTGCAAGGACAGATTCGCAAGACGTTGAAGTTTGCGAAGTCAGGTGCTAGTAAGACGAATGCCATCGCCGCTGTACTGATTGTACAACAACGAATTTGTGATATGACGACAAATGTTCCGTCCGTCTGACGACATTAAAATCATACAGAGGCTGAATATAAGTATCTAGGAGTTCTTGACTTCTTGCGAGGGCGAGTTTCGATTCGAGGGAGTCGAAGCAGGACAACAGATCACATGCCGACTTAGGCCGAATCCGGGTTGTAAAATTCAGTCAAGGTCAGTTTCTTTCTGAAGTTCTGACAATGAATCTCACTTCCCATTAAAGCTTCAAAAGACGCTGGAACGACTATCCACGAAGGGGACAACATACGCCTCTGAAAATACAGCTTACATGGATCAGGTTACGAGTTGTACTCGCAGCAGGTACGAAGACCTTGAACAACAAAGCGTTCACTAACAAGAGCTTTTACCTCGCTCAGATGACGACCACCATATTAATTCGGTACTACGAGCACAACAGAGTAATACTGACGGTCTATTGATCGTAGATCTATAGGCTGAAAATATACTCATATACTTCGTTCTGGTGGGAGGTTGACCGGGTCGATAAAGGAATGGCCCTTCATAGACGTCTGAAAACAAGACCTCGACACTCAAGTAAATTAGCAAGGTGAGTATTTCATTAAATGATACGCGAAGCTAATGCCAGAATTCGCCGCTTTACCTTACACAGATCACGGGTCGATGCTCATTGACACTTTCGCAAACCCAGCCCACTTCTACACGTCAACCAACATAGCCTTGATCTCCTCCTCCATCACTGGATCCACAACACTCGTGAACGGGCAACAAACTATCACTCAACAGCCCCACCTCATAAAAGCACGAATAGGCTTTAAACCTAACTAACGGTGTGCATATATAATGATTTTGTTTATGCATGGCACGATTAACTCACATCTTAGTAGCAGCAAAACTCGAGACAATGTGACCTCTGATCCACATGGGCTAATACGTGGCTCTTCAACAGAATGCGCGATCCCAAGATCGATTGTTGGTTGCGTCCGAGGCACTTCATGTGTTCCTGGTTGTCCATTATCGGAAAGCAAGGTTGAATCCCAAGTTCCTAACCGGGCGTTGATTTTGCGATCTCTCCAGCGACGGAAGAAAGGTATGTCACGCCATTCTCAATAGAAATATTCTTACCAGCTTGCTGAACAGACTATATGTACCTCGACAACATGTTCAAAGACCGATATGTACAAAACTCATCTGAACACACCAACGATTGCTCAAGAAGACGACGAGCAGGGCGGAAAGAAATAGTGAAGAAACGAGACAAATATGAAGCCTTCTGTTTGAACCTGTTAAAGATGATGAGGTATGTTGTATTTTCTGTCTTTTCGTTAACCGAGATTTTATTGACTTGTGAACATGAACCCTCTTGAGGTGTGGTGTTCGTAACTGCTGCTCCTTTAAGATCTAATTCTTGGCATTCTCAGAACTCATGCATGTTATTCTGTATTTTTATATTTTTATGTTTAATGCGATAATCAACATATTTGTGAAAATGTACCAAAACTACAAAATCTGGCCCTGACATAATAAAACGGCCCCTTTTTCACTAGTTTTTGATAATGTGGTAGTTAATTGTTCAATATATGTAATTATAAATTTTCGATGCGAAAAATTGTTATTTAAGAACAAGTAATAATATTAAGAATAAATAATAAATAATCAAGGATGGTTCAAATCAGTCCTACAAAAAAGGAAAAAGGCCTTGTTACGCCGTGCAAAGCAACGGCCATCAAGCCAAGTATATGATGCACTCTAATCATTCTGGACCGCCTGGGTTTTAGAAAGTGGCAAGGTCTGTCGAACTGTCGAAGCCAGTTGCAAGTTGAGAAATTCGCGACCCCGTTGTATGATATATCATTTAAAGTGTATTTACGAATTTTTGTATAAGTATTTTTGGAATCAAAAGGTGGTGATTCAACCGCAACAGAAGATGAACTGCTGGAGAGATTCTCTTGAGTATGGAGTTGGCTTGCGCAAGGTAGGAATAAACAGAACATAATGTCACACCTGTACCGTCACCATCCCCACATACGTGGTCGCATCGAGCCTCTTCCTCCAGAGGGGCACCTATTATTCCAGCGTGCTCCCTCGTCGAGCACGCACACCTGAATCGCCAGAGGCCTCTCAGAAAAATCCACTCTCGCTGGTCACAAGGTCCCCGGTTTCGAAAAGAGTTATTAAGAAGGGCAAAACTATAGGTGACACCCCTTCACCTCCACCCTCGATCCAAATTACCTCCACAGAACCACCCCAACATGTCGAAGGCTCTACGCCTGCAATACTCAGCCAACCCACACCGACACCGCCCTGATACCGGGGCACCGGGACAGGCTTTCATGGAGCTCCTTACCTCCCAACTCGAAATCGTCTTAAAGACGCTCGAGACTATGATTCAAAGTAAACCCGACATTGCTCAAATCGACCTCAGTCAAACCAGACAGGTTCTACGCAGACTAGACGACTGCCTAAAACCTCGAGTAGCACCAGAACGGAACCAAGTCCCACATGCTAAGCTGAACCCCGCCACGTCGACTAAAAGCTACGCTGAAGCAACTGTACCCACCACGAAAGGCTCCAAACCCCAACAATGCCCCACCCCACAAAAAGACCAACACCGACAAACAGATCCCACATGGAAGAGGGAACTTCTCCTGACTGATCATAGATTTCGGCGAGGTGAAGTCAAGAGACGTCTTCCGAGCTCCATCAGAAATCGGCTCAATGCTCTGAAAGCTCCATACTCTGATTCCCTTAGGTTCCAATTCAGTGGCGCTTGAGTTCTCGCGACATGGAAAACTGATTCTTACCGTCACGCCTCCCTCTGCGGTTGCATCAGTTCTGCGGGAACACCAGAGTAGTATTATCTCCTGCCTGCGCAACGCACTCGAAATTCCAGACGACAACCCAATTCTCATGTATCCAGACCGCCCGTGGCATCGAGTCGTCATCCACAAGATCCCGCTCAATCCCAAGGGGAGAAAGGATGGCGGCTATGCGGGAATGGCTGGGATGACTATCTCGAAACCATCCATCGTGAATGGACGGAGTACAACCCGGTTGCAAAGTTTGTTCCAACATTTGCCCGAGAGCGCTTAC
Organism: Psilocybe azurescens; assembly: GCA_023853785.1. NCBI lineage: Eukaryota > Fungi > Basidiomycota > Agaricomycetes > Agaricales > Agrocybaceae > Psilocybe > Psilocybe azurescens. The sequence goes on along the minus strand of JAJIRX010000835.1, from coordinate 56,252 downwards.
TCGTCCCAAAATCCGCACCCATTGAGGTCTTGAAAGCTAGAGAATCGATATCGCTCTGTGTTGCCTTTGAGGACGTCAAACATGCCAGGAGACTAATCCAGGAAGGTGCCTTCTTCCTCAGCACCCACTGCCGAGCCTCTCCCTACCGGCCCAGGGCTCCGAGGCCTAGGGATTAATTTGTCGTAGTGTACACTCCATTCTTTCTTGCACTTCATTGAGGTGCCCTCGCCGCCCATTTGCTTCTTGCAAAGCACTCACATATCCTCATTACTTTCATCTGATCCTTTAGATACACAAATCCCGCCACTCTCGGAGAACCGTGCCTTAGTAGATACTCTAGCGTAGGGTGGTGCTTCCTTGCACCTGTGTGTCTTAGCGCTCTGACCGCGTCTTACACGTTAATAAACTGATTCAAAAAAAAAAAAAAAAAAAAAAAAAAGAATAAACAGAACATTCTTGATGATTATAAATCGCGAGTGTGTCCATAATTCTTTGATTCAGACGATCCTTATTAATTCTCTTTGACACTGTTAAAGAAAGAAAGCAGCCGATCTAAAGCCCATCCATTTTACCTTTCTTTCCCAATAAGAGAAGACTCGTTTTGAGCGTCACAAAAACAAGAAACCAGATACATACACTGCTGGCGCTGATCGCTGTATGTTGGACATACAGTGATTTATATACATGAATTATGTAATAATTGATGTATGTATGGTATACAACAATTATGTTTAGAAATAATACAGATATCAGACATATATTGTGTTCAGTGGCTGTATGTTAAACAAACACTATTTCTGTTTCTAAGCTGTAAGTAAATCAAATACCAAATAAACAGAATTTCTTTTCTTTGGCTGTTTGTCAAAGATACAGAATAGCTGTATATAATTACTGTATGTTTTACATACAGATATGGTGTATATAATTGCTGTATGTTATACAAACATACTTGTCTAATAAACTTACAGTTAAAGAATAGAACTTCTGTTAGTAAAACAAACAGAATTTGTGTATGTAATTACTGTATGTTGAACTTACAGCGAAACATACCTGAGCCAGTCAAATACTGTATGTTTCTGGTGTAAGTTCAACATACAGTAATTACATACACAAATTCTGTTTGTTTTACTAACAGAAGTTCTGTTCTTTAACTGTAAGTTTTATTTAGACAAGTTATGTTTGTATAACATACAGCAATTATATACACCATATCTGTATGTAAAACATACAGTAATTATATACAGCTATTCTGTATCTTTGACAAACAGCCAAAGAAAAGAAATTCTGTTTAATCAGGTGTTTTATTTACTTACAGCTTAGAAACAGCAGTTGCGTTTGTTCAAAATACAGCCACCAAATACAATATATGTCTGATATCTGTATTATTTCTAAACATAAATGCTACAGTCATTAACCGGTCAATGAGGCACCCAAATAAAGATCAGCCTCATAAATTTTAAATACAAGGAATATGGACATTATGAACTGAGAAAAGTATGCGCATACATCATATCCTATGTAATATCTAGTTACAAACTCAAATTTTAATTGTCGAATGATATATCGCATGTTATCAGTACCGCAAACGAAGATCAGTGTGAAACCAGTCAATGAGGCAGGTGTCACGTTATCCTAATATGGGTATTTTGCTTGGCCACTTTCCCTGCCAGCAAGTGTGACATAATGTGACTCTCCTCATCTGCTCATCCATTTCAAGTGCGATTTTGTCCTTTCAATTGTTTTTGGTTCACTGGAACGTCGGCTCAACTCAAACTCTTGTATTTGAATATATTTTGAATTTTTTAAGATATTATCAAACAAAAATAGCTCTTTCCAAGATTTAGTGCCAAGATTGCTCAGATAAATATTCTGTTTTGTGGTGAATGAACACCTATTTGCAGATATCAAGAGATCGAAATATACTACGCCTTAGAAACTTTAGATTGTTGTAAAGGCTATATATGCGCACGCAACGAACCAAAAATTAAGAAGATAGCATAAGAACTGACTGCGGAAAAGTGTTTTGACTCATTGACTAGTGTGACTCATTGACCGGTTAATGACTGTATATGTCATACTTACATCAATTCTTACATAAGTCATGTATATAAATCGCTGTATGTCAGACATACAGCAGTCGGCGCCAGCAGTGATAGGATCTCTGTGAATGTCCTGTACACAAGGGTACATCCAGCCTGATCATCAAATTGCAATCCAAGTTGAATCTGAACTGCTAAGCACCTTTCCAGCTTACAACGACCAATTTACGGCAATTGCCGTGCTACCCCTTGAGTCAAGGATTAGCTAATTTATTATGCACCCCGATTAGATAATTTCGGCACCGTCATTTTGTCAAAGTGCGTCGCGGTCCAGTCCAAATTTCTATCATCTATTAGAAAACCTCCAAAAACTTTCTGGAATCATTTCAATCGCGGCCACAATCTAGAGCTGCCGCTATAGAAACGATATATCATACGAATCCCGATTATATCTGAAATATGGCAAGAGGTGGAGGACGAGGATTTCGCGGAGGACGAGGACGAGGAGGTGGCGGTGGTGGAAATCGTGGTGGAAATCGTGGTGGAAAGGGAAGAGGAATAGGAATTCCAGGATCAAGCTATCTTGAAGAAGAGATGGAACTCAACATCAGAATGTTTGCAGATGGTACGCGGGCCGCAGATACATTCAAGAACGAAATTTCATCAGTTTTTAGCGCCTCATAATAGCGGAAATACGACACCCCGAGGCCGAGGCAGAGGTGGTCGTGGAGGCCAATTCCCGGGTCCTAACTCGGGAACAACGACCCCAAATCGTGGACGCGGTCGAGGAGGAAGAGGGGATGGTTTATCACGCGGGCATGGTCATGATTCACCTCGAGGGCGTGGCAGGGGCGGCCAGGCAGATTCATCTACTGGAGGACGAAGGGGTCAATTCGGTATCGGATCCCCCCTCGAGGCGGCGGTCGGGGAGGTGGTGGTCGGCGGCCAGATACACTGTCTGGTCTTCTCTATCAAGAGCGACCTTTCCTGCGTCCTATCAAATTTGTTCCTTCAGTTCTTACAAAGGTCCTCTTCAATGAAGAAGAAAGCGAAGAGCTACTAAAACCTGGAGTCGAGGAAGTTGGTATGTGATATCGTTTCGTTCCTCAAAAATTAACAATCTTACAACGTTGCTACAGATGAGAGGGAGCAAAGCCATATTCCTACAGCAGAAAAAAGTATTCCGCGTCTTTAGCGGAAGAAACATACCTCGAATGGAATCTGATGATGAAGAAGACAATGAAGAACAGGAAGAAATAGAAGAAGTAGATTTCAACGACGTCGGGAAATTGTTCAATCCCACCGAGGAGATTAAAACAACCACAATACGCAAAAGCAAACTGGTGGAATCGATGATCATACACGAAGAACAGTTCACCGGGTTTTACATCGACCCGAATCCATCATCACCCAAACCACCAGAGGAGATTCTGATCGACCAGCCCATCTCGATCGACGCCGATGTCGATGGCCTTACGAAAATGGTCGAAGAAACCCTTTCAACGACAGACGAACATCCCAATGTAGACGACGTTGACATGTCTGCACCTCAATCAGAAGCTGAAGAATCTGAAAAACATTTACCAGTGCAACTGAAGCAATCACCGTCGATATTTCTGCACTGCGAGCTGAAGAAATTGTATCAGGATCGATCGAACCGATTTCTATCTCACCCCACCAATCACAGCCAGAAATAATCATTGTCGACGTTCCGGTGCCACAAATTGAGGAATTAGAAACATCCATCCAGCCAACTCCTGCTATATCATCACAACCAGAGGCAATTGCTATCGAACAAACAGAATCTATTTCTATCCAAACTACCGAACATCCAGAGACAATCGCCGTCGAAATACATGTTCCACAAGCTAAAACAGCGACACTGGAGACTACGCCACCGGTTTCTGCTGTGTCGCCACAGCCAGATGTGATAACTGCCGATCCCAAGTCAGATCTATTCTGCATCGATGTACAACCGACGTCCGTACCGGTAGAAATGGCTCCTTCATCAGACCTTCTTCCTTCTGCACTTCGAGCAGACGAGGATGACGACATTATAGTCTATGTCGCCCCTCACCCTCGGAAAACGGACGCTGAGACAGAAGAAACGACACCTCAACCACCAGAGAAATTCTCCAGCAACAATGGCCCGGACACATCGCGTTTCATGCCCTACGTCAGGCCAGCAGCTCTGCCGGCCACTCCTCCCGTTGCTTCGTCGTCATCAGCACATCAACCTGCTGCGAATGCGCTTTCGACGTTCTCTTTCTCATTCTCGCAGAATCAGACGCCAAGTAAAGCAGACCCTCGCCTCATCGTCCCACCTGTGTCGACTCCCCGCCAAGCTAAGGCGTGGAAACGAAAGAGGGGTGGTGTGAAGAACCGAATGAAATCGTCGTTCGGGGCGTTTGGTGCGATGCGCGAGGAGGCTATGTTGCACAGGAGCGATCCCAGACGACATGAGAGAAGACGAGGCGACTCTGACCTTGAGTGGGGTGACTCGGACGACGATGGTGAGGTCGACGATGTAGAAGTGACGTTGGAAGACTTCATCGACTGGAAGGGCAAGGGGAAAGAAACCGAGACCACGCCGGACAAAGGCAAAGCACGAGATGTTGGCTATCGGGACGATGACCACGGGATGGATGTCGATTCCGATTTGGCCCCGAATATGGCTGCGATGAAGAACTTCGTGGGCGGGTTGCTGGGTAATAAGGCCGGTCAGCACACCACGATGGATGATCTCCGCGTCGAGGACATGATCAAGATGGAGGACGAACAGGATAGTGATAATAGCGACGATGACGGCGACGAATCGAGTGAGGATGAATCAGAGGAGGATGCTCTCGCTGCTGAGGAGGCGATGCTCATTTCGGAGTCGCTAGAGTTTGACGATGAATCAGGCGATGATGACAGCGACGACGACGGCGACGATGGCCAAACACCGAGAACAAGTTTCCAGGCACGACTGGAGCGGCTGAGGAACGAGGCTAGGTCAAAGAATATGCAAGATACATCGTTTGATCAGACGGCTGAAGACGACGATAAGGATGAGGACGATGACATGACCAAGCGGAATTTGACTCGGGCAGATCAGGGAAGAAGAATGTACCCAAGAAATCGAAGTACGTACCAACTTTATGCCGGAAAAGTTTCAAGCCTCATTTTGCTCTAGGATATCTTTGATGATAATGGAGATGCCTTGACAGGAGAGAATAGGAAATTGGGAAAAGCACTCTTCGGGTCTATTCGAAATGATACTTCCAATGATTTAGATGACTGCAGCCCAGCTAGTAAGTCTTATCGTATTTGGGAGTCGTATGTGCTTTACATCTGTCTTCGTTCTTCGTTACAGAAAAACAGAAGGACAAAGCTAAGGGTCTACCTCGCGAATTACAAGATATCTGGGAGAAAGACCGTCAAAAGAAAGCCGAGTACAAGAAGGCTCGTGAAGCTGCCCGTCTCGAGCAGGCTGCTGACCCTCTTTCGAAGAAGAAGGGAGGCAAGAAGGGCCGAAAGGCCATGATCGCTGCTGCCAAACTGGATCCTACAATCGTCGTTATTCCTAACCGCATCGTAGATATGACGACGTTGGTGCAGCAGATCAGACGATTCATAACCGAAATCGGAGGCCCGAACTCGATGTCTCTTCCTCCAACAAATAAAGAAACCAGGAAGAACATTCACGAGATGGCCGTAGCATTTAACCTCAAGAGTCTTAGTAAAGGCAAAGGGGATTCGCGATACACCACGCTGTCAAAGACGTCAAGAACCGGACTGGCAGTGGACGAACGCAAAGTTGCGAAAATCGTGAGGAGGAGTGGTGGCATGGGTGCTCGTGGTGATTCCTTCATCTATGACAAGAAAGGAAAGGGCCCTCCTGCCGTGATACCTCGTCATCGTGAGGGTGATGAGGTTGGCAAGGTTCGTCTATGGAAGTCGCTTTTTCTTGTGTACGTGTCGTTGATTGTCTTCTGCCCGATCCTAGGCTGCACCGAAACTTACGGAAAGTAATATTGGGTTCCGTATGCTGGCCATGATGGGTTGGTCCGAGGGTGATCGTATTGGTATTACTGGTGGTTTAGAAGCACCCTTGACCGCCATCATCAAGACAACGAAGCTTGGCCTCGGAGCGACGAAATAAAGATCGCATTCTGACTTGATCCTGTTATACCCCTTATTCGCATACCGTCTTTTGTCGCGTGTTACTGGTATACTTTCAATTCAAGTACACCAATCATGCTATGGCTATGTATATCTGATATATTATCATCCTCAGCATCGTTTTACTCGAGTCAGCTTGAGGAAGCTGTGCGGCTTTGATGATTGACAATTTTACTAATCTCTCAACCTGAGATCAAGAATCGCAGCCTTTCCTCAAATTTTTAAAAATAGGAGTTGAACGCGCTGGCATTCATTTCAACCCGTGGTTAAATTATCGCTTTTAATTGTTTCTACTACCCGAACCGCAACTCTTGTGTTTCATCTCGAAGTGCTTCTTTCTACCGCGGGCGATGACTCCACAACCCTCCACGGGTTACATGCGGAGCTTCAAAGTCCAGCATAACGGCTATTGCCCATGTTCGGTGGATACCAGAGTATGTATTTTTATGTTCATCGTTCACACTGACATGATCCGAACATGGACGAGGACTTTGAGGGAGAATATCTCTCTAGATCTGCCTAACATTTGCCGAATTTCCACAAGTTCCGAATCGACCATTCGAGCCAGCTTTCTCTCAATAACTTCAACGTGTTACGGAGAAGCCAAATTTGTATTTGGCAGATTCGGCGCTTTCAACCCGCTCGATATTGCTAGCCATTGACAACGAAAACTCAAAAGGACAACAACAAACCACGCAACAGATATCAGACTCAGTAATCTGTGGTACCGAGATGATCGTTCACTAATCATCTTCTTCTTTCGTTGCCTTGTGATTATCTCAGCGGAGAGACATCCGCATTGCTCCACCTTCTCCGCTTTAACATCTATCATGTCTAACTTACTTTGTTGAGGCGCCTGGATCAACTGTGCCGGTAATCATCGCTTTCTCAGCATCTCTACGCCTCTAGGAACTACAATTTCTGTCGACAAAGGTACTTACTTACTAGGACTACATCAGAAGCACGTTTGACGGTGATCTACGTACATACATGTAGTTTTGATGGCAAGATGATCAAGGTCGTCTTTATCTGCTTTCGGGGGTCTTATGATCTGGCCATATTTAGACACCAGGCTTTTCATTTTTTCTCTGGGTTGACGTTTAACCCTATCGGCCAAAAGCATCAAATATGCCCACTGTTGTAGAGGGACGCTATAGACTGGATCATGCCGCTGGAAAATGATAACAATCGGCCCCTTTTAATAGGTTGGGCATCCATCTTCTTTGCCTAAATCCAAATGGCTGCCTCTGTAGCGCTCCAGCGAAGGTCCTCTTGGCCTCGCAGCGTAGTAGCCGCCGCTTCTCCTCTGATGCTTCTTCTATGTTCGTTTCTACAGAAGAGGCCACACTGATCAACGACAGGATTGACGAGGAGATCAGGGTATTGTGTTTGTTGTGTTCTTAATCTTGGTGTGCTAAAAGCCAGTATAGAAAGAGGCCTCTCGGCTAAAGGATGCCAAGAGGAGAGAGATAAAAGGTACGTTGCACTATCTCTCGATTCTAGTTCACAGAAGGTTAGCTTGAACTTGAGAAACAGTTCTGCTGTTGGGTCAAGCAGAATCAGGTGCCTACGACGCCCTCGGTTTTCTTAAAACCATACTCTTACATTACCCTTCACATACCCATGTTCACTCAGATACACATTTTCGCCACACTCGGAGAGCCGAGCCTTAGTAGATACTTTAGCGTAGGGCGGTGCATCCCTGCACCCGTGTGTCTTGGCGCTTCGACCGCCTCTTACACGTTAATAAACTGATTCAAAAAAAAAAAAAAAAAAGCAGAATCAGGTGAGCATAGAGTAGCTTATGAATGGTTCCACGTTTACCATGGCTTCACAAGGGAAATCAACTTTGCAGAAGCAGTTTCAACTCTTCTACGCTTCGAAATCTCTCGACGCAGAGCGCCATTCATGGATTCCTGTTGTTTACTTCAACATCATCAAAGCGCTGCGCATGATCTTTGCAGAATTAGACCACGAAATCACGTCACAGACACCAAATGAACCTCTGTCCTCCAGTGCAGTCAGACATGAGCTTAACGATCTTCGAATCAGGCTGTTACCCCTACTATCGTTGGAAAACACTCTTGCATCGGAGCTTAGCGGCGGTGTAGCTATTGCTGGGGGTCGTACAGGGGCCTACGTACGATTAGGATGGCAGTCCCTCATTTCCTCAACGTTGGCAACCTCGTCAGATACCAAGAAATCCCGGGTCGAGAATAGAACTCGTGAGACTACGCTACTTGTTGCACGGACCCTGGCTGTTGCCGTAGACGACATCGAGGCGTTATGGATGCATGAAAGCATCAGGTTCTATATTCAGAAACGAAAAATTCGTCTGGATGATTCAGCGTCGTAGTATGTTCACATCTTATTACCCTATCTCCTTTCAGGAACACTGATAGATGGTATCCTCCAGTTTCTTGGGGCACATCCAGAAGATAGCGGAACCGGAGTATACGCCTTCCAACGGTCAGTTTCAATGTTCCTATCGCGATGTTTGAGTACCTTCGGTATTCTGAAGTTGGATTCGCGTAGATGATATCCTAAACGTCCGGCTGCAGACACTGGGTATCATGGAGCACTCTATCCCCATCTACACGGGTGGTAAAACGTACGATTGGAAGCTGTACGATGTCGGCGGTGCTGTAAGATTTATTTTTTCGAATCCATCGTCTTACGCATTCATCATGTCTCGGTTTATTCATAGCGTGGCCAGGTACTAGCTTCAACCCCTTCATATGTTCCCAAAATAGTCGCTAACGCATATACTGAAAGCGACACGCTTGGATACCGTATTTTGATGATGGTATGCAACTCATTCATTTTGGGTGTTATGGAAGACTCATAGTGAATGATTTAACTTGAACTCTCGACATGTCAAAGCCACTGCGATTATATTTTTAGGTATTTCTCTCAACGCCATCTCTTCATGAGAACATTGCTGACAGAACTCACCCAGCACCTATAAGTGCCTTCGACCAAGTATGGGTTGATGCTCCACCGAAAGATACTTAACTGATTGTTTCTCACCTCTTCCTCCGCTTTACCAGTTCCTTGAGGAAGACCCCAAGACGAATCGCATCGACGATTCACTTCAGCTATTTTCAACCATCTGTTCGAACCCACTTCTCAAAGATGCGCACCTTGTGGTTCTCCCTTAAATAAGGTCCGTCTATTCTCACTATATCACCTAAGTATCAGCTGAGTATTCGGGTACTCACGCTTGATCGGATATCTATTTTTAGGCGGATATCCTAAGAGAGAAACTGGACGCCAAAACCAAAGTCCGAAAATAGTGCGTACTTTCCTCCGCCCCCGTGCATCTTCACAAATCCCGCTTCCGCTTTCTTAATGTTTTCACTCCTTTCCACACGCACTGTTGCTCGCTCTCCATAGTATTACGAGTTTCGGTGATAGGCCCAATACTTTTGAGGCTGTGTCGGACTACTTCCGATCACATTTCATACAAGTGTATCGTCGAAAGGGCGCTTCTCCTGGACGGCCCCTCTATGTGGTGAGCCAATTCTGCTCCGATCACACTCTAGTAAAGACCTTAACGATTCTCCGCCTTCTCCAGCACTTTTCTTCTATGCTGGTAAGAATTCGTCACAACACCACACCCTGGATTAAATTAAAGTATCTATACATCAAAACCATAGGACATAAAAGCAACGCAAAACATCATATCGGGCGGTAAGTAGCATAGTGAATAATCTAGCCTAGAAACTAATGGTTAAATATGCGGTTGTGGGTATATAGTGGCAGATGCAATAATGCGCAAGCATATCTCCGAAGTCGGGCTTGCTTAAGTCTTCATGGTTGTATGTATGTCCAATGTATCGTCATACCTTATCCTATACCCTGCAAAATGGAAAATTGGAACCCGCCCGCAACAAGAAAGTGAAACCCAACATCGCAAGATCTGACAAAAAAGGACCCCCGGCTAAATACTGCTCAAGACGGCGTAAGTTGGCGGCTCGAGCGTTGGCGGTTTTTACCGAGTTGATACCACCTCGCAATCTCCCTGCTCCCCAGACCACTCATCTCCTCCTTCACTGCAATGAAGTCTGCATGGGTCGGGATCGCGAAGAGTCCCATGTCCACGCTCTTCAGAGACCCAAATTGAGGCTGCATGAAAAGTGAATCAAGATCTCTCCAGCCAGTCATTTTTTTTGGGTCTGCATAAAACTCTATCCCAACGCTTTCGAGAACTGCATTGCTCTCTGTAATACTGGACAGCATCGTCATAGCCCAGTCCATAGCCGCTGTCGTGGGATCATCCTCCAGAGTTAGACGAAGAGTGCGTAAGCCCGTATTCACCGATAGATCGAACGGATACACTGCAATTTGTTAGCAATCGCAAATTGTTATCAAGAAACCAGATAAATCGAGATTTACCGCTCCAACATCCTGGTTTGAAATGGAAGCGCTCGAGGGAGCCTCCGAGCGCATGCAAGAGTCTGTTGATGATGTGAGGGTCGAGAAAGTGCGCCACTCGCAGCTCACGGGAGCGTCCTGATGTCCACCAGCGGTCTGTGTCCCAGAAGCCAGTACTCCAGATAAGCGAAATTGACATAATCTAGTGTCAAGACTTCGAGAGGCGTCTGAGCGTGAAGATCGTCTCTGTCTTCAGGCACGGCCGCGTGGCCGAGTTCCGAGCCGCTATCGCTGTTGATGGTGGTGGATGACAGTGCCACGGCCTTCAGGTTCTGGCAGTGCGATAACAGCATTGTAAGGGACGCGAAGTCCGGGAAGACCCACGAATGGAGTCGGACATAAGTGAGAGACGGAAGGGAGAATAGGATGCACAGCGCGGTTATGAAGGTCGGAGATAGAGTTGACCAGTGGAAAATCGAAGTCGAGGAGAAATCGAAGCGTTGGACGTGTGAGAGCATCTTGAATAGCGCGGTCAATGTGCGCTCCGTCGTGACCCATGTCGTGGAGCTCTGGACGTTGGGATAGGTATGGTGGAGGGGGATCCCTCGCAGATTTCTAGTTCCTTGATGTGGGGAATAATCTGGGGAGAGCGGACGAGCAATGCATGAAGGCGTTTACATCGGTCCTGGGGCACGGCCGGGCCATTATGAGGCGAGGTAGCCTTGAGGGAGACTTTGGCGAATAAGTGGAGCCTGCTTGTGGGAAGCCACGCCTGGCACACGCGCGCGCAGTTGGCCAACGCCAAAGGGTCATCGTACAGATGGTCAATTATATGGTCGATAAGTTCTTGTGGTAGACGCGGCGAAGGAATATCCTCGAGTTGATCCATACTAGGGTCTAACCGAGAGTACCGTATGTGCTGTGCTTTATAGTATTCTGGGCGGTAAAGCTCAAATTAGTCTGTGAAGAAGGAGATAAGAGATCAACGAAGGGTCAATTTATATCCACAAGTGCGACAGTACCTGTAGAACGTATTATAAGGATAACAGGCGATGTCCCTGGGTAGTAGTGAATATAAGAAGCTTAAGGAGCTGGGGATGCATTCACTTGACGGCTAGGTCTACTATGTATATCAATGCACGGTGCGGCGTACTCAAGGCTCAAATGATTGATCGCGATATGATCGATCACCCTTATGGTGAACATGAGGTATGTTTCTGGTTAGACGCTCCGGGTCACAGAGGCCCGGTTTAGATTCACAATACATCATCGCCGAATAGATGAATTGCTAATTAAGATATGAAAGGAGCTATGTTTATAGAATATCGAAGACTTCAAGAGAATCTAGCAGAATATGGTAGAAAATACCGAAGGTTCGCACTTCAGTGACTTGAAACTTCACTTGAGGCCTGGGGGCGAGATTCACGTTTATGCCTCGTTTATGCGGGGTAGGAACGTAATTTTTATGCATCAAAATGTGGGGATGAGTAAATTAGAGAAAATAAGACGATAAGGATTTATTATTGATGCCACGCCCTCGCTATCTCAAAGGAATAAATCTCGATCCTCGAATTGACCATTATTACAGTCGATCCTTCGCAGATTACACTGTAACGATCTTGGAATTATGCAAAACACTAGCAAATGTTAATTTGTATTCTTGAAGAGTATTGGCAGGAAACTCGGAGGCACGTCAATTAAATTAAACTTTGGGGCAAGGGCGATAGAGTATTCGGATGCGGATGAGAAAACATCCAAAAGAAGGCGATAAGTAAAGTCATGACCAAGTGGAGGTGTAATTGGAAGAAGCAGAAGTTTGGGGAAAGGGAAAGAGAACCGGGGCTATTTCTTTGCAACTGTTTCCCGTGAGTGAGGAAGGTGACAGCAGATTAGTGTATGTATAGGCACGAGGAAAGGCGTAATTGGTCTCCTGATCTTTATTTCATCTAGACTTCTACAAAGTAAGTAACATAATTTGACCATGAAAGAAAGAAAGAAAGGATCTTGGTTCCTGAAAGACGACATAGATTGTGAGTAAGTACCAATATCCAGGACAAAGCAAAATAGGTAAGTTAAACCTTACATACTTTTATGATCTTGAAAATATGGAGGTTATGCGGACAAAGCCATCAAACACGACGTATTTACCAGTGGCCACTATTTGGAATCCGTGACAAACGCATTCTCGACTGAATATCCAGGAACGACTGCATCAACAACTTCAAGTTGCAATGACACTTTATCAGGGTCGGGGTACGGGCGCGATTGTTGTTGTGGCTGCTGTTGCATTTGCATTTGCTGGGGCGCGTAGCCGAAAGTAGCGGTTCCTTTCCACTAAATATCTTCGCGATAAGGTCAGGCCACCTCCGCTTATTCAACCCCTGCAAGATGGCAGACTGCTTGATCACCTTCGGTATAGCATTATTCAGATCCACCACCAAGTTCTCCAGCCTTGCGAACAAGCCCTCAAGCTGGCGCAGCGTCTCGACTGAGTGCACGTCCATCAAGGCAAAGACGCGCGTGAGGCCAACAGCGCAGGTCTCCACGCGGTGTCGGTAGTCTACGTCTTCGAGCGGGAGGGGGCAGGTGTAAGGGCGCAGCCAGGTATGGAATTGGGAGAAAGATGTCCAATGTTAATTCCATAATTGGGCTGTGAAGACCTGGGCTGCTGGAGTAGACGTCCGTGAGGAATGCCCAGATATCGGATCCTTGTTCTTTGTTGATGGCGTCGTTGGCTACGACAAGTTTCAGACTGTGGAGCAGCTGGTATACCGTTTCTAGCAATTCAAAGACAACATAAATATGTGAGTCTTACAGAATAGGGTACTTAGAGAAGCGACAGAAACCTACCGCGAGAAAGTTCTTGCAGGTCATCATCGCACTGACGAAGAGCGAGGCGAGGAGCGCATTGAGAATTGGAGTTCATGAGTCGGATCATACATTCCAAATACGATTTATGCAAAATCGGATGTATATGCCTATGAAGCCACAAAAACACCATGTAAATATGCTCTCGTATCTGAACATCAGAGAGCGGGGAATCCGCATAAAGCGACGGGCGTGAATCTGTCGGAAGGAGAAGCTGCGGGAGATAATCGACCTCGGCGTCGAGCTCTCCTACCAGTTGCGCAGCCTGCGCGCTGTTCAGATCCGAAAGACAGTAGAAGACGTAGTATACCGTGTCGATGTCCTCTGAGAACTTCTGATCTATCCATTTCAAGCCGTGCACGATGTCGTCGCCGTCCTGGTACCCGGATGGCTCGCCTGTATCGGGGTCCAAGAATGTGGCATCGCGCGTAAGTCGCCAGCGGACGTCGTAGTCGCACCAGTTCTTGTCGAGGTCCGCTGAGACCAGCCTGTTGAAGTGCGAGAGGCCGTTGGAGGTAGCCTGTTCGAGGCCCGCGTCTTCTTCGATGTCGATCAGCACCTGGTTGCGCAGGCACAGAGCGATGCAGGCGCTCCATGCGAGCATGAACTTATACAGCTGCGCGATCTGGATAGTCAGCCTGTAGAACGCCCAGGCTTGCGGTGACTTGTATGGACACTGTCCGACCTTTAGGAAGGGGTCCTTGGTGAAATGGGATTGGAAAGCAGGAAGGACGGTAGTCAAGATGAGAATGAGGAACACTAATCCCACTGCGGTAGTGATCCAGATCGCTACGGTCTGGTTATGCGACCAAAGCAGCTCGAGGACGCCGGCAAAGAAGAGCACCAACGCGAGCTGTAAGAGGAGGGGAAGGAGTGAAAGGATCAGGGGCACCTTCCACATGTACAGCCCCTCATATCGCATTTGCCGTATCGCAATCGCGTCCTTGTGCGAGCGCGCTGCATCTCTCCCGAACTCTCGCAGCCATTGCATGCATAGAATTCCGATCAACACCGTAGCCATGCTCAAGGTCAAGCTTAAGAACCATAATACGTTGATGCGAACTTCTGAAGCAGATGTAGAAAATCCATTTACAATGTAAGCCGGAGTCGACGAATCATTCTGCATGCCCTGGAGTTGCACTGATAAGTGCGCGAGAATTTGGATGGCCTGGTCATCTGGTTCTTCGACGAGCCACTGGTAGGACTCGATGGTGAAGGAAGTAACAGTTGCTGAGAAAAGACCAGCCTAAAATAGGAAAAGAAGTAAATGACAGAGGCAAGGCGCTTAGTATGGATAGAACCAACAAATATCAGGAGATTGTCTACTTCTCCCTTCCAGGCTTTGAACGTGTCCTCGTCATATTTTTGAACGAGGTCATGACATTCTTCCCAATGTTTGTTCGGCTTGGGATTGGGAACTGGAAATTCCCATGGGTCGCCGCAACGCCACGGTCGAAATTCACTCTATGTTCGTCCGATCGTAGGTAAGTAGGTAACTAATTTGAATGAATAGAGTAACACTCGTACGTACAGGTTGCATGACAGTCTTTCCAAAAGAGGCCGATGGAGGGGCGCATGCGGGGTAGGAAGTGAGTTATTGGGGTAAAAAATCAGAGGCAGTCTGCCTAGACGACCTTTTATACGATCCTCACATGTCCTGGTCGATGATTTATACGGTTGATGGCAGTGTTTAAGCCGAACGATTTGTTCCTAATATTGTTCATCTCAGATAGTCGAGGCAGTGCACATGCGTCTGTTTCAACCAAAATTAAGATAGATAAGTGTGTGTAGTGGGATTCCGACAAGGCTCCGATCACAACACAGATGAAGCAAAGGTGAACGTCAAGCAAAGGTTCGAGCGGAGTTGTTCGGCCGTTTGGAATCGAGAATTGGCCGGAAGTTCTTAGTTGACATCAGGAAAAGGGTACTTGGTGGCGTAATTAGTCCACAACCAGAGATGAGTAGCTGTGTAGGTTGCACTGCATTTAAAGAAGTGCAGGAGCTTCCAAGTTCTGCAATGCTGATGACAGTGAAAGGAGAAGTCGAAAACACGAAAACATAGAAAAAAAGAAAAAGGATATTTAATATAATTTAAAGGGGTTAGCTTATCGTTAAGAGTGAAATTGAATGTTACAATATTTAAATAGGTAAATACTAAGTACTTAGACATGCACCACGTGGTTGTCGTGGGAATCCATTTTATTTTCCTGTCCTCCAGGTGAGCTTGAGGGTTTCAAAGGCATCCATTGCGGATCCCCTAGATCCTCTAAACCCCTCTCGATCCCCCCATATATTAAACAATGTCGACGAGCGGTCTCAAAGCTATTGCGCCGGTGCCAACGGCGGCCGACTTTTGGACATCGTGCTGTCCAAGACCCAGCGCAAAACACCGACTGTGCGTACTAGAAAGATCCGTCAAAAGAATTTTCATTCGTGCTTTTGGACGGGAGAAATGACATGGAGTGCTCAATAAGACTGTTTTTGTCTAGGTTATCCACAAAAACTTCAAAATCAGTCGGATAAGAACTTTTACATGCGCAAAGTCAAGTTTGCGCAAGACATATTCGACGAGAAACTAGGTGCTATCCTGACTGAATTCCCTATGCTTGATGTGAGTTTCATTTAGCATCAAGAGAGCTGAAAGTCTCATAATATCTAACGATGTTATGTGTAGGACCTTCACCCGTTCTTATCATCGTTGATGAACGTGCTTTACGACAAAAACCATTATAAACTCGCCCTTGGTCAACTACGGACGGCTCGCCATTTAATCGACCATGTAGCAAAAGATTACGTCCGACTGCTCAAGTTTGGCGACAGTCTCTACCGGTGTAAACAGCTGAAGAAGGCTGCTCTCGGTCGGTGCGTCATCATTTTGTTTTCACTTCCAAAAAATGAGTTGCTGAAAGAAATTCTAATAATCAGTATGGCGACAATCATGCGCCGCCAAAAAGACCCCCTCGCATATCTCGAGCAAGTCCGGCAGCACATCTCGCGTCTGCCTAACATCGACCCCAACACCCGCACACTGCTCATCTGCGGGTACCCGAACGTCG
The DNA here is from genome assembly GCA_023853785.1 of Psilocybe azurescens. Taxonomy (NCBI): domain Eukaryota; kingdom Fungi; phylum Basidiomycota; class Agaricomycetes; order Agaricales; family Agrocybaceae; genus Psilocybe; species Psilocybe azurescens. Next base: position 39,748 of record JAJIRX010000835.1, on the reverse strand, counting down.
GCAAGTCGTCCTTCATCAACAAGGTGACCCGCGCGGACGTCGACGTCCAGCCCTATGCCTTCACCACCAAGTCTCTCTTCGTTGGGCACCTGGACTACAAGTACCTGCGGTGGCAGGTGATCGATACACCTGGTATTCTCGACCATCCCCTAGAGGACATGAATAACATTGAGATGCAGAGTATCACTGCCATGGCGCATTTGAAGAGCTGTATTTTGTACTTCATGGATCTCAGCGAGCAGTGTGGGTACTCGGTTGAAGCCCAGGTCAGTCATTCTTCTCCACTTTTGTAGTAATCTAACAAACGATTTACTCTTCCTAGTGCAAACTTTTCCACTCGATCAAACCTTTATTCGCCGGGAAACCCACCCTGCTCGTCATTAACAAAATCGACGTAAAACGCCTCGAAGATGTGCACCCCGACACCCGTGCAATGGTCCAAGAGATCATCGACCAAGAGGACGTGCAGCACGTGCAGGTTTCCTGCTACTCTGAAGAAGGCGTCATGGAGGTCAAGAACCGGGCGTGCGATGCGCTCCTCGCGCACCGCGTGGACGCCAAGATGAAGGGGTCCAAGATCAACTCGGTCATCAACCGCATCCATGTCTCGCAGCCGAAGCCGCGAGACGATGTTGTCCGCGCGCCGCACATCCCTGATGCTGTCAAGGACAGGAAGAAGTACGACAAGAACGACCCCGAGAGAAAGAGGCTCCAGCGCGATATCGAGCTCGAGCAGGGCGGGCCTGGTGTCTACAACATCAACATGAAGCGTGCGTTATTATTCTTCTCTTTTCTGTTAGTTTTGCTGAAGACGGCCTGGTGTTCACAGAGGACTACCTGCTCGCCAACCCAGAATGGAAGATGGACATTATGCCCGAAATCTGGGAAGGCAAGAACGTCGCCGACTTCGTCGATCCCGACATCGCCGAGAAGCTCGAGGCCCTCGAGCGCGAGGGAGGAGAAGCTCCAAGCCGAAGGCTTCTATGACAGCGACTCCGACATTGTATGTTCCTTCTTTTCAAATATCATGCATTACACTAACCCGTTCCACCACAAAGTTCAACTCCGACGACGAGCGCGAAGCAGACGAAGCTAAGATTGCCCTCTCGCATAAGATCAAATCGCAATCGATCAAAAAGTCCAAAGAACCAGTCCCGCATCCCGCGCACCGCCACTCTGCGCACGCTCACCGAGTTGTCCAGCGAGATGACCAAGGCCGGGCTGGACCCGAGCCGCATCCAGGAGCGGGCGGAGATGCTCGCCAAACTACAGGGCGCGAAGCGCAAGCGCGGACCTGGGGAGGACGAGGACGAGGATATGGAGGGCAGCGAAGGGGAGGACGATGGCCAGGGCCAGGGCGAGGAATCGTGGATGGACGTGGACGAGGACGAGCAGAGCGCACCCAACAAGCGCGTCAAGACCAACTCCGGAGGCGTCGTCAACAAGCGGGTGCCCAGATCGAATCGCCAACTGGCCGGTCTGCGGGACGAAGAGGTCAGTTGCCTTGCGTTTTTTGTCTGTTTTTGCTTTTCTTTTTGCTGATCTGTTCATATTTTTTTTTGTAGCAATTCGACAAAGCCAACGAGCTCCGCAATCTTGGACAACGACCTCGCAACATGCTGGCCAAGGCTGGAGAGGGAGATCGTGTTATCAGAACCAAAATGGTGAGGATCGAATTCATGCATTATCTTAATTCACCACAAACTAATGTCTGTTCTAATTTTTTCAGCCCAAACATCTGTTCGCTGGAAAGCGCAAGGGCGGAAAGACACAGAGAAGATAGATTTCTCTCGCTATCCTTCTTTTTCTCTACATACATATATCTCTTTTCTTTCGCTTGCCTCTTCCCTTTATTGTACTACCGATTCTCTCATGTACTTGCACGGTGGTCTAGTAGAAATCCATGATTTGATTTCATGTCCGATCCAACATCTACCTACGACTACTATTTACATACATCCGCAGGACGCCCATCATCTAGACAGACACAAAGAAAAACAACAACAAAGGCATGAAGGTAAGAATGAGAGAAAGCGAAGGGAGGGATACAGGGATGTGTGGGAAAAGTCTTGAGAAACAAAAAAAGTCACTCGTAATAAAAGAGGTTAAGCAAGAAATCCGCGTGTAAAAATCAAAATTCATCGTCAAAAAGTCGTCGTAGCAGATATTCGTACACAGCGCGAGGCATGCTCTAGAAGCAAAGCGGCCAAATCGACAATCGGGTGGGCGGCCGGCTGGATGCAACTCAGGGTCGAGGGTCGTTAAATTAAAGTCGAAAAGGCGAGAAGAAAGTCCAGAAAAAAACATCTTGGCCTTGGACAAATATACAAATAGATATCGTTCGTGATGGCGTTCGTACAGGTCGGCGAGCACGGGCAGAGGAGAGGGGGTTCGCAGGAGGGTGAGATCCAAAAACCAAATAATAAAACAGGGAGAGAGAGACAAGAGGAAAGAAAGAAAATCAATCCCAGTCAATTGAAAGTCCGCCAGCCGCGGGTGCGAGGCCTATGCCCCGTTCTGCTTCTCGCTTGAGCCACTTGAGAGCACGCTTGTCGTCTTTGAGGAATGGTGCAATCTTGTCGTAACAGCGTGTGTTATGATCCTGCAAAAAGGAAAGATGAATGAGCTGCGAGTAACAACAAAAAACAGACGCCAGGCTTCGAGTTGATCGACTGACCTTGATCCATTGCTTCTCTTCCTTCGTGAGCATGCTCTCCTTGACCATTCTCGTTTGAATGGGCACACAAGTAAACCGGTCGAAGCCCAACCAGACGTCTCCGTTAAATTGACCACGTGTCTAGAAAATGAACGCTTGGCTTATGTTCTTAACGCAGCACAAAGTGAAAGGTATCCCACCTTGACCTTTGTCACGACAAGAGCCGACTCAATACGCATACCCCATTTGCCTTCAAGGTCTATACAAGGTATTAGAAAGCCAATAAAAAGGAAAATGATAGGGGACGTGGGAGGATACGTACAGAATCCTGGCTCGTTGGTGATAACATGACCAGGTACGAGAGGAACATTGCTTGCGAAGCTATGAGGGCCTTCATGCACACTCAAAAACGCACCAAATCCGTGACCCGTGCCATGCTGCCCAGAATAGAAAACCCGCAGTTAGCACAAAAGAGCCAAAGACCAGCGATAAGGCTTTAAGACCCGGGTTGAGACTTACCATGTAGTTCATACCATCCTTCCAAAGAGCCTTGCGTGCTAGAACGTCAAGTTGACGGCCAGATGTACCTTCCGGGAAGATGGCAGTGTCGATAGCGATCTGTGCAAGAGGGCATGAGTTTTCAGTCGAAAAAGGAAGTCACGACACGCCACGTACATGTCCTTGCAAAACACGTGTATAAGCCTCGCACATCTCAGACGTTGGACGGCCGAAATGCACAGTGCGTGTGGTGTCGCATGTTCCATCGTAGTACTGAGCACCTGAATCACTAAGAAAGTAAGATGTCAAAGTCAGTTCTTCTAATTCATCGGTTAGAATGACAGTTCCCAAGAACTCACTTGAGATACGGAAGTTCTCGAGAAATCATGGCAGCAGTAGATTTCTTCGGAGAGTAGTGTGGCAGCGCTGCATTGGGCCCACTGGCAGAGATATTCTCGTAGGCAAGGCCCATGAAGAACTTGTTCTTCCGCCTAAACTCCGTCAACCGGAATCCCGCCTCGTATTCCGTGATATCGTAACCCATCGATAGCTTGTACTCTAGCCATGCAAGGAACCTCACCTGTTAATGTCAATCTTTGTAAAGCCAACCAAACAAAATAACAAATGAAAGCGACGCACAAATGAGACACCATCTCGAAGATATGCACGCCGCATGCCGTCGATTTCGGTTTCGTTCTTTATTGACATCATATGCTCGACGTACGATGGCGCAATGGTGTACCGGAAATGGGTCAACATGAGTGAGATGGCATACGAAGTCTGAGGTGCAATAAGGACCTAAAGGAGTTTCATTATGACATTGAAAATTTATATCTCATTTCTAGCACTGACCTTGCCCTCTCCCCACTCTCTTCGCCGTAAGAATGGCCACAAGTCCGTGTAGCTTTTTTTCTGGACTCCAATGGAGTCAAGATAGCCAGAAACCTCTTCATGTAGCTTCTGGGGCTCCACAAACAGGTAAGCTTTGTCCAGAGAAACGAATAGATAACCATGAAATAGAGGGTTATAGGGAATGTCTGATCCACGAAGGTTCAGCAGATAGGCTGACAATAATTACTGTCAGAACATTGCCACTTTAAGAAAGCAAGATAACATACCGATGCAAGATAAGGAGGTGACCAATGTACCCACGTGCATTTGCGACGGAGTAGCTTCCTGTTTGGAATAGGAGGGAACGGCATGCGGTTGCTGTCTGATCCATTCGCGCAGCTTGTCCAGCTTGTAGGTAGCATCCTTGCCTATGTAAACGGAGATATGTAAAATTTCAAAGTTATGGGGCGTGGAAATCTTACCTGCAAACTGAGTACTCTGGATATATACCATTTCCAGTGACTTCGTCGGTTTTTCTACCCATATCAAGTCCACCAGATTTTGAGGTGGATACACGAGCTTGGAATCTTTGCCGTTGATCTTCGTGTTGATCAGAGTAGCTTTCTCATGAGAGATCATGCGAGCATCAATGCCAATTCTCGAACCCTTGACCCGAGCCTAGCCCACAATTAGAATACAATCCAGAGTAAGAAAAACGTGCAAGGTGAATTTACCTCGAGCCATTCTATCCAGTCGGCGGGGGCACCAGGAGAGCCACACTTGATCAGAGTCCAATTGTGGTCGATTTCGTCCTGAGCTTGAAGCCAGTATCTTGAATCGGTGAACAGATACGCTGAACTCCTCGTGACAACAGCCTGCCCTGCCGATCCCGTAAAGCTGTAATGGCGAACCATCAACGATCCAGATCATCTCACAAGAATAGCCTTTTTCCTCACCCGGAAATGAACTCGCGACGTTTGTCACTTGCAGCAACATATTCTGAGCCATGGGCATCTTCACTTGGCACAACGCTGAAAACGAAGCCAAACTAAATAAAGATCATAGCTTATTATGAGCCAGGAATAAAACGCACTAGTAGTCCAGGTTATCCTTCGCCATCAAACGGCGCATTTCGTCCAAACGATCGGTGGTGTCAGGCTTCATCCGAATCGATTCAACATCATTGATCTTGCGTTCAAATGCAGATCCAACGAGAGTCGAGGTAGAGTCTTGTGGATTGAGCACATGTCCGTACGTCAAAGGGGGCGAGGCTTAGGAGCTGTAGATCTACTTCCACCGCTCCGATACGTCTCCTGAGATTGCCTGGATGCCTTGCTGTTCTGACTAGCATGAGTTCGTTGCGTTTCCTGAGTCCTCTGAGTGTCCTGAGTCCTCTGAGTGGAACGGCTCGCTTGCGTAGATTTGGAGTCTCGTCGTATGACAGGCTGGTACAGAGGAAGATCCACCTGGGATGTCGATTTCTCATTCATAGCAACCTCTTTCTCCCGCTCCTTCTCTTTGTCCTTCTTTCCGACGCCCCATCCGTAGCCCCACTTGGATGATGTCGTCGATTTTTTGGTTCCAGTCATTGTGTTTGATCGTCCAAGCTTCGGACGACCTTTTTCGTTCTTCTGAAGGACCGGCAGTTCAGAAGGGAGTTCGTCGTATTTTTCAGAGTCCGAGTGAAAGGTCAGACCATCCGCTTGTGTGGTATAAGTGGAGGTCGGAGAGAATGAGGGATGTCTGATGACTTTTGGTCGTTCGATGGTGGATGAGGCAATGGTTGGCGTGAATCAGAGCTAGACCAGGAGAGACGTCGCTTGGGCTTTTGCTCGTGAATGGAAAGCATATTGGCGGCGGAGGTGGAGGCGCCATGGTAGTTGATAAACAAGAAGTGAAGAGGAAATGAAATAGCCAGGGGTGCTGTGAAATAACAACACGAGGCAAACTGCGAGCGGATGGTTAAGTCCAAGGACTAAACGACCAAGGAGTGACTAGTCAAGAAGTTTGCGGGCATCAGCTGGACAAGCAACCGGCCACGTGCGCTGGGCACTACTTTCCTTCTCGGGCTATGCCAATTGCTTACTTGATCAAGCCGATCTGCTTTCATCCAGCACCGTGCTTGGCCTTGTCTGCAGTCCACAACATGAGCTATGAATCGGCTATGAATGAATGCTATAAAATATTGGACAATAGCCTCACTTTGATTTCCCCAAGATCGTCGAGAAAGCCAAGTTGCGCGACAAATGCTAGGGTTTCCCAAGGGTTTTGGCACAGTCGCAGCATGCCAGAAGCCGGGACCGTGAGGCGTGGGGTAAGTAGACCGTTGCAACCGGAATGGGATTCCGGTCAGCGGTGGCCTTCGCGGGTTATCGCAGCAGAGCTGCGACTAGGTTCTAGAATCCAAACGAACGAACGGGCAATTGGTTGGAGCGGTTTAGAGATGCTAGACAGGGATGAGGAACAACGCAGGTCTGCACAAAATCTACGCCAATGATGCATGGTGACGCAATGCATGCAAGTGGCCGGACCACGGGTTATTCAGTATGTGCATGTTTTGCATCGTTCATTGAACAGAAATTAACGCGACTTCTCATAGACACTGCGCATCTGTCTCTTGCTGAGAAAAATGAGCCAGGGAAAGCCGAAGGAAAGCAAAGTGCCTAAAGCCGCCGGTCAGAATGTGCTCTGTAGACAGGAAAGAAGAGGTTGATCCTACACGTTGTATGTCCCGATAAGGATTCCATGGAGAGTGAAATACAGATATGTCCATATACGTACACTTCAATTAGAATCGTATACGTTCCCTACCATCGGTGCAGACGCTGTCAAAATGCTGTATAGATAGGACCTCGGCTCGTTGGTTGGAGTTAGTGCTCTCCAAATTTCCGAAGTGAAACTATTTGGTGTGCGTCGGGTTGGACATAAAGCAGATAGCGTCAGGTAGCATCGATTCGGGAGAAAGTCGGATATGAACCGCGAAAGGGAGCAATGCAATTGGGATTCCCTCCCAGGCAGTTTATCGGCTAAAATTATCCTCGTTTTGAAGTATTCAATCCAGTAAATAGCCATGTCCGACCAAATAGGAATCCAGACTCGACATTCGTCGGCCGCTTGGCACAGAAGTTCGATGACTTTGGAGCGTTTTCGCCGTTATGTGTCCTATGGGCAAGTAAGGTGTGATAGATCTCGACCTGGAATTAGCAAGGTAAGACTTACCCTCAAATAGGCCAACGTGAAGCCTCATCATCTACTTGATTCCTTCGGATGTACTGTCGTTCTATCGCTAAGATTTGTATTTACGGAGTTAAAGGGCTTCTCATTTCTCACTTGACATCTTCAAAAATAACGGATCAGAACCAGAATTGCGAAACGGATGAGAACAGACCTGAGGTGAAGTGACATAGAATATCGAGGCCAACATCCAGATCCGGACCGTTGGCTGCGGCCACGTACTGGAAGAGGTTTCAATAAATATGTTATGACGCGCAAATACACACCTGGAATCTTCAATAACACGGTGTCTGCAATTGTTCGAATTTTTAGCAAGAGATTGAGGTGGTCCGTATTAAGAGCATGCAAGATCCCAGCTGATCGCTAACATAGCCGTCAAATAATCAGAACCCTTCCTGATGCGCTATACTTGGCAAGTTATAGGGATTTACCGACTCAGAAGGCGCATATATCAACTGAAAGTAAGAACATCAGATTAGACACGTATTACAATGCCTATATTAGATCGATACGCACCTGTCACCCTCAAATGTGGCCCCTGATGCACATTTAAATTAACCACAGGGTCCATAAGTTGAAGTACTCAGTTAAAGTGTGAAATTTGAATGTTTCTGTGCGATTAGAGGGGAGATATTTCCATTTCAAATGTTTCAATGCATCAAGATTTGAATGTACGATGTCATATGACATACCGTAGGTCCTATGGTACTAGTTGTACCCTATCAATGTTTCGAATGATTTGAAGACTTTTTAAGTACCAAAATGATTGCACTCAAGCTTAAGTTGGGGCTTGAGATCGAACAAGGTTAAAGATAAAGGGGAGTGTCTGACGTCTGTCTGCCAAAAGTGGTGTTATAAGCGCCCACAATGTGACCAAGCACGTGACTAATATAAAGTCTTTGCAAATTTCGCACCAATCCTGTTTTCGTCCTACCTACTGCCTTCGCCAATTTCGTGTTCGACCTCTTTCTCCCACCGTTCTCGTCCTCAAACGATACCGTACTTCACCAGTCGCCGCAAGGAGACCTATTCTATTATACTTGTGCTCCATGTTGCTTTGAAGGAGAAACCCCGGATCTGTCCCACGAAGTGTTTTGATACTTTACTTACTTTGCTCTAAAGAATTCCAACGCTTGCAACATAGTCGAGAGCAGAATCCGCTTGTATAGGATCCTTTTCAACTGGGAGACAATCATCTGGACAATTCTAACCGTCTGGATTGTTTCCAGGTTTCGTGATTTTCACTTTTTGCTTGTCCAAAACTCATTACTTGTCGTTGTCTTTTTGTGTTCAGGAATCAACTGGTGCTAGGCCCATGATTACCTTTCGAAGAATCGGCTTTTCAGTGGTCACCGAAGCTACCCGCCGACCACAGAAGTGTACAACCTCGATGAAACGAGGCGTTCTATCTTCAGTTCTAAAAATACATGACATACTCCGGGGATTCTCCCGCCACTTATCCGCTCCAAATGTAAATTTACGGACACCCCCAGTTGTAATGGCTGAATGAAGCATGGTTTAAAAGCATGTAAAGCAGTTCTTGTCCGTTATCCCTCCCTTTTACCCTCCTGCTTCCAGTCCAGTCAGACAAATATGGGTGGTGGTCCCGCTATCGTTTCGAATAACGCTGGCTTTAGACATCTTATCACAGATACCCGACCATGGTACAAAAACAGACGTTGGTGCCATTTCTATATCACTGTTCTCGATCAACGCTCATACCTGTCCCTCTAGGTATCATCACCCTCAACCTCTGCATCTGCTTGTTGTACGTCAATCTGAAGACTCGCATGCTCATGCTGCCTATCTCATAACTTCGCAGACTGATCACATCGTCCACCAATGGATATGACGGTAAGTGATTGTGAAGCTGGGATGAGCAATGCTCAACGCTAACAGCAACTCAACAGGTAGTATGATGAGTGTGTAGATTCTCTCTGATCCCCCACGCGTGGTGTTGAGTCCCCACTAGATGGTCTTCAGAGTGTGCAACTCTGGGAACAAGAGTTCAACTTCCCACATGGAGGCACAGTATGTGATCTATTTATTGTCGCATACATGTCATGGTCTAAATACATTGACATGATCTAGTTGGGTCTCTTCAATGCGATCCAGGTTTGTATCATCATTCATGATTCCCCCTTCTCCTCCTGAAACGCTCTTCAAAGAATATTGGCTCTCTTGCCGCATACCCCTTCTCCCCATACCTCGCTGACGGTCTTGGACGCCGCCCAGCTATTTTCATCGGAGCATGCATCATGGTTGCCGCTACAATCTTGCAAACGGCTTCTCATTCCTTCGGAATGTTTATTGGAGCACGGTGCGTAACTGACCGACCTATTCTAGTTAAGCAGTGTGGATCCTAATAATGTTTATCCACATCGCTTAATTCGACCACCCCATGACACAGATTCCTCATTGGGTTCGGTCTTACATTCGCAGCTGCAGCTGCCCCTCTTCTTGTCACAGAAATTGCTTTCCCAACTCAGCGTGCTCAGGCCACATCTATGTACAACACACTCTGGTAAGTCGCCTCCTGAATGTCACGAACGTGAAACGCAACTTGATCACGCCACCTTTTGTTATTCTTAGGTACCTCGGAAGTATAATGTGTGCACCATTTTTGTCTTATTTTGTCGAAAGATAGACACTGACACCGTGGATGACCTGCGTTTAGTGCGGCTTGGACGGTAAGAGCATACTTTACGCGATTGATAAATCGGAGCTTCAGTGCTCACGCGCCGAGTTATTTATAGACCTTTGGCACGTTCCGCCTCCAAAATAACTGGGCTTGGCGCATTCCTTCCGCTTTGCAAGGCTTACCGTCTGTTCTTCAAATCTTCCTCATTTGGTTGGTCCCAGAATCGCCCCGTTTTCTTGTCAGCAAAGGGCGGTGAGTGTTCATTTTCCTCTCTATCTATTTTTCCTCGGACACTTAATGACATCGTTTACAGAGAAGCTGAGGCACTCAAGACGCTGGCGTATTACCACGCTGATAGCAACCAGTACGCCCATATGACCAAGTGGTTTAAAGATAGAACTCATTTTCCCAACAGGAATGACCCCTTGTCCAATATGAGTTTGAGGAAATCAAGGCCGCTATTGCCTTCGATCGCGATGTCGCTGCCAACGTGGGCTGGGTGTCTTTGTTCAAAACTCCAGGAAATCGCCGCCGCATGCGTATCATCATCGCCATTGCCTTCTTCTCCCAATGGTCCGGTAACGGTCTTGTGTAAGCACACATACTGTATCCTTTACAATGCACCAATGAACTGACGAATGGATACAAAATTATAGGTCTTACTGTAAATCAAATTTCCAACTTATATTCTGCAAACGTTGATTCTAATCATATTGATTCCGCAGACCTCAACAAGGTTTTCATCAGTATCGGAAGTAAGCTTCCTTCGTTTCTGATTTCTGTTCACTCGTTTAATACCGTTATCAGTTACCGACAACAGCACCCAACTTCTAATCGTAGGCATCTTTTATAACGACGGGATCCAACTGCCACTGACCAAATCTCTTTTCAAAGAATGGTATCTTAAATATCTGGAACTTTATTATCGCTATTGGTGCCGGATTCTTGTGCGAAAGGGTTGGACGGAGACGTCTTTCATGACGTCCACTATCGGCATGTTGATTTTCTGGACACTGCAATCCGTTTGTGTGTCCCTGTATGCCCAGGACAATAACAGAAAAGGAGCCGCACACACTGTTATTGCAATGATCTGTGAGACTTCCAGCCAATTCTAGATGATGCTTTTCTGACTTTGCTAATGGTACTCGAATTTAGTCTTATTCTATGGTTTCTGTGAGTTTTCATCTGTATCTACTACTTAAAACCAAAGCGCTTACGAACATCTGTAGACGATGTGAGTTTACGTCCGCTGACTTCATCTGGTTGGTCGTTTGAACCTAATTTTTTCCAGCTTGCGTTCACTCCACTCATCGTGTCGTAAGTCATTATTATCATACTCCTTCTAACATTAATTGATTTTCTCGAAAGATACACTGTTGAAATTCTTCCGTACGCACTTCGTGCTAAGGGATTCACTGTTTTCAACTTTGCGATATCGTTGTCCTTGATCTTTAACCAGTCAGTACAGCTCACTTCCTTCCTTTCGATCTCCGCTGATGATATTCTCCCAGATATGTCAATCCTATCGCTCTAGGACGTCTCGGCTGGAAATACTACGTAGGTTATTTTGGGACACATTTGGGGCGTTTATTTTAACATTTAGCAGATGGTCTACGTTGCGTGGATTGCATTCGAAGCCGTGTTTTGCTACTTCTTCATCATCGAAACGAAAGGGGTAGGTTGACTATGTGCATAAATCAAAAGTATCTACTGACATTGGGTCATGCTTCACAGCTCAGTCTCGAGGAAACTGCTGCGTAAGTCGACTTCTATCTTATACCTTATACATATCGATTAATTTTCGACCAGGCTTTTCGATGGCGACGAAACTATGCACATGATCTCTGGAAAGGCTGCTGAGCAGGCTGGCGTCGCTCATATCCCCGACGAGAAGGATACCAGTAACGACAGTAACGAGAAATTTGACCACACTCATATTGATTGAAAGACCTTGTAGACAGGATACTTCATCTTCGTGTCTCTATGATCCCTTTTCCCTCGTCGTCGTCCTCCGCCAAGTTTCTATCCCATGAAACCACACAGAATCCCATTCCACACGCGCACACAATTTCTCCAACCCGATAAACAAGCTGATTACATGTGACATAAATGACCTATACGTACTTATCTCCCCTTTCAGTAGCAACCTACTCTCAGAAGTCAGCAATGTATTGTATTGAAATCTGTTGGCTATATCATTTTTTCTCCAATCTAAACTTCTGCTCTCGAAAATTTTTGACTACCCCTGCATGAAATTTTGTGGTTCAATTATAGGTAATATGGATGGTAAGAAATCGGTACTTGGAAAAATTGAAAATCATTTTGGCGCGAGCGACAGGTGAGTGCTGGGGTCAAATCGAAGTCAGAATATTGAAGTACAGGGTGCCACACGGTGTTATCACATTCAATCAACCAAAGTTGCAGATACACCTCCCCAGCCTCTAACACGAGACAGGTCAAAGTTGCAACTGTTTCTGATGATAAACGGATGAACATATTCCAATAGTATGATGGTATTTGGAGAGATTTGCAATATCGCAAGATGGATTAAATTAATACGCGAAACTGGGAGCAATATCGAGGTCTTCGTCAAAATTCACAAGATGGTCTGATTATCTCACAGAGTACTATCAAGGTCAAAAATGTCTATACATGTGATGTTGGCGAAGGCAGGTTAGAGCAAAGTCGTCATGAGTCATGCCAGAGAGATCTGCAGAAAGTCAAGTAAGGGACATGTCCTTTTATATGTTGTAACGAGCTCTTGACGCATCCATGTCATATCCACAAAGCCATACCGCAAACATTGGAGCAAGAAGCCAAATTAAAGATAACATCGTGATCCTCGAGAATTTTCACTGGGCCAACAATGAGACGTTTGGCAAACTTGCCGACAAGGTCTAGTCCTAACGAAGGATATTTCTTGAAATTGAGAAATGGTTGTGTAGCCTTTAACTGTATAGACCATTGATATGGCAATGGCTGTAACCTTTGAGAAAGAAGAGAAACCATCTCACACGTGTTTGGCCACAAACAATAGCCGCCTGGGGATTTTGCACCCTCTATGGCAACCACCGTTTCTAATATAATCCGTTTAGTATCCTCTGGAAAGCAACGGTAGATACATCAATCATGAGCCAATCTTTTGTGTAGATGGAAAACGGGGGTGGGAGGTTTTGGACAAGATGATGGAAGTGGGGTTATCATGCGGGACTCGAAATTGTCCTTGGAATATAGACTACAAGACCACGTGACAGTTTGGCGCGTTGTGTTGAACTATTCAGAAATTTACAAAGCTACTAGCATTCCATCACCATCATGTTGAGCTCGCGTCCAGTACAATTCCCCATGGACGGGGTCTCTTATCCTACAAGAACGCCGGGGAGAGCGCTCAAAGCACGTTCTGAGAATGCGCATGCCATGACTGTGAACGGCAAGGGGAGAAATGTGGCACCCAAGACGCCATTTCATCCGGCTTCAGCTCGTAGGTAATTTGTATGTCACGAACTGTCTGACGCGCTAATATCAGAAATGAAGAACCCCAGAGACTTTTCAAGGACCAAAAGACGGTCTTGGCCACCACCGGGCGTCCCCTAATCGATAAAACACCCATGCCCAATCGGATTGGCACAATACTTTTCAAAACCCCTCTCCCAGGAGCTGTAAAGCCGTCGAAACTGAAAGGCGAAGAGAATGGTACACCAGGATCCGGACAACGTCCCAGCTCGATGCGCAAACATATCAAACACCCTCGGATCTCGGGCAAAGCACTTGAGACACCGACAAATAATGGAAACCACTGGGACGTTAGCGATGGTGATATCGTGCTGGAATCACAGCCTTTACAACAGGAGACTATACTGGAACAAGAAGATGACCTAGATGAAGTGGAATATGGACCTCCAAACACTCTTGGTAACAGTATGATTGTTTTTTGAGTGCACTTCCTTTCTCATTACCTCGATGCTTAGATATACCCTTTCGGCCTCATTACGACTTTGAACTTCCGGATTACAAACAAGTCGGGAAAACTTTATTCCAGTTAGCTCATTCCAATCTATTCGAGGAGGTCTCTCCACCACCCGAGCCAAATATCTCTCCTTCTGACCTCGAAAAGCTGAACTGGGACATGATTCCTCTTCCTGATATTGGTGGGTGCGCACATTATATGCCTGCATCCCGACGCTTACAGACGAAATTGTTAGCATCGGACGATCCTTTCTTTCTAGCACGCCTTGATGCAAAGCCACCACCTCGAAATGTCCCCGCCCTCCCTTCATATCTGCGCTCGAACAGAGTTCCGCCCATTAGTAAACCTCGCCCACAATCATCCCTAGCGACGACAGTATCTGGAGCGAGAAAAGCTCCTCTCACCTCTGTCACGCCTTCTTTGCCCTCATCATCTTCTCTGGCGCTTAAAGGTAAGATTACCGCTGCGAAGCCCCTTACACGACCACCGACGTCGACTGCCAATGTACGCCGCCCAGCTGCAACTGTGGCAAAACCTCGAGTTGCTCCAGCGTCTACTAGTACCAACGCGCGGCGTCCTCACACATCACAGGCTGTGATATCGTCTGCGAAAGCAACTCAGAAGAAAACCCCGTTGGTGTGGACGAAAGCGATGCAGTTTTAATCAAGGACCCTGTGGTCAATTTCGATAAGGAATTCGACTTCAAGTTCGACGCGTGAGCAGCTTCAGGCTGTTGCATGGTCTGGCCTATGATTTATTCAGTTTCGATTTCCGCTTTCATGTAAAGTATTTGTTGTATTCTTTGATTTGTACAGTGAAGCGTCAAAAAGCTGGTTGCGATTCTTCAGTTCGAATTGCTTTCTTTGAAACTCAGGGACTGCGCTTTTGATCGATGTGACAGTCTCTCTGATGGACCAATGTGGTAGTCTAGTGAGTTTGTAAAGCATGTTTACTTCATTTCCTCTGTAGTTTCTGTTTGCGTTGGATGCTCAGATGTATCACGCACGCTTTATTGCTCGACTCTTGACTGCGAAGCTGACACTGTCATGATTGTGGTCAAGGCTTCCTTCTTCACTTGTGCAGTACATTGTATTACAACTTATCGAACGTCTCGGAAATAGTATGGAGATCGATCTGGATTCTAGTTGTGGATAATGAGTGATACACCTGAGCACCGGATATACCCCGAACCATTCAGCGAGTTCTGCTTCTGCATGCAGTTCTAGATCTTGTGTGGCAATAAATTATACATGACAGGAGATCGATATGGTGTATTGCACCCTCCCAATGCTGGCGGATGCCGATGCATTCACATCCAACCTTATTATTTATATCACTGAGAATCACACCCGTATATTCTATTATCCATAGTCTTCCTCGGTCGATTCTGATCATATAACACGAGGAGTCGATCAACTCCAAGCGAGTCTAAGCTGGGTGTGATTTTCTCTTCACGACTACTTGTTTGACAAGTTCATTTTACAGTAACCCAAGTGAACCATGATCGCAATATGGATTGACACTGAGCCTAATTCTATATACAAGCAGAACGAAGGCCCAGCAACACATGACATCTCTTTCGGGACTGGAGATGCCTCAGAGCAAGTGCGAATTTGGACCAAAGAGGGTTCGCATTGACGACAAGGACCAGATAAGAGAAAAAACATAATTTAACGCTGTATCTTCCATCTTGAAAACGCACAGTCTGCTCGCATCTGAAGACAAGTACTGTGCGGTATACGGTGGCGAGAGTCCCCAATTTCGATTTATTCTAAATTTAGAACTGAGCGTTGAACAACTGCCTGCATATCACATTAAAAATAGAGCTACGGCCTATGTACACGCGATCGACGCTGGAATTGTATTTATTTTGAACTCCTCTGAGATGTGTCGACGTCTAAGCGCCTGGATAACTGTTGGAGGCAATGGTGAGGTATATGGATAGTGGTACATTACAAAGATTTTCATTCTTTCTCTCAGATACGCACATTGAAGTTATTAGATGTCGTGCTCACTGTATTTGAAGATGGTTAAATTGAAGGTTCTGTTGATTTCGCTAACGATCTATATATTTATTGTAATCAGATTTTAAGCTGAGAAGGAATCGGAGTAAACAGGGATAAATCAGTGTACAATTTGGGGATCCTCGACTATCATAAATTAACACGGGCTATTCGGAGTCTGCGGCAGTGGAATATTGGTGTTGTACTGAATATCTGAAAACACCTCAGTTAGCCATGTATTGTCGGAATTGAAGGCGATTCAAGACGTTCGTCACTTTATTGGTCTCTATCTGCACACGATGTTTGACTACGGACACGTTGACATTATAGGTGTTTGACAGACGTCTTTTCAGTCGTCGTGACGGCGCGGACAGCCTCCCTCACAGCTATATAAGATCTCGAAAAAGACAGAATTGCCATACCCTCTGCTGTTTTTTAAACTTAGCTCGCATCCAAACTTATCTAGACATGTCTTCCATCATCCGTCGACTCATGGATCGTTTATACCCAAGTGGCAATGGCTCGCAGATTACGATTACGATTCTAGGTCTGGATTACACAGGCAAAACGACGTTGCTTTACCTACTCAAACTGGGAGAGATTGTCCAAACAATCCCCAGTATCGGGTTTAACGTGGAAACTTTCGACGTCCCGACTTCCAGTGGTAAGCCGTTTAGGATAACTGGATGGGATGTCGGAACAGGGTGTGGAAAGCACCTCTATGGTCTACTTCATCATTATATCAACAACAGCAAGGCTTTAGTTTGGATGGTCGATGCCTCGGATTCAGAACGTGTCTCTGAAAGTGTCGAGGCCTTGGGGGAGATATTAGTTTCCGCGTCGAGGGCCAGTGATAATATAGACGGCGGCAAGAAAGAACGCCCTATTCTAATGTGAGCTTTAGATTCAAATTGGAAACCTGGGATACATGTACTGATTTATATGTCTCTGCCACTAAAAAATAGCCTGGCAAACAAATCCGACAGGCCTAATGCAATGAGCCTTGATTACATTCGCATCGCCTTTTCAAAAATAACCTCTGGAAAAATAACGTCCGTTTTCAAGACCTCTCTCACTGAAAACACAATAGTTGGGACAGGACTCCCGGAGGCTTTTGGCTGGCTTCAGCTCGCAATCGAAATAGCTGATTCGGGAAAAGACACCAGCCTGATGAAGAACTTGTCCGAGACAGAAGCACCGAACCCAAGATCACCGAGTATGCTAGCCAATAAATTAGAATCCTGGTTGACAAAGATAGAAACCGACTCACCACCCGACAAATTTCTGGAGCAGTTCCATTCGTTTACCTTGCCAGAATGGGATCATTACACGCATATTCGGATCGCCTATGTGATTCTCACAAAGTATGGTCGTAAAGAAGGTAAGCATATTCAAAAGTATCTGCCGAAGTGGTTATTGATCTGGCGTGTTAACAATAGGAAAAGACCTTATCTTCAAAGGGCTGGAAAAGTATATCTTTGTCAGTCCACATACGAAGGGAAGGTCGTTCCACGTTACGATGACATACTTTTGGATCCAAATTGTTCATTTCGGTATCCGCAATATGCCCCCATTGACGCCAGACAATCCCTCGACTCCACCTGAATCCACTCAAATTACGCCCGATGATTTTTCTCGCTTCATCCTCCTCAATCCCTATGTCGCAGACGGCAATTTATGGTCAGACTACTATACCAAAGAGAACATGATGAGTCCCAAGGCCAAAGGCGAGATGGTTTTACCGGACAAGAAACCATTGCCGAACCTCGTCGTACGAGACGCCATAACAACATTCGGTGCCAGTGGCTGAGGAAAGAAAGCCGGTTTTCATAATTGTGTCAGACGTGTTTGTTTTTACATATTGCATAAGCATAAAATGACAGCATAAACGGAAACCATAGAACAATGAGATTGACATAAAACGGAAATATCCAGTCGTCGTCCATCCAGACATAAGAATTCAGAAAAAGTAATACATGTCTTGAGAGATCGTAAGTCATCATCGTCAGCATCCGATACAATATCGTCGTAATATCCCAAGCAAAATGTCCATTTGTTTCGAGTAGATCAAATTTTTAGATAAGCAACTTTGTCCGTCAGATGAAGGAAATCAGATTCGTCGTAGACTGTTCACGGTCGCGGCATCCCATAGCCGCCTCTGTCTCGTGGCTCGCCGCCGCCACGTCCATAACCGCTGCCACGATTGTAAGGCATCCTTCCACCTGGAGGGCCAGGTGGGCCAGGGAGACCTCCTATCATAAGCACCACCTGGGGGTGGCGCGTAATCCATGCTCTCTCTCCCACTCGATAGTCACGATCACCAGGAGGACCACCACCACCACCACCACCACCGCTCAACCCAGAGGGAGGAGGGGTGCCCAGCCAGAGTTAGGAGGCGGACCCTGACTTCCCTGAACGAGGAGGGTGGGAATACTCAGCTGGAGGGCGACGCATGGGGTCGCGTCCGCCCCCGCCAGCGTAATAATCAGGACCAAAATCTTCACGAGCTCGCTTGATGGGTGGCCTCGAGCCATCAACAGATCCCGGCCCAGGATGCCTGGGAGGGCTTGGACTGCGAGGACGAACACGACTAAAAGGAGCCCCATATCCACCAGGAGGTGGTGGTCGAGTCCGATCTGTGTCGCGGACAGATACAGGCCCAGGAGGGTAGCGCTCATCTGGAGGAGGTCCAGGAGGACCTGGCGGGTACGCATCTAATAGTAAGGTTACTCGGATCGCTTCGCACCATCAAAAAGCAAGACACAAATACCTCTAGCAACGTATTCACGCTCTGATCGACCTTCCCAGCCACCAGCTCGGGGAGGAGGGGGATAATCTCTTTCGTAACGTCCTTTCTCATGAGGTGGGCCATCCCATCCTCGAGATTTATAGTACTCTTCTTCCTCGTGAGGCCCACCCCATTCGCGTCGAGCTGCTGGGGGATATTGGTGATAATCACGCCCAGGAGGAGCATCAGAGGGAAGTACACGTCCACCCGACATGGGAGGAGGTGAAAATTCTCTATACGGTCTTCCTTCATAGCGAGGAACCTCTGGGTCTACACCACCAGGGTAACGAGGATCATGGAAATCAGGTCGGTAACCTGCACGGTCACGGGACACAGAGCGGCCCGGGCCCCGGAAATCACGATGACCGCCACGAGAAGCCGGAGAGTGATTCTTTCGGCCTTCCACACCATGGGGAATGAAAGGCCGACGAGGTGGAGGTGGACCACCAGGCGCGGTATTGTGAGGAGGAGAATCATCAGCGCTAGGTGTCATGGGCCTTCCGAAGCTATTCAATCTTCTTGATTCATCATAAGGAGGGCCGCCATGCGTATTAGCGTTACCACGGTATTTGTTGGGTTTTCTGGAACGCTCTTGCGCATAATGAGGAGGGTGTTGGTCCCCAGCGCCCATGGGAGCCTCAGTTGGAGTTCTCGAGGATCGAGCAGGATTCAATCGTTCTTTCAAAGACGGACGCACTGATGGGTCATCAACAATATCATCCCCAGATGTAGCAGGAGGCGGAATGGAACCTAGAGGAGCAGAAGCGTCTGTCGGACGTACAGAAGAAGATCGCAGTGATTGAATGTCTTCAGTATTATCAAGGCCCAGACGTTCATTTGTGCGAGCAGGAGCCGCACGAGCATCAGCCCGAGTATCAGGCGGGGGACGAGCATCTACAGGAGGGCGAACATCACCAGCAGGAGGATTTTCAGACAAGTGGCGTGCATCTGGCGGCAGAGGTGGTTCAGCTGTGCCTCTGCGGGCAGGGGGCTGCCCATATTCTGCATCATATTGGCGCTGTTCAGCTACTGAGGAAGATCTACGGGTATCAGTGAGTCCCGTGTCGCGACCGCGATCGGGATAGCTGCGATCGCGGTCAGTCCATTCTCCCCTTCGAGCGCGATGCTCTTGCATTCTGTCATATCCATCAGGCTCAGGTCCTCCGATCAGGACCGCCCGCAGGCCGAGCATCAACATTGGCCGGATCTGCCATAGCTGGACGTGGCGTAGCAGTTCTTTCCGAGTCAAATTCTCGGTCATCATAAGAATGAGCCATATCTCGTGGAGCAGCCCAGCTTCCTGGACGAGGTGCGTCATCCTTACCACTATACACGGAACCTTTATCGGTCATAGGTACATCTGCGTCCATGTTGTCGTAGCTAGAATCACTAGGTCGACCGCCCGTAGCAGACTCGGACTGTGGATAGCGAGCCGAGTATTCATAACCACGACGTTGGCCTTCCAGACCAGGCTGAGGCGGTCCACCGGAAGTTACATCAGAAGACTGAGATTCAGGCTGTATACCAGCTGAGGAAGGCCCTGAATTGTTCTTGCCTATCTTGAAGTTTTGAGTGTTAAGCGACCCCACAGAGTTGCCGCCAGGAGCATTGTTGTAACGAGCGCCGTGATTGCCTTGGGAGGGCTGTAGAAATTCGACAAATTGTCAATGAGATTTCGGAAGAAGAGTTTAAAAGTAAAGAGCACATTGTGTTGTTGGTTCGCACCAGGACCACCAGCTCTCCTATCTTTCCCTCCTTGTAGACGACCACGTTGCCGTCTGTCACCGTATTCGCCAGCAGGCTGGTTGAAGCCGGATGTCGAAGTTGGGGTCACAGGTGGTTGTCCATCAGCCGATTCGCTGTAATGCTCAGTGGGCGCCTGTTCCGTACGTCCAGCCGTTTGCTGAGGTTGGGCCGTGATCGTACCCTTGTAGAGACGAGCAAGAGACATTGGGGAAGGAACAGCCTTGTAGAGGGGGTGTTGGTTGTTGATGATAAGCTTCTTCAGGTTCTGCAGAATTTCCAGATCGTTCTTTCCAGGCGGCAGCGGAACCTTGGGTTGTATATCAGGAATCGGAACACGCTGCGGCTGATTGTTGTGCTGCTGAGGAGGAGAGGAGAAGAATGGCTGCTGTTGCTGTTGCTGCTGTTGATGTTGGTGTTGGTGCTGTTGTTGCATGAGCGGCATAGGCCCAAACGCCGGTCCTTGAAAACCATATCCCCCAAAGTTGGTCTGCATTTGATATGAATGCGGTGGACCCATAGCGAGATTGCTGTGCATTTTTGCTCCACCCCCAGAAAACGGCGCTGACATATGCGAGCCAGCAGGTTCCTCGCTCGGTGTAGGAATGAGATAGGGTGTATTTGGGTCTTCGGTGAGAGTGGTCACCGTTCTCTCGCGGTTATTGGCATTGTTGCGACTTTTCCGCTGTTTCTTGTTTTGCCTGGTTGACATCGGTGGGCCTAATGGTAGCGAGCCCTGATTTGTCAGTAACACACTAGCATTAACCGGGACATCACCGGCCTGGGAGAACGCTACTCACCTCTGTACGCCCCTGATTGCTGATGCTGGCGATGGACTGGAGGCGACGACGGATAGCTGAACGTTGGGAAGGAGGAGAGATCCTGGTGGTAGGAAGCAGAATCGCCGGAGTCAACAAAGTCCGGGTCCGGCCTAAACATGGGTCTCAAATCTGAGGTATGTTACAATTCAAAGCATCCATGTCACTGATCCGACTTATATATCTCCCCTTTCTCCTCTTCCCCATTGCGCTTCGCTACCAGGAATATCATAAAAGCACTCTACGTCCTTTTCTTTGGTCTTTCCTGAAGTTACCGGATTTTTTTCACAGTTCAATAGGTCCCGAACAATACTTTTGTTTTGTTCCGTCTACGACGTCTCAGTCAACGCAACCTGTGGATGTCTTTTCATCTGAGAGGTCAATTGTCTATTGCTGGGTATCCTCGATCAAGGGAAGCTACTGGAGCTCGGGGAATGTCGCTCCATTTAGTCGCACTTGGACTTTGGCGAGTTAATGTCCGAATTCTCGTTCACTTTTTGCCTATTCAAGCTAATCGTTTTCTAGATACAAAAAGCTCCTTCAGAGATGGTTCTACTTGCTCTTTTGTTATTATGAGAGCTCTTATCTGTCACAAAAGCCGCGATCTTGCAAGTACAACTCTCAATAATTATTGGACATTGGCGTGAGCACTGCATCGCAAGATATTTCATGCAAGATGCCGTTGTTGTTGTGTGAGTTCCAGAAACAGTCAAGGCCTCAAGCGGCGTCAAGCCAGTACAGCCTCTGCCACGTCGGCTTTCTTGTTCTCAAGACTCTGAAGGCTAGTCACGTCACTGTGCATTTTCAGCCCATGAATTATCTGGCCGTCAAAACCAAATACATCGGCACCTCCTTGAATAAGTGATTCTTCCAAGTATGAACCTTGCATTGACAGACGCGGAGCGTGGAGACAAGAATCAAGACATGATATCGATGACCAGTCGAAGAAGCTCCAAGTCGACATTCCTTCCCAGCTATTCAAATTTCCATCATACCCCCAAACTCTGAACGCTCCTTGTCTGTCCATGGAGGAACACGACCCCTGGGCCCTCATGCATCTTTGAAAAATCCCTTCTTTGATCGGTGATTAACACACTCCAAGGAGGGGCCGTCTCTTACTCTGATGATACACCCTGCTTGTAAGCAACTTCAACTTCTACTTTCGACGAGACTTTCAACCTCAACACGACCATCTTGGGATGAAAAATTGCGTCTTAGATGCCGAACCTCTGGGCTCTCCTCATCCGCCCATATTCCATCTCGGACAACCTCGTGCTACAGGATTTACGAGTCACAAGGGACGAAAAGAAATAACTCCGAGGGTTCCAAGTACGGTGCTATACTTACCTCAGGTCTAGAAACCTTTAAAAAAAAACACGCCAATGCCCTTGGTTGATGTGGTCACTGCAGCTCCATTGGCCTGGTGCATCAATGCTCGCACCTCAACCCGACCGTATGCACCATGAAAGCCGGTCCCTGATCTCCGAAGGGTCTTTTCGACTTATTCTTCGACCCTTTTCAACATATACTCACACCTCACGGTCCCGGACACACGGGTCGATTAATAATTCTCAACCACGAAAAAAGCCCAAAAAGACCCGCCTCGCGTCCTACACGAGGCTCGTAACATCAGGATCTCTTTATTTTGGCAAACCTTAAGTCAACAACAGAAGATTCGAGAACCCCCCCTCAGAATCCTGTCGGTTTATTTCAAGGGGGACTAATATCTAGGTCGTCTCTAACGCAACGACGCTGGCATCAGGGCACAAGCACTTGACTCTCTTCTTCAGCGCTCATCGACTTTTCTTTGCTCTCATAACGTCACCACATAAGCCTTAAGGGTCAGGACGTCCGAGGGTGGACAGAAGTACAAAAGCAAGTCCGCGTATCGTATCCCCATCCATCCTACTCTTTGCTTCGAAAAAATCCGCATCCAAAGCTGGATATTTGGATCCTGAAAAAGTGGAACGAAACGACAGAAAATTCAATTGACAAAAATCAAGGAACAAAAAAATCGACTTTTCAGACCCTAAACCGCAGAAGACCTCCAGAATTCCTTGTTAAAAAAAACTCAGCTTGAGTCATCATTTGTCCTTTCCTCCTGGCCACAACACTAACCGAATCGCAACAAGCAACCAAGTACTAACCGCAACCTGAACAACCACTTACAAAAGACACAAAGAGAAATGTTTCCATCAAACAACAAAAAATGTTTTTATCCCAAGTAAATCCTTACACTCTATTTATAGCTCTCGGAAAGTCGGGAGGCGTGACTCGCACACAACTAAGGCGCCTCCAGACTCCTTGAACCCTGATCTTTTTGCCGCCGTTGACGTTGATTACCGGCATTATCGCCGTATGAATCTCGATTCGCCTCTCTCAAGTGTCCGGATAGGTGCGAAAATGACCCTGCAGTGGGCACACAAATGCATTTGACCTTCATTACATGATGCGATTCATCAGAGAACCGGTCATCATCATCAGAATACGCCCAGAACCAACCGCACAAGTACAACGAATATCCCCTTTATTCCAAAAAGACGCGCCGATGAAAGTAATGCAGATACAGGTTCTATTTTAGTATAAAATAACTTTGCTCAATGCAGGGAAGGTGTAGATTAGACGGAATATCTTTAATGGCCCAGATATTTCGATCATTTCAGAAGTAAATCAAGCAATCCGTGAATACAGATTACTTGGGGTGCCTTCTGTTGCATTGGTCTTGCTACATCGAAGGCGTGATCTGCGCAAGAACCACGTGAGCTGAACGCGTCCGAAACGACTCGTTCTGACTTGCTTAGTATGCGCCGGTCGCAATTGGTCCTGAAGGAAGATCCAAATCCACGCTTTCAGGAAGGTTCGTATGAAAGAAAAAGGGAGTCCTGGATAAGTCCAGAGCAACTGGTTAACAGAAGTGATTATGGCGAGCCTGCCAACTCGCTATTGCCATTCGGGACTGTGATGGTGGGTGGAAAATGAATCGCCCATACTAATTTTTTTGCGAGGAGAACCAAAAGTTAGAAATAGCATAAGGGCCAAGAGATAATATCTCTCTTGCTGGTCCCACGTACAGTCGTATTATTTATGCATCTTGGGTATATGGATCTTCAAATTTTAAACAACTGTACAGTTTGGTGCTTTCTGATTCTTTCGCTTTGACGTTATCTTATTCGATTATGTGCCAGCTTCCCGCTGTTGTCACATTCGAGACTATAAAAGGATTCCACGGAATCGCCCATACTAATTTCCAATGCCGGATAGAAGCGCCCTGCATCTGAATTCCGAATTTTGATACACGCACATCCGACTCATGAGTAGCGAAGATGAAAAGACACCACTTCAAATCAAGTTCGTGATCACATCATCCGATGCAACTTGTATAACGAACGAATCACGATAGTAGTAATCAAATCTTTGGAACTAAGCTAGTAGCACGCAAGTATACTAGTACAACTCGAGTTAATGTCTATTTTCCCCCCGCTCCCCCTCTCTGGAGCCCTGGATTACATGAATTACAACGATATATCAGAAAAAAACATGGTGTGATGTGTCGTTAACTTTGACGGTGATTTGTAAAAATGTGAGAAAAGAAAAAAAGCAGAATCGAGAACAGAAACAATGCCTCTACAAAGCAAACGAAAAGAACCTCATCCCTCTAATCGACATCCATCTCCGAAGGGCCCTTGTCCTCCTCCTTGGGCGGGGGAGGCGGGGTCTTCGACGACTCCGCGGGCGTCTGGTGCCGCTGCCGCCAGGCGTCACCGCCGGCTTGGGCTTGGGCCTCGTCAGAATCGGAATCGCGAAATAGATCAGCTCGTCCCGCTTCTTCTCGATCTCCGCGCTCGTCAGCACCGGGTCCGCGCTCTTCTCCTTCTCGCCCTGCCGCACGCTCTGGTCCTCGAGCCACTTGCGGATCGTCGCGACCTTCTCGACGACGCTCTGCTTGTCCTTCTCGTCGATGTGCGCGTACTTGTCCTCGGCGGAGGTCGCCTGCGCCATGTAGTTGTCGAGCGTCTCGCGCAGGTTCGCCGCGGCCTTCTTGCGCTCGTCGACTTCCCTGTAGCGGAAGGAGATGGGGTCGCCGATCGCCTTGAGCGCGTCGAGGCGGGCAACGTATGCCGATTTGGTGGCTTCCTCGCCTTCTTCGGTGTACAACCATTCCTCGGCTTCGGAGAGCCCAGCGAGGAGCTTGGCTTTCTCCTCGGGTTTGGCGAAGGGTGCGTAGCGGTCTTCGAGCTTGCCGCGCATGTCGTAGACGTACTCCTCAAGAGCGTTTTTGCGGTCCTAAAAATAGATAATGAGTGCAAGAAAGATTAAAACCAGAAAAATGCGTTACCTCAGTGTCCATGACGAGCTTGTCGGCGGCGTGCATCTGGCTCTCCTGCTCCTTGAGCAGCTCAACAACGGACTTGTCCAACGAGGTATTCGTGGCAAC
This sequence comes from Psilocybe azurescens, assembly GCA_023853785.1. Classification (NCBI taxonomy): domain Eukaryota; kingdom Fungi; phylum Basidiomycota; class Agaricomycetes; order Agaricales; family Agrocybaceae; genus Psilocybe; species Psilocybe azurescens. Next base: position 14,134 of record JAJIRX010000835.1, on the reverse strand, counting down.
GAAAGGAATCTCCTTTCTTCTTTACCACCCGCTTCTTCTTGGGGGCCGGCGGGGGCGCAGCCGGGGCACCATCAGCCGGGGCATCTACGTCCATCGGGGCAGGCGTAGGCGCGGCGTCTTCCCTCTCCTCGATCTCCTCAACGTACGCAGCTTCGAACGACATGATGCCGTGGAGGTTCAGCCTCGTCTTGAGCTTGACGCACGTCGCATCTCCATTAGCAGACACGGGGACCTCCTTCGCCGTGAAGTTGGCGATCCACGGGTTGATGGCCCCAGGCAAGAGCGCGGGCTCGGCGTACACCGACTCGATGCTGAACGGCTCCTTACGGTAGAAAGACAGGACCTTAGTCGACGGGATCGAATTGCCCTGGGGGAACACGAGCAGTTCAGTGTCATCGTCCGGGTCGGTAGGGGAGGCAGTCCACTGCGTCTTGATGGGATAGTGGTTGATATCGTTGACGTGGAAGTCGCGCACGCGGAAGACGGGGGAGAGCATCGCGCAGGCAAAGGTCGCGCCGCGGGCGATGGCCTCGTCCTGGTTGAGCGTGGTGGAGAGCACCTTGTCGGGGAAGGCGTCCTGGATGCGCTGGCGCACGGAGGGCACGCGGGTGGACCCGCCGATGAGCTCGACGCTGTCAATCTGCTCGAGGGTGAGGCCGGAGTCGGCGATCGCGCGCTGGAGGGGGCCCGGGATGCGGTCGAGCACGTCGGCGATGAAGGCCTCAAGCTCGTCGCGAGAGAGTTTGGAGGTGGCGTCGACATCGTTCATGATGGATTCGACGTTGAGGGGGCATCGCTGTTGGCGGACAGAACTTTCTTGATCTTCTCGCATCCGGCGGAGAGACGGAAGGTGGCCTTGGGGTTGCTCATGACATCGATCTTATACTTTGTCTTGAACTCCTCGGCGAAATGCTTGACGAGAGCGTAATCGATATCACGTCCACCCAGATTGCGCTCGTAGGCAGTGCTCTTGACGGTGAGCTGGCCTTTGGAGAAGGCGACAACGGCGACGGAGAAATCGGCGTGTCCGACATCGACAAAGACGACATGGCGGGGATTTTCGGGTTCTGGGAGGTCGGATTTGGTGATACCGTATCCGAGAGCAGTGGCGGTGGTATCGTTGATGATGCGGAGGACGTTCAAATTGGCGATGGCAGCGGCATCGATGATGGCTCGTCGCTGGACATCGGTGTACCATCCTGGGACGGCGATAACGATATCAGATACGATAGCCTTGAGCTCAGCAGCTGCGATGTCGCGCAGCTTGCCCAAGTACATCGCCACCAGCTGTGTAATGGTATATTGAACCTTTTCGAAACGATATGTGACCTGAATTCATCATTAAATAAAAAATTTGCGGCCCCAGGAAAAAGAAAACGCACCTCAGCACCAACTGTTCCATTGATATCAACCAACTTTGCGTTGATGAATTTTTTCTCTACATCCTGCACCTGGGGATCGGAGAGAGCCCTGCCAATAAGACGCTTGAGTGAACCGATGGTGTTTTTGAAGTTGGAGGTCTCTTGGGTCTTTGCTGCCTCGCCGATGGCACGCTGCTTGGGCCCAAACGCGACTAGAGATCTGTAAAAGTGATTAGAAAATATATAAAACCAGAAAACTGAACATACGGTGTTGCGCGGTTGGACACCTCATTGGTGATAATATCGATTCCGCGATGTCTGGCTACTCCAATCTGTATTCGTAGATCTGAATGAATATGATATTCATTGCAATAGGATCTAAACATCGGCTCACCTTTGAATGAAGGGTTCCAAAATCAATTCCAACGACAGCCATGATAGTGAAAGTTGAGTAAAAGGTCGTAAAAGGTAACTGAAGAAGAAGGAGAAATGTAAAATCTAATTGGATACTGATCGCAGCCAAAATCTTTCTTTATCAGTAAACTTTTTTAGTGAATTTTCACGATCATTCGAGACTATTCTATAACATTCCAAATCGGGTTACTCTGTGCCAAGGAACGAGATTTACACGTGCGCGCTTGTCCTCAAGTTCAGGACTACGGCATATCATGGTAACTGTAACATTGACTCAATCAAAGATCTTAAGAGCGTCTCCCAATTGTCGATCACGAAATTAAGCGCCAGATGCTTTTCAATTGGGAATGAACGCAGTATATATACAAAGTATATTGGACAGTGCACAGTATGATCCAGGCAAGTGTAAAAGTAAAGATCCCAAAGTCGGTACAAAAATTTCCTGGTATTAAGTACAAGCTGGCCCAAGCAATCCCGAGGTTCAATCCAGAGTCTACGTCCAAGGAACTTGGCAACGCGACAAGTATCGTATAACATCGTCAACCATTGCTTAGAATATTTCAGAAGGCGAGTATAATAAGTTCACCATACCTCCCTTGACCATCTTATGTTAAGATTGATTCAATTATTGTTGGGGTTATATTAGGCGCCAGATAATTGCCAATTGGTAATGAACGCAATATATATGACGGAATTATCCTCGCGATAAAATATCTGGTATACTTGCTAAAGTTCCTCCTCAGAATTCGAGTGGCTTTTGAGGATTTACTACGTTTATTGACGGACTAACTAACCCTACTGGATTGGAGACCTGAGGAAGGTTCCTCAGCACCTCCCACATCCGGTACAGTTGACACAAGAGCAGCTGCATTCCAGTGCGGCCCTGGAATTGGAGGACCTAATCTCGAAGGTCAAGGTGTCGTATGCTACGACTTTGTGAGACACTGGAGAACCGAGAACAGATACCACTGTTGCATGGAAGGCAAAGCCTCGAAAACCCCTTCCTATCTCTCGTCCGAGTTCTTAGACTTTGCAGATTCTGTTGACAGGAGGAGGAAGACGAAGCACATGCGAGATTATAGCTCGGGAAAAACGCACTCCAACTTCGGATGGGTACCTGTATATAGCATATGTATATCACACTGTCAAGAGCTTCCATGCAGTCGATATTTCTGTAAGTGTGCACTGCTTTCTTGTTCAAGTTCAGTCTGGGGTACTATGGATTAAGCGCCAGCTAATTGCACATTGGTAATTGGACGCAGTACATATACAAACTACAATGTACAGTATGATCCAGGTGAAAAACCGAAGTCCCAAAGTTGGTACAAAAATTGTGCTGCTACAAGTACCAGTTCGCTAAAGAAGTCTGAGATTCAATCCAAGGCGGACCTTGGTAACGCGACAAGTATCGTACAAACATCGTCCTGCATAACTTACAAATATAATCAACTGTCCACCGCATCATCCATATCCCGCCCCTCGAACAGCACCAGGGTAAAACGCACCAGGGTCCGTTCTTGAGCCTGAGCCTGAGCTCTGACTCTGACTCTGACCATGACCCGGAGGATCAGCGGTCAAATAAAAACTCGCCGTGTCATCCGCCGAAAGGCCCTCCTATCGGGCGTAAACAGCGGATCATCCAACATATCCAGCCGCGGCGGCGGCGACAACGTCCTCTGTATAGACGACAACGAGTTGTTCGACCCCGAGCGCCTGTGCGCGTTGTTCAAGTTGTTAAAATACAATGGCGGTGTGTCGGGCAACGGTCCCCGGGAGGCAGCACTCGCGGATCGCTGGTGCGAGCTCGAAGAAGACGAGTGCGCCGGAGAAGGAAGTGGTCTCCGGCTGTTCGACTGAACACTGGTCTCGGACCCGTCGCTGAGGCTACGTGTAGGCGTCGGCCGCGATTGCGAAGAACTCGATAACGACAGATTGTTCAAGTTGATCACCAACTCGCGCGAGTGCCCACTTCGAATAGAGTTCTGGTCCTCTAGTATCGGAGACATTATACGATTATTATTTGAGGATGCTGGATTGCCTCGAAGGCCAAATCCACTCTCCAACGGCGCCGCCGGTGCCCTATGTGTTCGCGGCGTGACAGGCGGAGGCACTGGGGCAGGAAGCTTGGGCACTGGGGGCAAAGGAGGTGGAGCTTGCTTCGGTTTTACAAACTAAGAACCAGGTGGTCAGCGTTTATCTAGTAAATTTGCATCTTCCCATGATAAACACACTTACAGAATTCGTCAACGGCCAAATCCCCGACTGCATCGTACTATGCGGCGACACCGTACTAGCAGTAGGCGACTCGATCCGAACGCGCGAGTTGATCGACGTCCCATGCGTGCTCTTCGTTCCCGCCGAATAATTCTCGCTGCCCATCCTCTCTTCATCCGTAATCAGACTTGTGTCTTCATCCTCTTGTATCGACTCGAAATACCCCTCGCTCGGATGGTCGTGGTCGTGATCCTCATCAATCTCATCGACGCATTCCCATTCCCATTCCCATTCCTCTCCCCATCCCCGACATCCGTATTTCCGTCCCACCCGTGCCCGACGTCCGCTGTCCCGCCGAAGCCAAAGACTGTCTAACAGACGGCGATCCCTCCGACGACCCATCAATTCTAAACCTCTCCGTCGGCTCAATCGGTACGATCTGCACCGGCTTCCTTTTGAACTTCGGGAGTCTTATATCCCTGATCGAATCGCCCCACGTCCGCGGCGTCCACGTCCCCGTCGTCCCCGTCCCAGTATTCGTGGCAGTGGTGGTTGGCAGCGACAGCATACCAGTATACGGCGTAGACCTCTGGTTCAACGGCAGGCGCTGGATCCGCTCCTGCTCCTCGCGCCCGAAAGGATACACATCACTCGTTGACGGTATGCCCTCATGATGTGCGACCATACTCTGTCGGGATGTGTCGGAGTAGACCGATGGGTGTCCTGGGACAGTGCTGTCCCTATGCGGGGTGTCAGGCGGTGAAGGCGGGATTCCGACAGAGGGATCAGGACTGATGTGCGGTGGTGCCGACTCTAACGACGGAGGAGGGGCAACGGGCGGCTCAATCTCCCACTCGCTCAGCGATCGTTGATCGAGGTTGAGGTGCCTCACTCGCCTGCGGGGATGGATAAAGCTTGGTATCTTAGGGAGCGCAGGGACGGAGATCCTTGACTTGGTAGGAGAGTTTCCGCGATTGGATCTGACTTTGAGAAAGATGACAGTGAGGACGACACCGAGGAGCGCACTGACGATCGGGAGGATGATTTGCAAGGTCGTCCACGTCTTCGGTGTGCTAGGTTTTACGCCTATTATTATTTCATGTGAGCAAATCGATCTGCCACCTCCAAGTAGGCAAGAAGAAAGGAATATCGACGCACTACGAACAACAGCCTCCTGCAAATCGAACGATGTGTTTCCCGGCACTGGAATGTCGGCCCAAACAGGGATATCGATGCCTATCATGCTTTCACCTCCATCCTTCATCTTAGCGCTCGCATTGAGGTCGATGGAACCGGTCGTGCACCTCGCGAGCCACGAGCTGAACATGGGGAGGGTGTTGTTCCCGCTCCCGAAGGAGCATGCGGACCAGATGTTGAAGAATACGTTGTTGCTAATAATACGCCAGCGGAATAGAATGTCACTCAATCAGAATATATTCGACTATATGATTGTGAATTGTCGCACTCACCATGTGCAGAGTGTGGGTGTCGGCGTAACATCTGAACAAGGGAGGGAAAAGTTGAGAAAGTCAGCATGCTGTTCCGTGTGGGTGACGAATGGGATGGACTGTACTCAGCGCAGGGGAAGGGGACGAGCTGCAGGTCGAGTGTATCGTGTCTTTCAGCTGGCATGCACTTTGCCCGCTGTTACCTTTCAACTGTATCCACAACACGAAATAAGATGAAATCAGGCGCGATAGAAAGTGCCAATAAGTAATCACGTACGACATCTAATCTCCCCGCCTAGACAGTTCAGAGGGATGCGTATTAAACAATCTGGGATGGGAAAGAATGAAAGGCGCTCGCCCCGCCGTAACGTACCTGATCCTGTCCATAAACCGCCAATAAGCCGACCGCGAGAAAGAGCACCTGTGCCCGAAATGATACTGACAGTGGCGTCATCCAGACCAAAAAGTATACTATACGCGCTTCCAGCGGCGAATGGCTTGAAACGCCTCGTCGCCCAGGCAGAATAAGAGCGTGGTCACTGTATATGGAAGAGAAGGAGAAGTGTACTAGTCGCGAGAGCAAAGCCCCGTCCTTAGTACGGCGATGGCAGTCAGATGTACACTTCTTTCTAATGGCACCGCGGTTTGGTTGTAACGGTTGCCCGGTGATCTGCTGTGTGAAAGTCCGGATGAAGACCTGGTGCGATTGCGAGTGTCCAGTCGAAAATATCTACTCGGGCTTCTTTGTCTGCGCGGCCGCCAGCATCCTACAAGGACCAAGGACCGTCTTCCGACCCTCCGTCCTTCATGGTCTGGAAAAAGATGGTAATCTAGAATATTGCAATAGAGAATCCCGGTGTATACGACCGGTTGAGCCGTAGTAATTACCACGACCAGTAAAGTATCCCATGCACGACCTACAAAGCGGCAGCTTCGTGCTATGTATAGCTGTGCCTTGGCATATCGAATTCTTCTGGTCTTTGGCACTGGCAGTCGAATCAGATTCAACAATCAACTTGATGGTACCGGGTGCACACAGGTCCGAGTTATTTATTCCTTTTCTCTAGACTCTTAGAGCTCTCTGGCTGCATAATGAGATGATGCAGGAATTATGATGCATCGGACATCCGACAATCATGCACTGGCACACGGCAGGCTAAACCTGCCACATGCGAGCAACCGTTGCTGTATTAAGGTGTTGTCCGGCGCTGCCATGTGAAATGCTCGGGAGAAGGCTGCCAGATGCCAGATTCTAAGTATGTCGCTGAGTTGATAATGAAAGTTGAAAATAGAAGTGTAGACGGTGGTAAGTCTTGCCAAGTGCCTGTGGGAACTGGAGCTGCTGGAATCTTGCCAGACGGGACTTGGCAAATTCATCAATTTGTAAGCAAACTGGGCCGGCAAAATCCGATTGTCATCCTTGTTGTCGTCATTCTCGGACAACCTGACCATACATACTTTTCGTTAACTCTAGTGAGTAATTGGGTACATCATCTTTCGATGTACAGACACTTACTAGACTGATTATATTATGCAGAATCAGTAAAATGAGTCAAATCGAAGATCTTTTGAAGAATAACGACAGTCCTTCTTGCGAAGCAGTACAGGAGGTTCAGAAGATGTTACTGGAGCCTACGGAAGAGCTGAAAGTTCTTGATGCTAAGATCCAGCATCTGAATAAGTACCTGGAAGAACTGCAGAGAAAACGAGACAAGGTCCAGGAATTCATCACACGTTACAGCGTCATCTTTTCGCCCGTTCGTCGGATGCCTACTGACCTTCTCCATAAAATATTTCAGTACTGTCTTCCACTTCACCGCAATCCGATAATGGCAGAAACCGAGGCCCCGGTTCTACTCACTCGGATATGCAGCTTATGGAGATCTATCGTTCTGTGTTCGCCGCGTCTGTGGGCACGACTACATATTGTGTTTTCAGATCAGGACTTATTGCCGGATGACGACAAACCAATTTTGGGGCGCAACGCAACAAAGGTGCCAAAACTTCCCAAACCCTTGTAACCCACATTCTTCGTCGTCGATGTGAAGCTGTGGATGAATGGCTTCATCGTTCTGGGATCTGCCCCTTGTCTATATCGGTTTTCTACACGAGCCATCTCTTATGGCCTTCGGATGTAAACAGCAGTATATCCCCAGGATCCTCTGAGACAACAATACAACTACTCGGTATTTTAAGTAGCACTTCAAATAGGTGGCAACACGTCGAATTCAATATGCCTTACGAGGTCTATAACGTCTTCGAGGACCAATTCAGAGACTCGGACTTGGAGATGCTCACAACTTTGCGTGTATCGTTTGTTCAGCCTCCGCCCTTCGCTACAATAAAGATACCAAAGGCAAGGAATTTAAAGCGGATTATGTTCAACCTCAGACTGCCGGATATCGGTGGCTTTGTAGCCAACTGGAAACTCACGTATATATCCCTTCATGTGGCACTTCCTGTTTCGGACACAGTGAGGCTCCTCAGGAATTGCCCAGAGCTTGTTCAATTCAAAGTGATTATTTCGGAATCTATGATCGACCCCAATCAAGTACCCGAGTCACTGTTCCTCGAGGACACCATCTTCCTTCCACGCCTCTGCGTTTTGGACATCGTTGATTATGTTTTTGCGAGTACGCAGGCAACTTCTATGACCGTATCGATGCCCTGAGCTGGTGTGGGTGGCGTTCTCCACTCATTCAAGCTACAGAGCTCATGGCGACATCACCGGCAGCCTCAATCGCCACTCTTCTCAACAAATCAACGAAACTGAAAAAATTGGCAATTGACGCGATCAGATTCACGACGGAGGCTATGCGCCAAATTTTTAAGTGCAGGCAATATAATGCACTTGCTGCTTGGACGGGAGGTTCGGACAGAGACAGGATCTCTAAATCGACATTTCATGAGTCTAGCTTACTCGTGGATGTGGAGCTTCCGAGACCTTCTTGTCGACGGTATTGCCATACAGCATACTACCAACAAGACCCGAACGATAGATACACCTCTCCTTCCACACCTAGAGATTCTAGAGATATCAACAGGCGGGACAGTCTCAGTATCAGATGATACCCTCCTAACGTTCATCATCCTTCGAATGGACCCCTCAACTTCCAGCGGTCTCTCACAATTAAAACATGTGGGGATTATTTTTGATCGCCCAGAAGTGCGAAGCATAGCGGAAGGTGTCCGCCAGCATGCTCAGCTTATCGGCACAACTAGCAAAATCAAGCTGGATTTAAATTATCCTGTCTCGCAAAAGCAGAATCAACCTACTTATGCAGGTTATGCGCTCTCAGAAATTTATGGGCGTTCGCAAACATGGATGCATATCGAGATTGATGAAGAAGTTAGTCAAATACCCACCATACCAACTGAGCGAATTACTATTAACCCTCTTGTCTACAGCAGGTCCCAAGTTGATGAGTTGGCACAAATTACGAACGTGGGCTGAGCTTTGGAATAGCGATGCCCAAAGTCTTTATAAGCAATTACCAACGCTAAGATGTAGTTGGTAATAACCAAATTTGTATGTCGAATAACAACAACGAATCATACGATTTCCTGCAGACGTAGACGGCCGTCAAGATTATTCTTCGATAGTTCGACCTAAAGACGATTGCAGTGAGCCAAGATCGTGCTGTCCTGCCTTACCTACTGCAAGTGCTTATATAGTGTTCGTCTTGAAAGGTCAAATCCCCTTCCATAAGACTAACAGTGACCAGCTGCAAAGATAGGCTCATTTGCGATGGTTTTGAGTGATTCTGACCGCTCTACCATGCCGTCGAAATGAGGAAATAATGGAACTCAACTATTACATGTGACCAGTGGATACAACCTCGATATCGACAACTCATTACTTTGATTTTTTGGTTGTGGGGTATACTATTATCTTGGCGAGTGTGCAAGTTGTTTATGGCTAGAGTTTACAGTATGTTCACTGTTTACAGCAAGACTACAGTATATGCACTTGAATCCCTTTTTCGCTATTCAATTCTCAGTGCTCACTAATAGTCGAGATACTCGATCCCGAAAGATCGTCCAAATTGCGTGCCGATACTGATGGAACATGAGTATTAACACTGCATTTACATGCCTATTCAACGTTAAATGGAGTCCAGAGCAAGCGTAGCCCATGAATCGATGTGAAGCTGACTGTACTACTCTGAAAGTTCTGTTAGTAACCATCGCCCAATACAATATTCCGTCGTATAATGATCTAAGTCCCTTACAACTTTGACGCCCAACCGGGATAAATTTAGATTAGTACATAGTCTTGGCTGCTCTTGGTACCAATTACTCATTCTTGTTAAATAGTCGTCTTGAAGAATTTGCTCTAAAGCTTACAGCTTGCAGATGAGTAAGTCTGTGCAACAGATTAGCTAACAGTCTTTCGCACAAAGCACCGCTGCCTATGGGAGGACATCCACGGGAGGCAAATAGGAAGAGTCATGGCTATAAAAGCCCAACCGCTGGTAAGTGTATTGACCACCATTACCAGGCTATATTTTCAACCTCATCGCACCAAGTTTCTACTTACTCTCACACCTACGGCTATCATGAACAGTTCAGAGATTCTACCAGCTCCAGGAGCCTCATTCTACACTCCTCTTCAAAGTCTCCCGGCCGGGACTGGGCTTGTTAAGCAGCGCAGCGGAAAACCAATACCAAAGGCATTCGAACCATTAGAATCCGAGGAGTAGAGTTCCCTAACAGAATATTTGTGGGCTTATTTCTCAATGCCATAATGGAGACGGCAACTTCTGACGAGTCATACAATCACAGCTTTCTCCCTTGTGCCAATATTCAGCGAAGGGTGGTTTTGTTACTCCGTGGAATTTAGCGCACCGTAAGTCCAAAGAGTACTTGCATTGCAGTCCATTCTTAAACATCACTGTATTCAGTTGGAGGAATCGTAAGCCGCGGTCCAGGCCTATATTTTGTCGAGGCCACCGCGGTGACTCCTGAGGGTCGAATCACTCCTCAAGACGTTGGGATATGGTCAGATGCTCACGCCGACGCTCTATCCAAACTTGTAGAATTTGTGCATTCGCAATCCCAGAAGATTGCCATCCAACTTGCCCATGCCGGTCGTAAAGCCTCAACTACGGCTCCTTGGCTAGATGGAAATGGGATAGCGACGAAGGAGCTTGAGGGCTAGCCAGATAATGTGTGGGGCCCATCTAGCATCCCGTTCGCCCCTGGCTACCCAGTCCCAAAGGAACTGACCGTGGAAGAAATCAAAGTCTTGTCACTGCATTCGCTGAAGGTGCGAAAGGGCAGTTACAGCCGGGTTTGATGTCATCGAAATCCACAACGCACATGGATTTCTGTTGAACTCATTCATAAGCGGGACGAGCAACAAGCGCACTGATCAGTATGGAGGCAGCTTCGAGAACAGAATCCGCTTCACCTTAGAGGTCGTCGATGCGGTAAGGGCTGTAATACCAGAAAAATGCCATTGTTCTTGAGGTGAGTTCGCATCAATATATTTCTTTTGAAAACCATTCCCACTCACAGATTTAGAATCTCGGCCACGGAATGGTTAGAGGTTGTTGCTCCGAATAAACCATCGTGGACCTCCGAAGCCACCGTCAGATTTGCATCTATTTTGGTGGAGCATGGCATCGACCTTTTGGACGTCTCAGCTGGTGGAAACAGTCCTTTGCAGGAGCTTCGTTCCGGACCTGAATATCAGGTGCCCTTCTCAGCAGATGTCAAAGCAGCACTTGGGTCAAAATTTCTGGTAGGTGCAGTTGGCGGTCTTTTTGAGGCAAAGATAGCAGAGGCCGTTTTGGATTCAGGCCGTGCAGATGTCATCTTCATCGGGCGCCAATTTGAGAAGAACCCTGGTCATGTGTGGGCAATCGCAGATGAACTTGCCGTTGACGCCAAATTTGCTAATCAAATGCAATGGGGGTTCAGAGGTCGAGGTGATAGATGGTTAGAAACACACAAAGCATGAGTAGAACAGGCAGAAAGAGATAGAACAAGAGTAATCAGACAAAGAAGAGTTATAATTCGTATATTTGATGATTTTACTGCCGAACATACGTGCACCTGTGACTATTTTTAGTCGTCCAGGTAGAACTCGCCATATCACTCTCGAGTAAATATTACTATTTATTTGCTGTCCAGGACTAATATTTATTGTTTGATATGATAAAGAGAAATCGTAGAGCAGAGGCATAACATAAAGCTCAACGAAACCGTACACCTTAGCCAATAATTAGTCTCGTAGACGGACTTCGATATAACGTGAACAAGGGGTTGTGTGATGTTCACATAGCCCATACCTATCATCTTGTCGGTTATGATTCTGTGTTTTTGAATTCTGTTTCTAGGTGCCCAGTAGAGCGTGTAGAGTACAGAGAGATAGACATACTGAACAATGGTCAAAGTTTGATCACGTATAAGTGCATTTAGATGTTTACAGTATAGATTTGGTATAGATAGACCGTTTCCAAAAGTTGCTCTTTTTATTTATTTCAAATGAGCTTGAAGGCTGAAGTCCCTCCCTGCAGTGATACTATCAATGTATCATGTGCATGTCACAATCCTACCTCAGCCCTAGCCCTAGTCATCGCTAATATCGATGTCTGTTAGGTATCAGGCACGTACTAGAGTCGTAGCTCCGAGCTATCTGATTGTAGCAGATTAGCACCGTCTTTGCCTGTTATTTCTAACTCCACACTGGATCTCTGAATATCCAAAAGACAGAGATAATGGTGTGCTCCCATTGTAATCTGGTCTTCGAGTGCTATAAACGCATTTGCAATCAATCTTACGCAAGCTTTAGACAGCGGTCTCTGAAGTGGCCCAGGTCCAGGATGAGTACCGGAGAAAAGGGGAAGGTTTGTATCCGCTGAATTTGTAGGAGGACCTCCATCGTGTACATCATCTGTGAATTTGGGGAACATGTTGATAAAGTGGGACCAACTAGTGGTCATCATATAGATCGTAGTTAACTCGAACGCTTGGAGGCTTGGAAGCACTATTTGATCCCGGCTGCATGCAAGCAGAGCAAGAATTTCATCCATCATGGCAGTACTGTCGTTTTTGTTCTGGATACTAACAGTCAGCTTGAGGTAAGTGATATTTGGGAATCTAGGGTTCCAAAAACCGATAGTAGGAATATATTGTCTGGCCCCGACATGTGCGTGAAAGACGACGCCACGCAGAGGCGCTTGAGAACGGACAATAAAGTTGTCAAGAGTGTTGATATGCTCATCTCATTTATTAAACGAAACCATGATGGCATTCCAAGGTGTGGAGAGACGGGAGCGTTATATGTTGGAGAAATTCGTTGGCGCAGAAGAGTTGTATGTCCAGGTGTATCAAAGACCGATTGATGACCGGTTTGGATGGAGGTCTTCTTTCATCGTATTTTTCCCATGGTGACGTAGGATATTTGACGACACAACGTTTAATCTTGATTGCGTTGCGAATGATGTGAATCAAGTCAACGAAGTTGAGTTTTGGACATCAAGATCTGTGAGATTATCCCATCTACAGAACGTTGTAGAACAGAGGGCTCCAGCCGTTTGGTCCATGTTGGTCCCATGAAATATCTTCGGACGAAAGGGCATCCGTATTGAAATTTCCTTCCGGCGATGCCAAATTCGCTGTCTACAATCGATTCGAAGGGTCTCAACTTGAGCTGTGTCCTCAAGGTTGTCAAGCAGGTCATGAAGTACCAATTTTGGTAGGTTGTTGAAGGTGACGGATTTCCAGCGCACTGAATGAAACCTAAGAACCCCAAAATGGGCTGTAAGTCTGCGAATGGTTCTTGGGCCATGTCATAGGGACTTGTGAGTGTAATAGTCAGAGGACGAGCTCCCGAGCGCTGTAGCCACTCATTAACAATATGAATATGCGCAGAATCTCTATACGGCTGGATGGTGACGGTGGTCCACAGCTGGGGTGTTGCAAGAGTAATTTCTCGCCATTCCCTGCAGACTGCGCCGAGGAGAAGGGGAGGAGACCACCTGTAGCTTCTGCCAGAGAGAGTTGTGCAGGATACGTCATTGAACTTTGTGGAGAGAATGAGGATCTGGGTTATCATTTCCAAAGGCAGCCGATTGATAAAGCTGAGACGGTTGATTGCCTGCACGGAGGTCCAGTTGCCTTTTCTGCAAAGGCAACTGCTCCTCACCGGCTTTACCAACTTCTGTCCACAAGGCACAATCTACTGAAGCCAGAATAGGTGTGCAGGGAGGAGCAGTTGGCTCGATGGCATTTGTCACATTGAACTTGGTGCGCTGAGTGCGGACTCTCCTTTGAGTCACTGATGTTCAGGGTGTTCATTTTGGGCCTTGTTCAGCGTAATGCCAATAAGCATACCGAGGCTACTGTAATAATGTATTCTTACATACCTTACCCGAGTCGATACCAATTGTCACTGCCTTTCGTTCAGTCCGATTTAAGTATTTGATTCGCTGGTTAATAGTTGGCTTGTTAGCTAGCTGTTTGTAGTACGTTGCTGAGACAAGAAGCAAGAATTTAGGGTATGTGGCAAAATACCAGAATTGAGGACGAACTTTAAAATGTTGAATGAGTTCAAGAAGTGGTGTGTGTTCGAAGGCTACAAGGTGGCTATACTATGAGGTTGATATTTAGGGCCAAATATTACAAGATAGTGTCGCTAGGGTTAAGTGGAGATCCGGGGAATGTAATAAGGGAGGTTGGGGACGCTTA
>JAJIRX010000834.1:0-11517 GCA_023853785.1 Psilocybe azurescens | reverse complement strand
CTCTCCAACGGCGCCGCCGGTGCCCCTATGTGTTCGCGGCGTGATAGGCGGAGCCTGGGGCAGGAAGCTTGGGCACTGGGGGTAAAGGAGGTGGAGCTTGCTTCGGTTTTACAAACTAAACCAGGTGGTCAACGTTTATCTAGTAAATTTGCATCTTCCATGATAAACACACTTACAGAATTCGTCAACGGCCAAATCCCCGACTGCATCGTACTATGCGGCGACACCGTACTAGCAGGGCGACTCGATCCGAATGCGCGAGTTGATCGACGTCCCATGCGTGCTCTTCGTTCTCCGCCGAATAATTCTCGCTGCCATCCTCTCTTCATCCGTAATCAGACTTGTGTCTTCATCCTCTTGTATCGACTCGAAATACCCCTCGCTCGGATGGTCGTGGTCGTGATCCTCATCGATCTCATCAACATCCCCATTCCCATTTTCATTCCTCTCCCCATCCCCGACATCCGTATTTCCGTCCCACCGTGCCCGACGTCCGCTGTCCCGCTGAAGCCAAAGACTGTCTAACAGACGGCGATCCCTCCGACGACCCATCAATTCTAAACCTCTCCGTCGGCTCAATCGGTACGATCTGCACCGGCTTTTTTGAACTTCGGGAGTCTTATATCCCTGATCGCCCCCACGTCCGCGGCGTCCACGTCCCCGTCGTCCCGTCCCAGTATTCGTGGCAGTGGTGGTTGGCGCGACAGCATACCAGTATACGGCGTAGACCTCTGGTTCAACGGCAGGCGCTGGATCCGCTCCTGCTCCTCGCGCCCGAAAGGATACACATCACTCGTTGACGGTATGCCCTCATGATGTGCGACCATACTCTGTCGGGATGTGTCGGAGTAGACCGATGGGTGTCCTGGGACAGTGCTGTCCCTATGCGGGGTGTCAGGCGGTGAAGGCGGGATTCCGACAGAGGGATCAGGACTGATGTGCGGTGGTGCCGACTCTAACGACGGAGGAGGGGCAACGGGCGGCTCAATCTCCCACTCGCTCAGCGATCGTTGATCGAGGTTGAGGTGCCTCACTCGCCTGCGGGGATGGATAAAGCTTGGTATCTTAGGGAGCGCAGGGACGGAGATCCTTGACTTGGTAGGAGAGTTTCCGCGATTGGATCTGACTTTGAGAAAGATGACAGTGAGGACGACACCGAGGAGCGCACTGACGATCGGGAGGATGATTTGCAAGGTCGTCCACGTCTTCGGTGTGCTAGGTTTTACGCCTATTATTATTTCATGTGAGCAAATCGATCTGCCACCTCGTAGGCAAGAAGAAAGGAATATCGACGCACTACGAACAACAGCCTCCTGCAAATCGAACGATGTGTTTCCCGGCACTGGAATGTCGGCCCAAACAGGGATATCGATGCCTATCATGCTTTCACCTCCATCCTTCATCTTAGCGCTCGCATTGAGGTCGATGGAACCAGTCGTGCACCTCGCGAGCCACGAGCTGAACATGGGGAGGGTGTTGTTCCCGCTCCCGAAGGAGCATGCGGACCAGATGTTGAAGAATACGTTGTTGCTAATAATACGCCAGCGGAATAGAATGTCACTCAATCAGAATATATTCGACTATATGATTGTGAATTGTCGCACTCACCATGTGCAGAGTGTGGGTGTCGGCGTAACATCTGAACAAGGGAGGGAAAAGTTGAGAAAGTCAGCATGCTGTTCCGTGTGGGTGACGAAGGGGATGGACTGTACTCAGCGCAGGGGAAGGGGACGAGCTGCAGGTCGAGTGTATCGTGTCTTTCAGCTGGCATGCACTTTGCCCGCTGTTACCTTTCAACTGTATCCACAACACGAAATAAGATGAAATCAGGCGCGATAGAAAGTGCCAATAAGTAATCACGTACGACATCTAATCTCCCCGCCTAGACAGTTCAGAGGGATGCGTATTAAACAATCTGGGATGGGAAAGAATGAAAGGCGCTCGCCCCGCCGTAACGTACCTGATCCTGTCCATAAACCGCCAATAAGCCGACCGCGAGAAAGAGCACCTGTGCCCGAAATGATACTGACAGTGGCGTCATCCAGACCAAAAAAGTATACTATACGCGCTTCCAGCGGCGAATGGCTTGAAACGCCTCGTCGCCCAGGCAGAATAAGAGCGTGGTCACTGTATATGGAAGAGAAGGAGAAGTGTACTAGTCGCAGAGCAAAGCCCCGTCCTTAGTACGGCGATGGCAGTCAGATGTACACTTCTTTCTAATGGCACCGCGGTTTGGTTGTAACGGTTGCCCGGTGATCTGCTGTGTGAAAGTCCGGATGAAGACCTGGTGCGATTGCGTGTCCAGTCGAAAATATCTACTCGGGCTTCTTTGTCTGCGCGGCCGCCAGCATCCTACAAGGACCAAGGACCGTCTTCCGACCCTCCGTCCTTCATGGTCTGGAAAAAGATGGTAATCTAGAATATTGCAATAGAGAATCCCGGTGTATACGACCGGTTGAGCCGTAGTAATTACCACGACCAGTAAAGTATCCCATGCACGACCTACAAAGCGGCAGCTTCGTGCTATGTATAGCTGTGCCTTGGCATATCGAATTCTTCTGGTCTTTGGCACTGGCAGTCGAATCAGATTCAACAATCAACTTGATGGTACCGGGTGCACACAGGTCCGAGTTATTTATTCCTTTTCTCTAGACTCTTAGAGCTCTCTGGCTGCATAATGAGATGATGCAGGAATTATGATGCATCGGACATCCGACAATCATGCACTGGCACACGGCAGGCTAAACCTGCCACATGCGAGCAACCGTTGCTGTATTAAGGTGTTGTCCGGCGCTGCCATGTGAAATGCTCGGGAGAAGGCTGCCAGATGCCAGATTCTAAGTATGTCGCTGAGTTGATAATGAAAGTTGAAAATAGAAGTGTAGACGGTGGTAAGTCTTGCCAAGTGCCTGTGGGAACTGGAGCTGCTGGAATCTTGCCGGACGGGACTTGGCAAATTCATCAATTTGTAAGCAAACTGGGCCGGCAAAATCCGATTGTCATCCTTGTTGTCGTCATTCTCGGACAACCTGACCATACATACTTTTCGTTAACTCTAGTGAGTAATTGGGTACATCATCTTTCGATGTACAGACACTAGACTGATTATATTATGCAGAATCAGTAAAATGAGTCAAATCGAAGATCTTTGAAGAATAACGACAGTCCTTCTTGCGAAGCAGTACAGGAGGTTCAGAAGATGTTACTGGAGCCTACGGAAGAGCTGAAAGTTCTTGATGCTAAGATCCAGCATCTGAATAAGTACCTGGAAGAACTGCAGAGAAAACGAGACAAGGTCCAGGAATTCATCACACGTTACAGCGTCATCTTTTCGCCCGTTCGTCGGATGCCTACTGACCTTCTCCATAAAATATTTCAGTACTGTCTTCCACTTCACCGCAATCCGATAATGGCAGAAACCGAGGCCCCGGTTCTACTCACTCGGATATGCAGCTTATGGAGATCTATCGTTCTGTGTTCGCCGCGTCTGTGGGCACGACTACATATTGTGTTTTCAGATCAGGACTTATTGCCGGATGACGACAAACCAATTTTGGGGCGCAACGCAACAAAGGTGCCAAAACTTCCCAAATCCCTTGTAACCCACATTCTTCGTCGTCGATGTGAAGCTGTGGATGAATGGCTTCATCGTTCTGGGATCTGCCCCTTGTCTATATCGGTTTTCTACACGAGCCATCTCTTATGGCCTTCGGATGTAAACAGCAGTATATCCCCAGGATCCTCTGAGACAACAATACAACTACTCGGTATTTTAAGTAGCACTTCAAATAGGTGGCAACACGTCGAATTCAATATGCCTTACGAGGTCTATAACGTCTTCGAGGACCAATTCAGAGACTCGGACTTGGAGATGCTCACAACTTTGCGTGTATCGTTTGTTCAGCCTCCGCCCTTCGCTACAATAAAGATACCAAAGGCAAGGAATTTAAAGCGGATTATGTTCAACCTCAGACTGCCGGATATCGGTGGCTTTGTAGCCAACTGGAAACTCACGTATATATCCCTTCATGTGGCACTTCCTGTTTCGGACACAGTGAGGCTCCTCAGGAATTGCCCAGAGCTTGTTCAATTCAAAGTGATTATTTCGGAATCTATGATCGACCCCAATCAAGTACCCGAGTCACTGTTCCTCGAGGACACCATCTTCCTTCCACGCCTCTGCGTTTTGGACATCGTTGATTATGTTTTTGCGAGACGCAGGCAACTTCTATGACCGTATCGATGCACCTGAGCTGGTGTGGGTGGCGTTCTCCACTCATTCAAGCTACAGAGCTCATGGCGACATCACAGCAGCCTCAATCGCCACTCTTCTCAACAAATCAACGAAACTGAAAAATTGGCAATTGACGCGATCAGATTCACGACGGAGGCTATGCGCCAAATTTTTTAAGTGCAGGCAATATAATGCACTTGCTGCTTGGACGGGAGGTTCGGACAGAGACAGGATCTCTAAATCGACATTTCATGAGTCTAGCTTACTCGTGGATGTGGAGCTTCCGAGACCTTCTTGTCGACGGTATTGCCATACAGCATACTACCAACAAGACCCGAACGATAGATATACCTCTCCTTCCACACCTAGAGATTCTAGAGATATCAACAGGACACAGTCTCAGTATCAGATGATACCCTCCTAACGTTCATCATCCTTCGAATGGACCCCTCAACTTCCAGCGGTCTCTCACAATTAAAACATGTGGGGATTATTTTTGATCGCCCAGAAGTGCGAAGCATAGCGGAAGGTGTCCGCCAGCATGCTCAGCTTATCGGCACAACTAGCAAAATCAAGCTGGATTTAAATTATCCTGTCTCTCAAAAGCAGAATCAACCTACTTATGCAGGTTATGCACTCTCAGAAATTTATGGGCGTTCGCAAACATGGATGTATATCGAGATTGATGAAGAAGTTAGTCAAATACCCACCATACCCACTGAGCGAATTACTATTAACCCTCTTGTCTACAGCAGGTCCCAAGTTGATGAGTTGGCACAAATTACGAACGTGGGCTGAGCTTTGGAATAGCGATGCCCAAAGTCTTTATAAGCAATTACCAACGCTAAGATGTAGTTGGTAATAACCAAATTTGTATGTCGAATAACAACAACGAATCATACGATTTCCTGCAGACGTAGACGACCGTCAAGATTATTCTTCGATAGTTCGACCTAAAGACGATTACAGTGAGCCAAGATCGTGCTGTCCTGCCTTACCTACTGCAAGTGCTTATATAGTGTTCGTCTTGAAAGGTCAAATCCCCTTCCATAAGACTAACAGTGACCAGCTGCAAAGATAGGCTCATTTGCGATGGTTTTGAGTGATTCTGACCGCTCTACCATGCCGTCGAAATGAGGAAATAATGGAACTCAACTATTACATGTGACCAGTGGATACAACCTCGATATCGACAACTCATTACTTTGATTTTTTGGTTGTGGGGTATACTATTATCTTGGCGAGTGTGCAAGTTGTTTATGGCTAGAGTTTACAGTATGTTCACTGTTTACAGCAAGACTACAGTATATGCACTTGAATCCCTTTTTCGCTATTCAATTCTCAGTGCTCACTAATAGTCGAGATACTCGATCCCGAAAGAGTCCAAATTGCGTGCCGATACTGATGGAACATGAGTATTAACACTGCATTTACATGCCTATTCAACGTTAAATGAGTCTAGAGCAAGCGTAGCCCATGAATCGATGTGAAGCTGACTGTACTACTCTGAAAGTTCTGTTAGTAACCATCGCCCAATACAATATTCCGTCGTATAATGATCTAAGTCCCTTACAACTTTGACGCCCAACCGGGATAAATTTAGATTAGTACATAGTCTTGGCTGCTCTTGGTACCAATTACTTATTCTTGTTAAATAGTCGTCTTGATGATAAAGCTTACAGCTTGCAGATGAGTAAGTCTGTGCAACAGATTAGCTAACAGCCTTTCGCACAAAGCACCGCTGCCTATGGGAGGACATCCACGGCAGGCAAATAGGAAGAGTAATGGCTATAAAAGCCCAACCGCTGGTAAGTGTATTGACCACCATTACCAGGCTAGATTTTCAATCTCATCGCACCAAGTTTCTACTTACTCTCACACCTACGGCTATCATGAACAGTTCAGAGATTCTACCAGCTCCAGGAGCCTCTTCTACACTCCTCTTCAAAGTCTCCCGGCCGGGACTGCGCTTGTTAAGCAGGGCAGCGGAAATCCAATACCAAAGGCATTCGAGCCATTGAGAATCCGGGAGTAGAGTTCCCTAACAGAATATTTGTGGGCTTATTTCTCAATGTCATAATGGAGACGGTAACTTCTGACGAGCTACAATCACAGCTTTCTCCCTTGTGCCAATATTCAGCGAAGGGTGGCTTTGTTACTCCGTGGCATTTAGCGCACCGTAAGTCCAAAGAGTACTTGCATTGCAGTCCATTCTTAAACATCACTGTATTCAGTTGGAGGAATCGTAAGCCGCGGTCCAGGCCTATATTTTGTCGAGGCCACCGCGGTGACTCCTGAGGGTCGAATCACTCCTCAAGACGTTGGATATGGTCAGATGCTCACGCCGACGCTCTATCCAAACTTGTAGAATTTGCGCATTCGCAATCCCAGAAGATTGCCATCCAACTTGCCCATGCCGGTCGTAAAGCCTCAACTACGGCTCCTTGGCTAGATGGAAATGGGATAGCGACGAAGGAGCTTGTGGGCTGGCCAGATAATGTGTGGGCCCGTCTAGCATCCTGTTCGCCCCTGGCTACCCAGTCCCAAAGGAACTGACCGTGGAAGAAATCAAAGGTCTTGTCACTGCATTTGCTGAAGGTGCGAAAGGGCAGTTACAGCCGGGTTTGATGTCATCGAAATCCACAACACACATGGATTTCTGTTGAACTCATTCATAAGCGGGACGAGCAACAAGCGCACTGATCAGTATGGAGGCAGCTTCGAGAACAGAATCCGCTTCACCTTAGAGGTCGTCGATGCGGTAAGGGCTGTAATACCAGAAAAATGCCATTGTTCTTGAGGTGAGTTCGCATCAATATATTTCTTTTGAAAACCATTCCCACTCACAGATTTAGAATCTCGGCCACGGAATGGTTAGAGGTTGTTGCTCGAATAAACCATCGTGGACCTCCGAAGACACCGTCAGATTTGCATCTATTTTGGTGGAGCATGGCATCGACCTTTTGGACGTCTCAGCTGGTGGAAACAGTCCTTTGCAGGAGCTTCGTTCCGGACCTGAATATCAGGTGCCCTTCTCAGCAGATGTCAAAGCAGCACTTGGGTCAAAATTTCTGGTAGGCGCAGTTGGCGGTCTTTTTGAGGCAAAGATAGCAGAGGCCGTTTTGGATTCAGGCCGTGCAGATGTCATCTTCATCGGGCGCCAATTTGAGAAGAACCCTGGTCATGTGTGGGCAATCGCAGATGAACTTGCCGTTGACGCCAAATTTGCTAATCAAATGCAATGGGGGTTCAGAGGTCGAGGTGATAGATGGTTAGAAACACACAAAGCATGAGTAGAACAGGCAGAAAGAGATAGAACAAGAGTAATCAGACAAAGAAGAGTTATAATTCGTATATTTGATGATTTTACTGCCGAACATACGTGCACCTGTGACTATTTTTAGTCGTCCAGGTAGAACTCGCCATATCACTCTCGAGCAAATATTACTATTTATTTGCTGTCCAGGACTAATATTTATTGTTTGATATGATAAAGAGAAATCGTAAAGCAGAGGCATAACATAAAGCTCAACGAAACCGTACACCTTAGCCAATAATTAGTCTCGTAGACGGACTTCGATATAACGTGAACAAGGGGTTGTGTGATGTTCACATAGCCCATACCTATCATCTTGTCGGTTATGATTCTGTGTTTTTGAATTCTGTTTCTAGGTGCCCAGTAGAGCGTGTAGAGTACAGAGAGATAGACATACTGAACAATGGTCAAAGTTTGATCACGTATAAGTGCATTTAGATGTTTACAGTATAGATTTGGTATAGATAGACCGTTTCCAAAAGTTGCTCTTTTTATTTATTTCAAATGAGCTTGAAGGCTGAAGTCTTCCCTGCAGTGATACTATCAATGTATCATGTGCATGTCACAATCCTACCTCAGCCCTAGCCCTAGTCATCGCTAATATCGATGTCTGTTAGGTATCAGGCACGTACTAGAGTCGTAGCTCCGAGCTATCTGATTGTAGCAGATTAGCACCGTCTTTGCCTGTTATTTCTAACTCCACACCGGATCTCTGAATATCCAAAAGACAGAGATAATGGTGTGCTCCCATTGTAATCTGGTCTTCGAGTGCTATAAACGCATTTGCAATCAATCTTACGCAAGCTTTAGACAGCGGTCTCCGAAGTGGCCCAGGTCCAGGATGAGTACCGGAGAAAAGGGGAAGGTTTGTATCCGCTGAATTTGTAGGAGGACCCCCATCGCGGTACATCATCTGTGAATTTGGGGAACATGTTGATAAAGTGGGACCAACTAGTGGACATCATATAGACCGTAGTTAACTCGAACGCTTGGAGGCTTGGAAGCACTGTTTGATCCCGGCTGCAGGCAAGCAGAGCAAGAATTTCATCCATCACGGCAGTACTGTCGTTTTTGTTCTGGATACTAACGGTCAGCTTGAGGTAAGTGATATTTGGGAATCTAGGGTCCCAAAACGATAGTAGGAATATATTGTCTGGCCCCGACATATACGTGAAAGACGACGCCGCGCAGAGGCGCTTGAGAACGGACAATAAAGTTGTCAAGAGTGTTGATATGCTCTCATTATTAAACTGAAACCATGTGGCATTCCAAGGTGTGGAGAGACGGGAGCGTTATATGTTGGAGAAATTCGTTGGCGCAGAAGAGTTGTATGTCCAGGTGTATCAAAGACCGATTGATGACCGGTTTGGATGGAGGTCTTCTTTCATCGTATTTTTCCCATGGTGACGTAGGATATTTGACGACACAACGTTTAATCTTGATTGCGTTGCGAATGATGTGAATCAAGTCAACGAAGTTGAGTTTTTGGACATCAAGATCTGTGAGATTATCCCATCTACAGAACGTTGTAGAACAGAGGGCTCCAGCCGTTTGGTCCATGTTGGTCCCATGAAATATCTTCGGACGAAAGGGCATCCGTATTGAAATTTCCTTCCGGCGATGCCAAATTCGCTGTCCACAATCGATTCGAAGGGTCTCAACTTGAGCTGTGTCCTCAAGGTTGTCAAGCAGGTCATGAAGTACCAATTTTGGTAGGTTGTTGAAGGTGACGGATTTCCAGCGCACTGAATGAAACCTAAGAACCCCCAAAATGGGCTGTAAGTCTGCGAATGGTTCTTGGGCCATGTCATAGGGACTTGTGAGTGTAATAGTCAGAGGACGAGCTCCCGAGCGCTGTAGCCACTCATTAACAATATGAATATGCGCAGAATCTCTATACGGCTGGATGGTGACGGTGGTCCACAGCTGGGGTGTTGCAAGAGTAATTTCTCGCCATTCCCTGCAGACTGCGCCGAGGAGAAGGAGGAGACCACCTGTAGCTTCTGCCAGAGAGTTGTACAGGATACGTCATTGAACTTTGTGGAGAGAATGAGGATCTGAGTTATCATTTCCAAAGGCAGCCGATTGATAAAGCTGAGGCGGTTGATTGCCCGCAGGAGGTCCAGTTGCCTTTTCTGCAAAGGCAACTGCTCCTCACCGGCTTTACCAACTTCTGTCCACAAGACGCAATCTACTGAAGCGGAATAGGTGTGCAGGGAGGAGCAGTTGGCTCGATGGCATTTGTCACATTGAACTTGGTGCGCTGAGTGCGGACTCTCCTTTGAGTCACTGATGTTCAGGGTGTTCATTTTGGGCCTTGTTCAGCGTAATGCCAATAAGCATACAGATGCTACTGTAATAATGTATTCTTACATACCGTACCCGAGTCGATACCAATTGTCACTGCCTTTCGTTCAGTCCGATTTAAGTATTTGATTCGCTGGTTAATAGTTGGCTTGTTAGCTAGCTGTTTGTAGTACGTTGCTGAGACAAAAGCAAGAATTTAGGGTATGTGGCAAAATACCAGAATTGAGGATGAACTTTAAAATGTTGAATGAGTTCAAGAAGTGGTGTGTGTTCGAAGGCTACAAGGTGGCTATACTATGAGGTTGATATTTAGGGCCAAATATTACAAGATAGTGTCGCTAGGGTTAAGTGGAGATCCGGGAATGTAATAAGGGAGGTTGGGGGACGCTTATCGATTGAAAGTCGGAGAACGGTGGAATTTAGTACATAGAACGGGTCAAGAACGGGTTGACGCAGTTTGACAGCAGAGCCTACAGCCATTGGCTTGTGTTCCCACGGACAGCGTGCTTAAAATCACTTTTTACAGAAGACAGTTTGGTACAAGGAGTAAAGAGCTATATAGGTAAAGAAGACGGGTACTCTACGCAGTAAAAGTACGTAAGAATTATAGTCTAGGCTTTCTCGACGAACCAAGTAATGAACTTGAAGTACCATATCACTTTCCCGATACCATCAAGTATCAATCAAATACATATCATAGATCCTCCTCTGCTATTTGCAGCTGATGCTTGTGTCTGGCCTCGAGCTCCGACCCATATATTTTCTGGCGAATTGTAGCAAATCAATGCCGCCATTACCTATCAGCTTCAGCTCCACTCCGGATTTCTGAAGGTCCAATAAACGAAGATACTGATGTAGTTCCATTACATCCTGCTTGTCGAACGTCTTGCTTCGGTGATCGAGGATTATACAAGCCTTCGACAGCCGCCTCCGAAGTGGGCTATCGGAGTCTGAGAAGAGGGTTAGGTCTGTATCCGAAGAATTTGTAGAAAAGACGCTCGTGGTGTGTTTCGCTCCGCCAGGATTTGGGGAAACAGATTGATGAAATGGGACCAGACAGTGGGCGTCATGTGGCTGGACATCGTCAACTCAAATACTTGGAGGCTAGGATGCGTCATTTCATCCTGGTCATATGCAAGTAATTCAAGAAGGTTGATCATCATAGTAGTGGCGCCCTCAAATCTAACGTTCAATTTGAGGTGGGTGATGTTTGGAAATCTAGGATGCCAAAGGCCAACAGCAGAAGCAAAGTAGTCGACATTTAGGTGATAGATAACGTCCCGAAGAGGTGCTTGAGAACGGTCAATAAAATCGACAAGAACGTCGACGTCAACCTTATTTATAAAAGAACCACTATAGTGGCATTCCAAGATTTGCAATGACGGCAAGGTTAAAAATGGGAGAAAAGCGGTAAGATCCCATAATTCGATGTCCAGGTGCATCAAAGACCTATTGACAGTGGTACGAATTGATGTTCATTTTCCCGCATAGAAGACTTTACGACACAAATGTTGAATTTTGATTGCTTGACGAAGGATGTCAATAAGGTCGATCGCTGTCAATACCTTCGGCAACAAGGTGTGTGAGATTATCCCATTTAAAATATGCTGTACCAGTCTCACTGCTCAAGTAGAGCCAATGAAATGTCTTTGGACGAATG
>JAJIRX010000833.1:0-59584 GCA_023853785.1 Psilocybe azurescens | reverse complement strand
TTCATCCTCTTGTATCGACTCGAAATACCCCTCGCTCGGATGGTCGTGGTCGTGATCCTCATCGATCTCATCAACATCCCCATTCCCATTCCCATTCCCATTCCTCTCCCCATCCCCGACATCCGTATTTCCGTCCCACCCGTGCCCGACGTCCGCTGTCCCGCCGAAGCCAAAGACTGTCTAACAGACGGCGATCCCTCCGACGACCCATCAATTCTAAACCTCTCCGTCGGCTCCAATCGGTACGGATCTGCACCGGCTTCCTTTGAACTTCGGGAGTCTTATATCCCTGATCGAATCGCCCCACGTCCGCGGCGTCCACGTCCCCGTCGTCCCCGTCCCAGTATTCGTGGCAGTGGTGGTTGGCAGCGACAGCATACCAGTATACGGCGTAGACCTCTGGTTCAACGGCAGGCGCTGGATCCGCTCCTGCTCCTCGCGCCCGAAAGGATACACATCACTCGTTGACGGTATGCCCTCATGATGTGCGACCATACTCTGTCGGGATGTGTCGGAGTAGACCGATGGGTGTCCTGGGACAGTGCTGTCCCTATGCGGGGTGTCAGGCGGTGAAGGCGGGATTCCGACAGAGGGATCAGGACTGATGTGCGGTGGTGCCGACTCTAACGACGGAGGAGGGGCAACGGGCGGCTCAATCTCCCACTCGCTCAGCGATCGTTGATCGAGGTTGAGGTGCCTCACTCGCCTGCGGGGATGGATAAAGCTTGGTATCTTAGGGAGCGCAGGGACGGAGATCCTTGACTTGGTAGGAGAGTTTCCGCGATTGGATCTGACTTTGAGAAAGATGACAGTGAGGACGACACCGAGGAGCGCACTGACGATCGGGAGGATGATTTGCAAGGTCGTCCACGTCTTCGGTGTGCTAGGTTTTACGCCTATTATTATTTCATGTGAGCAAATCGATCTGCCACCTCCAAGTAGGCAAGAAGAAAGGAATATCGACGCACTACGAACAACAGCCTCCTGCAAATCGAACGATGTGTTTCCCGGCACTGGAATGTCGGCCCAAACAGGGATATCGATGCCTATCATGCTTTCACCTCCATCCTTCATCTTAGCGCTCGCATTGAGGTCGATGGAACCGGTCGTGCACCTCGCGAGCCACGAGCTGAACATGGGGAGGGTGTTGTTCCCGCTCCCGAAGGAGCATGCGGACCAGATGTTGAAGAATACGTTGTTGCTAATAATACGCCAGCGGAATAGAATGTCACTCAATCAGAATATATTCGACTATATGATTGTGAATTGTCGCACTCACCATGTGCAGAGTGTGGGTGTCGGCGTAACATCTGAACAAGGGAGGGAAAAGTTGAGAAAGTCAGCATGCTGTTCCGTGTGGGTGACGAAGGGGATGGACTGTACTCAGCGCAGGGGAAGGGGACGAGCTGCAGGTCGAGTGTATCGTGTCTTTCAGCTGGCATGCACTTTGCCCGCTGTTACCTTTCAACTGTATCCACAACACGAAATAAGATGAAATCAGGCGCGATAGAAAGTGCCAATAAGTAATCACGTACGACATCTAATCTCCCCGCCTAGACAGTTCAGAGGGATGCGTATTAAACAATCTGGGATGGGAAAGAATGAAAGGCGCTCGCCCCGCCGTAACGTACCTGATCCTGTCCATAAACCGCCAATAAGCCGACCGCGAGAAAGAGCACCTGTGCCCGAAATGATACTGACAGTGGCGTCATCCAGACCAAAAAAGTATACTATACGCGCTTCCAGCGGCGAATGGCTTGAAACGCCTCGTCGCCCAGGCAGAATAAGAGCGTGGTCACTGTATATGGAAGAGAAGGAGAAGTGTACTAGTCGCGAGAGCAAAGCCCCGTCCTTAGTACGGCGATGGCAGTCAGATGTACACTTCTTTCTAATGGCACCGCGGTTTGGTTGTAACGGTTGCCCGGTGATCTGCTGTGTGAAAGTCCGGATGAAGACCTGGTGCGATTGCGAGTGTCCAGTCGAAAATATCTACTCGGGCTTTTTGTCTGCGCGGCCGCCAGCATCCTACAAGGACCAAGGACCGTCTTCCGACCCTCCGTCCTTCATGGTCTGGAAAAAGATGGTAATCTAGAATATTGCAATAGAGAATCCCGGTGTATACGACCGGTTGAGCCGTAGTAATTACCACGACCAGTAAAGTATCCCATGCACGACCTACAAAGCGGCAGCTTCGTGCTATGTATAGCTGTGCCTTGGCATATCGAATTCTTCTGGTCTTTGGCACTGGCAGTCGAATCAGATTCAACAATCAACTTGATGGTACCGGGTGCACACAGGTCCGAGTTATTTATTCCTTTTCTCTAGACTCTTAGAGCTCTCTGGCTGCATAATGAGATGATGCAGGAATTATGATGCATCGGACATCCGACAATCATGCACTGGCACACGGCAGGCTAAACCTGCCACATGCGAGCAACCGTTGCTGTATTAAGGTGTTGTCCGGCGCTGCCATGTGAAATGCTCGGGAGAAGGCTGCCAGATGCCAGATTCTAAGTATGTCGCTGAGTTGATAATGAAAGTTGAAAATAGAAGTGTAGACGGTGGTAAGTCTTGCCAAGTGCCTGTGGGAACTGGAGCTGCTGGAATCTTGCCAGACGGGACTTGGCAAATTCATCAATTTGTAAGCAAACTGGGCCGGCAAAATCCGATTGTCATCCTTGTTGTCGTCATTCTCGGACAACCTGACCATACATACTTTTCGTTAACTCTAGTGAGTAATTGGGTACATCATCTTTCGATGTACAGACACTTACTAGACTGATTATATTATGCAGAATCAGTAAAATGAGTCAAATCGAAGATCTTTTGAAGAATAACGACAGTCCTTCTTGCGAAGCAGTACAGGAGGTTCAGAAGATGTTACTGGAGCCTACGGAAGAGCTGAAAGTTCTTGATGCTAAGATCCAGCATCTGAATAAGTACCTGGAAGAACTGCAGAGAAAACGAGACAAGGTCCAGGAATTCATCACACGTTACAGCGTCATCTTTTCGCCCGTTCGTCGGATGCCTACTGACCTTCTCCATAAAATATTTCAGTACTGTCTTCCACTTCACCGCAATCCGATAATGGCAGAAACCGAGGCCCCGGTTCTACTCACTCGGATATGCAGCTTATGGAGATCTATCGTTCTGTGTTCGCCGCGTCTGTGGGCACGACTACATATTGTGTTTTCAGATCAGGACTTATTGCCGGATGACGACAAACCAATTTTGGGGCGCAACGCAACAAAGGTGCCAAAACTTCCCAAATCCCTTGTAACCCACATTCTTCGTCGTCGATGTGAAGCTGTGGATGAATGGCTTCATCGTTCTGGGATCTGCCCCTTGTCTATATCGGTTTTCTACACGAGCCATCTCTTATGGCCTTCGGATGTAAACAGCAGTATATCCCCAGGATCCTCTGAGACAACAATACAACTACTCGGTATTTTAAGTAGCACTTCAAATAGGTGGCAACACGTCGAATTCAATATGCCTTACGAGGTCTATAACGTCTTCGAGGACCAATTCAGAGACTCGGACTTGGAGATGCTCACAACTTTGCGTGTATCGTTTGTTCAGCCTCCGCCCTTCGCTACAATAAAGATACCAAAGGCAAGGAATTTAAAGCGGATTATGTTCAACCTCAGACTGCCGGATATCGGTGGCTTTGTAGCCAACTGGAAACTCACGTATATATCCCTTCATGTGGCACTTCCTGTTTCGGACACAGTGAGGCTCCTCAGGAATTGCCCAGAGCTTGTTCAATTCAAAGTGATTATTTCGGAATCTATGATCGACCCCAATCAAGTACCCGAGTCACTGTTCCTCGAGGACACCATCTTCCTTCCACGCCTCTGCGTTTTGGACATCGTTGATTATGTTTTTGCGAGTACGCAGGCAACTTCTATGACCGTATCGATGCACCTGAGCTGGTGTGGGTGGCGTTCTCCACTCATTCAAGCTACAGAGCTCATGGCGACATCACAGCAGCCTCAATCGCCACTCTTCTCAACAAATCAACGAAACTGAAAAAATTGGCAATTGACGCGATCAGATTCACGACGGAGGCTATGCGCCAAATTTTTTAAGTGCAGGCAATATAATGCACTTGCTGCTTGGACGGGAGGTTCGGACAGAGACAGGATCTCTAAATCGACATTTCATGAGTCTAGCTTACTCGTGGATGTGGAGCTTCCGAGACCTTCTTGTCGACGGTATTGCCATACAGCATACTACCAACAAGACCCGAACGATAGATATACCTCTCCTTCCACACCTAGAGATTCTAGAGATATCAACAGGCGGGACAGTCTCAGTATCAGATGATACCCTCCTAACGTTCATCATCCTTCGAATGGACCCCTCAACTTCCAGCGGTCTCTCACAATTAAAACATGTGGGGATTATTTTTGATCGCCCAGAAGTGCGAAGCATAGCGGAAGGTGTCCGCCAGCATGCTCAGCTTATCGGCACAACTAGCAAAATCAAGCTGGATTTAAATTATCCTGTCTCGCAAAAGCAGAATCAACCTACTTATGCAGGTTATGCACTCTCAGAAATTTATGGGCGTTCGCAAACATGGATGCATATCGAGATTGATGAAGAAGTTAGTCAAATACCCACCATACCCACTGAGCGAATTACTATTAACCCTCTTGTCTACAGCAGGTCCCAAGTTGATGAGTTGGCACAAATTACGAACGTGGGCTGAGCTTTGGAATAGCGATGCCCAAAGTCTTTATAAGCAATTACCAACGCTAAGATGTAGTTGGTAATAACCAAATTTGTATGTCGAATAACAATAACGAATCATACGATCTCCCCTGCAGACGTAGACGACCGTCAAGATTATTCTTCGATAGTTCGACCTAAAAGACGATTACAGTGAGCCAAGATCGTGCTGTCCTGCCTTACCTACTGCAAGTGCTTATATAGTGTTCGTCTTGAAAGGTCAAATCCCCTTCCATAAGACTAACAGTGACCAGCTGCAAAGATAGGCTCATTTGCGATGGTTTTGAGTGATTCTGACCGCTCTACCATGCCGTCGAAATGAGGAAATAATGGAACTCAACTATTACATGTGACCAGTGGATACAACCTCGATATCGACAACTCATTACTTTGATTTTTTGGTTGTGGGGTATACTATTATCTTGGCGAGTGTGCAAGTTGTTTATGGCTAGAGTTTACAGTATGTTCACTGTTTACAGCAAGACTACAGTATATGCACTGAATCCCTTTTTCGCTATTCAATTCTCAGTGCTCACTAATAGTCGAGATACTCGATCCCGAAAGATCGTCCAAATTGCGTGCCGATACTGATGGAACATGAGTATTAACACTGCATTTACATGCCTATTCAATGTTAAATGGAGTCCAGAGCAAGCGTAGCCCATGAATCGATGTGAAGCTGACTGTACTACTCTGAAAGTTCTGTTAGTAACCATCGCCCAATACAATATTCCGTCGTATAATGATCTAAGTCCCTTACAACTTTGACGCCCAACCGGGATAAATTTAGATTAGTACATAGTCTTGGCTGCTCTTGGTACCAATTACTCATTCTTGTTAAATAGTCGTCTTGATGATATAAAGCTTACAGCTTGCAGATGAGTAAGTCTGTGCAACAGATTAGCTAACAGTCTTTCGCACAAAGCACCGCTGCCTATGGGAGGACATCCACGGGGAGGCAAATAGGAAGAGTCATGGCTATAAAGCCCAACCGCTGGTAAGTGTATTGACCACCATTACCAGGCTATATTTTCAACCTCATCGCACCAAGTTTCTACTTACTCTCACACCTACAGCTATCATGAACAGTTCAGAGATTCTACCAGCTCCAGGAGCCTCTTTCTACACTCCTCTTCAAAGTCTCCCGGCCGGGACTGCGCTTGTTAAGCAGCGCAGCGGAAAGCCAATACCAAAGGCATTCGAGCCATTGAGAATCCGGGAGTAGAGTTCCCTAACAGAATATTTGTGAGCTTATTTCTCAATGCCATAATGGAGACGGTAACTTCTGACGGAGTCATACAATTACAGCTTTCTCCCTTGTGCCAATATTCAGCGAAGGGTGGTTTTGTTACTCCGTGGAATTTAGCGCACCGTAAGTCCAAAGAGTACTTGCATTGCTGTCCATTCTTAAACATCACTGTATTCAGTTGGAGGAATCGTAAGCCGCGGTCCAGGCCTATATTTTGTCGAGGCCACCGCGGTGACTCCTGAGGGTTGAATCACTCCTCAAGACGTTGGAATATGGTCAGATGCTCACGCCGACGCTCTATCCAAACTTGTAGAATTTGCGCATTCGCAATCCCAGAAGATTGCCATCCAACTTGCCCATGCCGGTCGTAAAGCCTCAACTACGGCTCCTTGGCTAGATGGAAATGGGATAGCGACGAAGGAGCTTGAGGGCTAGCCAGATAATGTGTGGGGCCCATCTAGCATCCTGTTCGCCCCTGGCTACCCAGTCCCAAAGGAACTGACCGTGGAAGAAATCAGAGGTCTTGTCACTGTATTCGCTGAAGGTGCGAAAGGGCAGTTACAGCCGGGTTTGATGTCATCGAAATCCACAACACACATGGATTTCTGTTGAACTCATTCATAAGCGGGACGAGCAACAAGCGCACTGATCAGTATGGAGGCAGCTTCGAGAACAGAATCCGCTTCACCTTAGAGGTCGTCGATACGGTAAGGGCTGTAATACCAGAAAAATGCCATTGTTCTTGAGGTGAGTTCGCATCAATATATTTCTTTTGAAAACCATTCCCACTCACAGATTTAGAATCTCGGCCACGGAATGGTTAGAGGTTGTTGCTCCGAATAAACCATCGTGGACCTCCGAAGCCACCGTCAGATTTGCATCTATTTTGGTGGAGCATGGCATCGACCTTTTGGACGTCTCAGCTGGTGGAAACAGTCCTTTGCAGGAGCTTCGTTCCGGACCTGAATATCAGGTGCCCTTCTCAGCAGATGTCAAAGCAGCACTTGGGTCAAAATTTCTGGTAGGTGCGGTTGGCGGTCTTTTTTGAGGCAAAGACCAGCAGAGGCCGTTTTGGATTCAGGCCGTGCAGATGTCATCTTCATCGGGCGCCAATTTGAGAAGAACCCTGGTCATGTGTGGGCAATCGCAGATGAACTTGCCGTTGACGCCAAATTTGCTAATCAAATGCAATGGGGGTTCAGAGGTCGAGGTGATAGATGGTTAGAAACACACAAAGCATGAGTAGAACAGGCAGAAAGAGATAGAACAAGAGTAATCAGACAAAGAAGAGTTATAATTCGTATATTTGATGATTTTACTGCCGAACATACGTGCACCTGTGACTATTTTTAGTCGTCCAGGTAGAACTCGCCATATCACTCTCGAGCAAATATTACTATTTATTTGCTGTCCAGGACTAATATTTATTGTTTGATATGATAAAGAGAAATCGTAAAGCAGAGGCATAACATAAAGCTCAACGAAACCGTACACCTTAGCCAATAATTAGTCTCGTAGACGGACTTCGATATAACGTGAACAAGGGGTTGTGTGATGTTCACATAGCCCATACCTATCATCTTGTCGGTTATGATTCTGTGTTTTTGAATTCTGTTTCTAGGTGCCCAGTAGAGCGTGTAGAGTACAGAGAGATAGACATACTGAACAATGGTCAAAGTTTGATCACGTATAAGTGCATTTAGATGTTTACAGTATAGATTTGGTATAGATAGACCGTTTCCAAAAGTTGCTCTTTTTATTTATTTCAAATGAGCTTGAAGGCTGAAGTCCTCCCTGCAGTGATACTATCAATGTATCATGTGCATGTCACAATCCTACCTCAGCCCTAGCCCTAGTCATCGCTAATATCGATGTCTGTTAGGTATCAGGCACGTACTAGAGTCGTAGCTCCGAGCTATCTGATTGTAGCAGATTAGCACCGTCTTTGCCTGTTATTTCTAACTCCACACTGGATCTCTGAATATCCAAAAGACAGAGATAATGGTGTGCTCCCATTGTAATCTGGTCTTCGAGTGCTATAAACGCATTTGCAATCAATCTTACGCAAGCTTTAGACAGCGGTCTCTGAAGTGGCCCAGGTCCAGGATGAGTACCGGAGAAAAGGGGAAGGTTTGTATCCGCTGAATTTGTAGGAGGACCTCCATCGTGTACATCATCTGTGAATTTGGGGAACATGTTGATAAAGTGGGACCAACTAGTGGTCATCATATAGATCGTAGTTAACTCGAACGCTTGGAGGCTTGGAAGCACTATTTGATCCCGGCTGCATGCAAGCAGAGCAAGAATTTCATCCATCATGGCAGTACTGTCGTTTTTGTTCTGGATACTAACAGTCAGCTTGAGGTAAGTGATATTTGGGAATCTAGGGTTCCAAAAAACCGATAGTAGGAATATATTGTCTGGCCCCGACATGTACGTGAAAGACGACGCCACGCAGAGGCGCTTGAGAACGGACAATAAAGTTGTCAAGAGTGTTGATATGCTCATCTATTAAGCAGAAACCATGATGGCATTCCAAGGTGTGGAGAGACGGGAGCGTTATATGTTGGAGAAATTCGTTGGCGCAGAAGAGTTGTATGTCCAGGTGTATCAAAGACCGATTGATGACCGGTTTGGATGGAGGTCTTCTTTCATCGTATTTTTCCCATGGTGACGTAGGATATTTGACGACACAACGTTTAATCTTGATTGCGTTGCGAATGATGTGAATCAAGTCAACGAAGTTGAGTTTTTGGACATCAAGATCTGTGAGATTATCCCATCTACAGAACGTTGTAGAACAGAGGGCTCCAGCCGTTTGGTCCATGTTGGTCCCATGAAATATCTTCGGACGAAAGGGCATCCGTATTGAAATTTCCTTCCGGCGATGCCAAATTCGCTGTCCACAATCGATTCGAAGGGTCTCAACTTGAGCTGTGTCCTCAAGGTTGTCAAGCAGGTCATGAAGTACCAATTTTGGTAGGTTGTTGAAGGTGACGGATTTCCAGCGCACTGAATGAAACCTAAGAACCCCAAAATGGGCTGTAAGTCTGCGAATGGTTCTTGGGCCATGTCATAGGGACTTGTGAGTGTAATAGTCAGAGGACGAGCTCCCGAGCGCTGTAGCCACTCATTAACAATATGAATATGCGCAGAATCTCTATACGGCTGGATGGTGACGGTGGTCCACAGCTGGGGTGTTGCAAGAGTAATTTCTCGCCATTCCCTGCAGACTGCGCCGAGGAGAAGGGGAGGAGACCACCTGTAGCTTCTGCCAGAGAGAGTTGTACAGGATACGTCATTGAACTTTGTGGAGAGAATGAGGATCTGAGTTATCATTTCCAAAGGCAGCCGATTGATAAAGCTGAGGCGGTTGATTGCCCGCAGGAGGTCCAGTTGCCTTTTCTGCAATGGCACCTGCTCCTCACCGGCTTTACCAACTTCTGTCCACAAGACGCAATCTACTGAAGCGGAATAGGTGTGCAGGGAGGAGCAGTTGGCTCGATGTCATTTGTCACATTGGACTTGGTGCGCTGAGTGAGGACTCTCCTTTGAGCCACTGATGTTCAGGGTGTTCGTTTTGGGCCTTGTTCAGCGTAATGCCAATAAGCATACAGATGCTACTGTAATAATGTATTCTTACATACCTTACCCGAGTCGATACCAATTGTCACTGCCTTTCGTTCAGTCCGATTTAAGTATTTGATTCGCTGGTTAATAGTTGGCTTGTTAGCTAGCTGTTTGTAGTACGTTGCTGAGACAAAAGCAAGAATTTAGGGTATGTGGCAAAATACCAGAATTGAGGATGAACTTTAAAATGTTGAATGAGTTCAAGAAGCGGTGTGTGTTCGAAGGCTACAAGGTGGCTATACTATGAGGTTGATATTTAGGGCCAAATATTACAAGATAGTGTCGCTAGGGTTAAGTGGAGATCCGGGGAATGTAATAAGGGAGGTTGGGGGACGCTTATCGATTGAAAGTCGGAGAACGGTGGAATTTAGTACATAGAACGGGTCAAGAACGGGTTGACGCAGTTTGACAGCAGAGCCTACAGCCATTGGCTTGTGTTCCCACGGACAGCGTGCTTAAAATCACTTTTTACAGAAGACAGTTTGGTACAAGGAGTAAAGAGCTATATAGGTAAAGAAGACGGGTACTCTATGCAGTAAAAAGTACGTAAGAATTATAGTCTAGGCTTTCTCGACGAACCAAGTAATGAACTTGAAGTACCATATCACTTTCCCGATACCATCAAGTATCAATCAAATACATATCATAGATCCTCCTCTGCTATTTGCAGCTGATGCTTGTGTCTGGCCTCGAGCTCCGACCCATATATTTTCTGGCGAATTGTAGCAAATCAATGCCGCCATTACCTATCAGCTTCAGCTCCACTCCGGATTTCTGAAGGTCCAATAAACGAAGATACTGATGTAGTTCCATTACATCCTGCTTGTCGAACGTCTTGCTTCGGTGATCGAGGATTATACAAGCCTTCGACAGCCGCCTCCGAAGTGGGCTATCGGAGTCTGAGAGGGTTAGGTCTGTATCCGAAGAATTTGTAGAAAGACGCTCGTGGTGTGTTCGCTCCGCCAGGATTTGGGGAAACAGATTGATGAAATGGGACCAGACAGTGGGCGTCATGTGGCTGGACATCGTCAACTCAAATACTTGGAGGCTAGGATGCGTCATTTCATCCTGGTCATATGCAAGTAATTCAAGAAGGTTGATCATCATAGTAGTGGCGCCCTCAAATCTAACGTTCAATTTGAGGTGGGTGATGTTTGGAAATCTAGGATGCCAAAGGCCAACAGCAGAAGCAAAGTAGTCGACATTTAGGTGATAGATAACGTCCCGAAGAGGTGCTTGAGAACGGTCAATAAAATCGACAAGAACGTCGACGTCAACCTTATTTATAAAAGAACCACTATAGTGGCATTCCAAGATTTGCAATGACGGCAAGGTTAAAAATGGGAGAAAAGCGGTAAGATCCCATAATTCGATGTCCAGGTGCATCAAAGACCTATTGACAGTGGGTACGAATTGATGTTCATTTTCCCGCATAGAAGACTTTACGACACAATGTTGAATTTTGATTGCTTGACGAAGGATGTCAATAAGGTCGTCGCTGTCAATACCTTCGGCAACAAGGTGTGTGAGATTATCCCATTTAAAATATGCTGTACCAGTCTCACTGCTCAAGTAGAGCCAATGAAATGTCTTTGGACGAATGGGCTCGCCCATGGAAGGTTGCATCTCACCCCACTCCTGCTCTCCACAATGAATCCGAATGGTCTCGATATGACTAGTATCCTCAAGATTGTCGAGCAGGCTATAAAATATAGATTGTGGTACGTTGTCGAAGGTGAGGGATTTCCAGCGTCTTGAGTGAGACCTGAGAACTCTTGAAATGGGCTCGAATTTGCCCAAAGACGTTTTGTTTTCGGGGATTGTGATTTTT
Source organism: Psilocybe azurescens (assembly GCA_023853785.1). NCBI lineage: Eukaryota > Fungi > Basidiomycota > Agaricomycetes > Agaricales > Agrocybaceae > Psilocybe > Psilocybe azurescens. The sequence continues at coordinate 48,140 of JAJIRX010000833.1, read as the reverse complement.
ATAGACAGAGGAAGAGCACCCGAGCGTTGAAGCCACTCGTCGGTGATATCGCTATAGGTATGTTGTTTGTGCGGCCGGATAATAACAGTCGACCATAGGTGTGGTAGAGCAAGAGTAATTTCTCGCCATTCCCTGCAAACTGCCCCGGGGAGAATGAGAGGAGACCACCAGTATCTCCAGCCATCGGAAGTTGTGATGGATAACCGATCCCTGACAGATGGCCAATCTGATTCAATAGAGAGAATGAGTATCCGGGATATCACTTCGAAGGGTAACCGGTTGATCAAGGAGAGCCGCCGATTGATTTCCCGTTGGACATCCTTTCGTTTTGCGGTAAGTTTTTCTACTTGCTTGTGAAGAATAGATAATTCTTCATCAACTTCGGCAAGATCTTTCCACAACGCTTCTAGCTTTGAGTCAGCTGTGGAGAACGGGGTCATCCTGGACCTGGAAGTGCCCTATGCTAATGTCAATGCTTACTTTAGCGTAGTACAAAAGTTGCACCCATACCGATATAATCACCTCCCGTTAAGTCTATTACCAGAGTCAAGTAAAATTTTAGAATTTGTAGTAAGGCTTGATAGTATCGAAGTTCGAACCAAAGGTTAAGATTGAAATTGAAATACTGAATGCCTTGTGGTCGAATGTAATTGATGCGACAGCGATTCGAATTGCGAAGTATATTGACGATACCAGATCAGAGTCTGTAATACATGGTAAGATCCAAAACTTCAAGAGGAACTGGACGAGACTCGAAGGATGGTGATTGCAGCCAAGTTGTAGCTACACAGGTTTCCATTCACACGAAGGACCCGAAGCCTACAATAGCAACTATTTCCAGATTGGGAATATATAAACATTTAAATATAATAAGTGTTAGTCTCGAATCCAGACGTTATGTTTTCGGATTTTCCTCGGGAAAGTACCACGATCATAAAATGATGGGACTGATCCTCACTACCTGTCATCTTGTCGGTTATGACATTGATTCTCTGTTTTTGAATTATAGACTTGGTATAGATAGACTGTTTTCAAGAGTTGTTTTTATTTGTTTCAAATGAGCTTGAATGGCCACGGTGATTCGTAAAGAACTACATAGGTAAAGAAGACGGATGCTCTACGCATCAAAAGTACGTAAAAAGTAGTCTAGGCTTTCGACGAACTAAGTATGTAATGAACTTGAAGTACCATATCACTTTCCCGATACCATCAAGTACCAGTCGAATACATATCATAGACCCTCCTCTGCCATTTGCGGCTGATGCTTGTGTCTGGCCTCGAGCTCCGACCCATATATTTTTCTGGCGAATTGTTGCAAATCAACGCCGCCATTACCTATCAGCTCTAGCTCCACTCCGGATTTCTGAATGTCCAACAAATGAAGATACTGATGTAGTTCCATTACATCCTGCTCGTCGAACGTCTTGCTTGGGTCATCGAGGATTATACAAGCCTTCGACAGCCGCCTCCGAGGTGGGCTATCGGAGAAGGGGTTAGGTCTGTATCCGAAGAATTTGTAGGAAGGCGCTCGTGGTGTGTTCGCTCTGCTAGGACTTGGGGAAAATGTTGATGAAGTGGGACCAGGCAGTAGGCGTCATGTGGCACTCCGCCGTCAATTCAAATACTTGGAGGCTAGGATGCGCTATTTCATCCCGGTCATATGCAAGTACTTCAAGAAGGCAGATCAATGAAGCAGTGTCGTGTTCAAACTCGGTTTTAAAGTCCGCCTTGAGGTGGGTGATGTCTGGAAATCTGGGACGCCAAAGGCCAGCAGCAAAAGAAAGGTAGTCGACATGTATGTGATATATGATGTCCCGAAGGGGCGCTTGAGAACGCTCAATAAAATCGACAAGAACGTCGACTTCAATCTCCATCATAGAAGAACCACGGCAGTGGCATTCCAAGATTTGCAGAGATGGCAGGGTTAAATATTGGAGAAATGTGATAGAATGGCGTATATCGATGTCCAGGTGTATCAAAGACCGATTGACGACAGGTACGAATTGATGCTCTTTTCTCTGAATACAAGACTTTACGACACAGTGTTCAATTTTGGTTGCTTGACGAATGATGGCAATGAATTCGCCACAGTCAATATCTTGGCTAACAAAATGTGTGAGATTATCCCATTGGAAGTAGTTTTTTATTGTAACGATCCTTGCGCACGCATCGATCATGTTGCGCCAATGAAATGTCTTTGGACGGAGGGGCTTACCCATGGGCTTTTGCATCCCAAGCGATCGACCACACTTGATCTGAATGGTCTCTATTTGATGAGTATCCTCGAGATTATCAAGCAGGCTATTAAATACTTCTCCTGATACGTTGTCGAAGGTAAGGGATTTCCAGCGGATTGAGTGAGACCTGAGAACTCTTGAAATGGGCACGAAGTTTCCTGTGTAGATTAGGTGTTGGGGGACTGTGACTGTTATAGACAGAGGAAGAGCACCCGAGCGTTGAAGCCACTCGTCGGTGATATCACTATAGGTATGTTGTTTGTACGGCCGGATGATAACAGTCGACCATAGGCGTGGTAGAGCAAGAGTAATTTCTCGCCATTCCCTGCAGACTGCCCCGACGAGAATGAGAGGAGACCAGCAGTATGTCCGGCCATCGGTAGTCGTGATAGATAGCCGATGATTACTGAAGATTGACCAATCCGATTCAATAGAAAGAATGAGTATCCGGGATATCACTTCGAAGGGTAGCCGGTTGATCAAGGAGAGCCGCCGATTAATTTCCCGTTGGACATCCTTTCGTTTTGCGGAAAGTTTTGCTTCTTGCTTGTGAAGAATAGATAATTCTTCATCAACTTCGGCAAGATCTTTCCACAACGCTTCCAGCTTTGAGTCGGCTGTGGAGAACGGATTCATCCTGGGCCTGGAAGTGTCTTATGTGTCAATGCTTTGATTTAGCGTACAAAAGTTGTATCCGCACCAATATAGTCACCTCCCGTTAAGTCTACCACCAGAGTCGAATATGTAGTAAGACTCGACAGTATTGAAGTTCGAACCAGAGATTAAGATTGAAATTGAAATACTGAATGCCTGTGGTTGAATGTAATTAATGAGACAGCGATTCGAATTGCGAAGTATATTGCCGATACCAGATGAGAGTCTGGAATACGTGGTAAGATTCAAAACCTTCGAGAGGAATTAACGAGGTTCGAGGATGATGGCCGTAGCCAAGTTTTTATTCACACGAAAGACCCGAAGCCCACAATTGGCAACTATTTTCAGATTGGGAATACGTACATAAACTTTTAAATATAATAAGTGTCAATAAAAGATACTTCGGGAGTGTTGATTTGTTATGCTACCGTTCAAGTTCAAGCAACAAAAGAGACCGTTACCAGAAAGTTATCGAGCTTGTATTAAACTTTTGGTCGTCGTTCCCTCCTTTTCTTCGCCTGTTACTATCTTTGCTGATTTGTAACGATTTTCGACGATGCATTTGTATAACTTAACCCTACAACCTCCAACCGCGACCACGCAGGCCATTGTCGGCAATTTCTCAGGCGCCCGACAGCAGGAAATTATCGTATCGCATGGAACTCGGTTAGAACTCCTACGCCCAGATGCACAGACGGGGAAAATAACGACTGTCATCGCTACAGACGTCTTCGGGTCCATTCGTTCCTTGGCTGCTTTTCGTTTGACTGGAGGGACCAAGGGTGAGCTTTTGTACGTATTCCGTTCCTTTGCTTAGACTCATGTATACACTGTTTTCTTAGACTACGCCATAGTGGGATCCGACTCAGGTCGCATTATTATTCTCGACTATGACCCCAAAACGAGCAGCTTCGTCAAGTTACATCAAGAAACATACGGAAAATCTGGCGCAAGACGTATCGTGCCGGGGCAATACCTCGCGACAGATCCTAAGGGAAGAAGTGTCATGATTGCTGCTATGGAGAAAGCGAAACTCGTGTATATTCTCAACAGAGACGCGGCTGCCAACCTCACCATCTCATCGCCGCTGGAAGCGCACAAAATGCTGCCATTATCCATCACATCGTTGGCCTTGATGTTGGATTCGAGAATCCCATGTTCGCTGCTTTGGAGGTGGATTACACGGATTCTGATCAAGATCCTACTGGGGAGGCGTTTAACAATGCCGAAAAGGTGCGTCATTAACGGATTATTCCTTTGTGTCCAAAATTCTCATATCATTGCCTCGTCAGATGTTGACTTATTACGAACTGGATCTTGGCCTAAACCACGTTGTCCGAAAGTGGAGCGAACCCACAGATCCTCGCGCTAATCTGCTCGTGCAGGTGCCTGGCGGTCAGCTCGCTTCCTCGGACAGGTTTGACGGTCCTTCTGGTGTTCTTGTGTGCTGCGAAGACCACATTATCTACCGACATTCCGACGTTCCTCAGCACAGGGTTCCTATTCCGCGAAGAAAGAACCCTTTAGAAGACCCTAACAGAGGGCTCATCATCGTAGCGGCTGTCATGCACAAGATGAAGGTACGCTTATGAGTCATTTGCGTCGCTGGAAACTACTGAGGCGGTTTTTAGGGGCGCTTTCTTTTTCTTGCTGCAAAGTGAGGACGGCGACCTGTACAAGGTCACTATCGAACACGAGGAAGAGGAAGTGAAGTCTTTAAAAATCAAGTATTTTGATACTGTGCCTGTTGCATCAAGTTTGTGTATTCTCAAGTCCGGTTTTCTTTTGTTGCGAGTGAATTTGGAAATCAGTGAGTCTTCATTTTTTCTTGTTCACAACCATCTGTTTCGTGTACTGAATATTCTATGCAGCTTCCTGTACCAGTTCCAAAAGTTAGGCGACGATGACAACGAGCCTGAATTTAGTTCCACTTCTTATCCCTCTTTTGGTATGGCTGACGCAAGTACCCCTTTACCTCAAGCATTCTTCCGTCCACGGCCTTTAGAGAACTTGGTTGTCGCCGATGAAATAGAGTCTCTGGATCCCATAATCGATTCTAAAGTCCTCAATCTTCTTCCTAATTCCGATACCCCCTCAAATTTTTTGCCGCATGTGGTCGCGGTCCCAAAAGTACGTTTAGGACACTCCGACATGGTCTTGAAGTGGAGGAGTCTGTGAGCTCGGATTTGCCTGGCATACCCAATGCTGTTTGGACGACAAAAAGACGGAGGACGGTACGTCTACCAATGCTTTGCCATATTACCTTTTCTTTGCTGATGCAATTTTTCAATGCAGACCCCTTCGACTCGTATATTATCCTTTCGTTCGTCAACGGCACACTCGTACTCTCTATCGGAGAAACCATTGAGAAGTGCAAGACACTGGCTTCCTCTCCGCCGCGCCCACGCTTGCAGTGCAACAGATCGGGGCGGATGCTCTTCTGCAGGTGCATCCACACGGTATCCGACACGTCCTCGCTGACCGCCGCGTGAACGAGTGGAGGGTGCCTCAGGGCAAGACCATCGTCAGCGCCACGACGAACAAGCGCCAGGTGGTGGTCGCGCTAAGCTCAGCCGAGTTGGTGTATTTCGAGCTGGATCTGGACGGGCAGTTGAACGAGTACCAGGATAGGAAGGCCATGGGAAGCACGGTACTCGCTTTGAGTATCGCTGAAGTTCCAGAAGGAAGGCAGAGAACACCTTATCTGGTGCGTTTCTTTCACTTTAAAACTTAATTGCGGCTCGGAGCACTTTTATTTACAAGTAACACAGGCTGTGGGATGTGAAGACCAGACTGTCCGCATTATCTCGCTGGATCCGGAAACTACGCTAGAGACTATAAGTTTGCAAGCGTTGACAGCGCCTCCTTCTGCTATTTGTATAGCAGACATGCTCGATGCCAGCATCAACAAGGCCCAGCCAACAATGTTCGTCAACATCGGCCTGCAAAATGGTGTACTCCTGCGGACCGTGCTAGACCCTATAAACGGACAGCTCACGGATACACGCACTCGGTATGTAACTCCCGCCTGCACGTGTCTCCGGTAGCATGACATACTTACATATATGCGCGTTTTTTCCAAAGATTTTTGGGTACACGTCCTGTGAAACTCGTGCGCGTTCAAATCCACAAGAACCCTGCTATACTTGCTCTATCGTCGCGCTCATGGCTCAACTACACGCACCAGAACCTGATGCACTTTACCCTCTCATTTATGACAACCTTGATTACGCTTGGAGTTTCTCTGCTGAACTGAGTCCCGAGGGTCTGATAGGTATCGCAGGCAGTGTTCTTCGGTATGTTCCCGCCCTTTTGATTTTTAAGAACAGAGACTGACACTCTGCCTCTTTTCGTGAATGATGTTAGCATCTTCCAAGTACCGAAACTCGGTATGAAGCTGAAGCAAGACTCAATACCCCTTTCATACACACCGCGCAAGTTTATCACCCATCCTGAAAACAACTTCTTCTATATGATCGAGGGCGACCATCGCGTTATGAGCGAAGATGCCACAGCTAAAAAGTTGCAAGAACTGGTATAAGAATTCGATCTTTCCTGTCAAAGTAGTTAACTGAAATTGTCTGTAGCGACAGGAAAGGCAAGAGGATCGACGAAGAAGTGGTCAATCTCCCGCCTGATCTTTTCGGACGACCCAAAGCGCCAGCAGGAAATATGGGGTTCATGTATCCGAATAATCGATCCCATCGAGGCCACGACGCTAAGTGTCATCCATCTCGAGGATAACGAGGCTGCATTCTCCTTGGCGGTTGTTCCGTTCTCGGCGAGGGGCGGAGAGTTGCATTTGGTAGTCGGCACAGCTGCTGATACTCATATTGCACCGAGATCATGCACAAGCGGATACTTGCGAACGTATAAATTTATCAATGATGGTGCTGGGTTGGAATTCCAGCATAAAGTATGTTTTGTCTTGAAATTTTATGGTCGGCTGTCAACTGACTTTTTTTTTCTTTCATCTTTGTAGACCGAGGTCGACGATGTTCCTTTGGCTTTGCTGGCGTTCCAGGGGCGACTCGTTGCGGGTGTTGGAAAGGCACTGAGAATATACGACATCGGCAAAAGAAGCTTCTGCGGAAGGTCGAGAACAAGGTATGTGCTTGCTATCTTCATAACGTTGTTCGATTACTGATTTACCACTAATCTTTAGACATTCACCACCGCCATTGTCTCCCCTAGCCACACAAGGATCGCGCATCATTGTCGGCGATATGCAAGAATCCATCCAATATGTGGTGTACAAGGCTCCAGAAACCGTCTGCTGACTTTTGCGGATGACTCGCAGCCACGTTGGGTATCCGCCATGGCCATGGTGGACTACAACACCATCGTTGCTGGTGATCGCTTCGGCAATGTCTTCGTAAATCGGCTCGATCCAAAGATCTCTGATCAAGTAGACGACGATCCTACGGGCGCTGGTATCCTGCATGAAAAAGGGCTGCTCATGGGTGCACCCCACAAGACTAAGATGCTCTCCCATTTCCATGTTGGCGACCTTATCACTTCCATCCACAAAGTTTCTCTCGTCGCTGGTGGGCGCGAGGTCCTCCTGTACACGGGTCTTCATGGGACGATCGGTATCCTCGTGCCTTTCGTGTCCAAAGAGGATGTCGACTTTATCTCGACGCTGGAGCAACATATGCGGACGGAGCAGGGTCAGGCGAGCTTAGTGGGCCGCGATCAGTTGAGTTGGAGAGGCTACTATGTGCCTGTCAAGGCCGTCGTCGATGGTGATCTCTGCGAGACATACGCGAGATTACCTGGCACAAAACAACAGGCCATTGCCGGCGAGCTGGACAGGACTGTTGGCGAGGTGTTGAAGAAGTTGGAGCAACTGAGGGTAACGGCGAGTGGGTTCTAAGAAGGTTTTTGTTGTATCAGTATGTTGTAGTGCTTTTGTGTTTCGATTGCTTCGAGGTTTTGCATTCCCTTTGTCACCAAAACTGGTTACTACCTGCCTAATTTTTTATTGATCTGTTGACTTGATGAGATACGAAAACATCCTTTTCGACTTTTTCAAACGGAGACTCTTAGAAATTTGAATTGCATTGACATCCCGAATGCCTCGCTTTGGAAGGTAATGGCTGCGACTTGGCTGCTACTATACTTTTGGGTGGGCAAGGGATCGTCTGTATGCAAAGTCCCTGTAGACGCTTGACTGATATTAATAAATTTAATGTCGAAGTCTTTTGTCAGGGCCGCCAAACGCCCGCGTACTTCCCGTGGCCGATCTTCTCAATCTTCCTACCACGATATCGTCCCGATATTCGATAAATACGACATCATCCATGTCAGTGAAGGTGTAACTCGCAACATTGGATGCAAACAACGCGTGATTCGGCGATTCAGTTCGCCTGTACTTGTCGCAGGTGCTTGGGAGAATCTAACGACATGGCCGACCCTCGACAACATAGGCACTGTCTTGAACCCCAATGTGGACGGAAAACGACGAAGTGATTGGGGCGGAAGTTATGCGTGAAGAGCCGTTGACCAAGGTGCCGATCAAAAAAGGAAGAGGAGCGCTGATTCAGTAAGGTTGCGTCTGCGTCTGCTATCATGCTTTGTTCAGCGCTGAATAGTCATTTAAAAATACAGTAAGCATTAGTGCTTTCAAAAGGCTGTTCACGAGCAGTAGTACTGTACAAATCCGAAATGAAAAGAGAAAATGGGACAAAGAAACAAGTAGGAATAAATAAGACGCGTCTAATAGTCATCTGCAGCCGCGAATGCAGACTTCTTTTTGCTTCCTCCTCCCCTTCCTCGTTTGGCTCTAGTCGAAGGACCTCCTCTTCCTCGCTTTGAACCTCCCGAAGAATATGATCGCTTGGATCCACCGGAGCCGGCGCCGCCTGAGGGACATTCTATATCAATTTCAGTATTTTATTCATTGTGACACGTAGGAAGAGTGATGAACTTACTTGAGCTCCAATGCCCTGTATCACCGCATTTATAGCATGCGTTGCCCGATGAATCCTGTCCGGTAAATTTAGACTTGTTGCTGCTGCTGTTGCTGCTGGAAGCACCATTTGGACAAGCTGTAACGTGATAAAAAAACCTGGATCGTACGCGATTCTGAAAGATACACTAATCCACGCACATGTGCTATAGTGGCCTGGTTGCTGACACTTGAAACATGTCGCACTAGCAACTTTGTCGTTGGAGCTGCTGCCAAAGCTCCTTGACCGCGTATTACTTGAGCTGTCTCCGTTGGGACACGCTAACACGACATACAGCAAAAATCAACGCACTGCACGATTTCGCAGGAGAGAAAGATACGAACAAGTTGCCCAATGTCCCGATTGATTGCACTGGAAATCATCATAAACCTAAAAACGAGTTGGAATATGGGAAAACGTACTTTGTAGCAGACGTCTGCGGAACCCGCAAGATTTCTATCGTTTGAGCTCGACCCAAAGCTTCTTGTTCGTTTGTTATCTGAGCCATCTCCATTGGGACATGCTGAGGAATCGAGAAGGTTAGAAAGAGTGCAAGCATCTATTGTGAATGAAAAAATACGAACAACTGGCCCAGTGGCCTGCTTGATTGCACTGAAAACGATCATGAGCGTGATGTGGAATATATTTGTGGAGAACGGAACTCACTTTGTAGCACACGTCTGCCACGCCTGCGTTATTAGTATTGAACGATGAAGGTCTTGATGCCATTCCACCGCCCCCTGAACCGAACGTCCCGCTCTTTCGGTGGCTTATCGTCCCACTCAAAATATTCGCATGGGGTATCTTTCCGCTGACATTTCCAAAATTTCCGACCTTTGTTCTCGCTTTCCTTTTGCACCGTCAATAAGATCGCGTCCTCTCCGCACCCGCATTTGCGCGCTGGCCCGTCCCCACTCGAGGCGTCTCTTGTCTGTATAAATACATTTCCCGTTAGATTGACAGAGATATTTTTTAAAAATAAAACCATGATGGCTGACCATTGAATATGCGCGTTTCTGTGGAACGCTAACACCAGCACCACCGCTGCTTCCAGGGGTATCATCAGCCCACTGGAAAAATCCACACGCCGACTGAGAACATGTCCAGAACCGTCTTCCTTTCGACGCCGTTTCGCGCACCACCGTCCTCTGAACAGCTGCCATGTTGCATTCGCACTGAACGCCGCCGTCTGTTTGGTCGTGCGGTATTGCTTGAAGTCTGTGCAGAGGGAGCTGGGGCTATTGTAGATGCAGACCATGAAGAGGTGATGTGAAGTGGTGCGGTCTGCCGCGAACTTGACGCCACCGCCGTTGAGGAACTAGAGGTTGCTAGTGTCGCCTGTGTTCTTGTGGACGCAGGCCTGGTAGGCATCGTTCGCGACGGCGTTGGGCCAAAGTTATCGTCTGTTATAGTGGAAAAGGATAAACACATCATGAACGCGTTGTGATATCAACTACGCACCGTCGTCGTCTGAATCGTCGATGGAGATCGTTGTTGCAGACGCGGGCGCACCTCCTCTGCCGCGACCGCGTCCTGCAGGTGCATTTCCGCGAACAGCCCGTGATACAGGTTGGCCCCTGCCTGTTCCGCGGGGCCCTCCGTTCCCTCTTCCTCTTCCTCCTCTTCCACCTCCGCCACCATCACCTCCTCCTCCACCACCGCCGCCGCCACCTCCGCCTGCGGGGCCAGGACCGTTTTCTCCACCTTCGTCGTTTGGAGCACCGCCTGGGCCAGTAAGATAGCGTTTCACGCTCTAACATTACAAAATTTATGAGAATCAGATTCACAATGAGTGAGGAAGAATCGGCCAGAAAGTTGGCTTACATCAGTCACTTTGGCGAATTCTCTCCGAACGATGATGAACATTTCTTTATATTGGTCGATGCTGTGGGCAAGCATGTCATTCTTCGTCGTCGTGCCTTCGCAGACTTGGACCATTCTTCGTTCCGTCTGGAAGGCGGTAAATTAATCAACACACAAATTTGTAAGAAAATAATGGAAGAAGGATGACGACGATGATGCTGACCTCTCGGCGCATTTGCGGTTTGCCGACGCTCTTGGTCAGACCGATGAGATTGTATCCTTCGATCAGTCCTATTCCTAGTGTGGAAGGGACGAGGTATTTGACAGCGCCTTCGAACCGTTCGATGACGTAGTTGCGCTTTACTATGGTTTCGATGTGTTGTGCAATTGTTGCATCCGTGCCTGTCAGAAAGAAAGGGAAGGTTAGTATCTGAATATGACTAGCGATCCAAGACAAGGAATCTACGAACCAATGCCATTCTTGTCCATGAGCGTTACCAAATCCGCTTCAGTCAAATAATTCGGCCTCGTAGTTTCGCCCTGCCGGATCTCGCATGTCGTAGGCTGGAACTGCTCGCCCTCCTGAAAATCCGGAACATGGTGTCCATTCCATTTCTCATAAACGTATACGTCCAGGTAATTCCTCTCCTTCACAACAAGCCCTGTTGCGGAGAATTCTTCGCCTCCGCAAGTGACGTCGACGGTGGTCTGCCAGCCTTCGGCGTCTTTCGAGCAGCAGGCGAGATACCGCCGGGTGATGTATTCGTAGACCCGTTTCTCATCGCCGGCCAGGTTGTTCGCGTGTGCGGTCGGATGGATGGGAGGATGGGCTTTATCGTTGTGCTTGCCCTTTCTAGGTGCGTTGTACCCTCCTTGTCCTAGACTGCAGGGTCGTCAGTGAGTAATCTGTGGCGAGTAGGAGAGATTTCATACGCTGTGGCAAATTGGCCCCATGCGGGGTCTACAGTTTGTTTGCCAATCAACGTCATGTGGTCGAACTGAGGATCGAATTCATCTGTCTCTGTTCTCGGATAGGACACGAAGCCGGACGTGTAAAGCGATTCCGCCACATCCAATACTTTCTTTGGGGCGAGTCGGAGTAGTCTGAGCCGGCTTTCTGCAGTTCCACAGTTGTGAGAGGGAGAGGCTTCCATTTCTTCGTGGTCTTATTCGTCACTTTGGTTACGATGGCGGAGGAGTTACCCATCATTGAAAAAGAGCGACCACAGCGGCCTCGTCGAAGAGATGATTCCTCTTCCAAGTGAATTTCGTCTCTTCTTCGCTTCCAGGTCTGGAGAGAGATAGATATATGTACCAAAAACTCTCTGGTGAGAAATTCTTGACGTGCTGGTATCGTTGAACCACAAATCCAAGGGTAGGAAATTGACATGGTCCTGAACCCATTCAGAAAGAGTGGCGGCAACAAAGTATGGACACTCACCATAGGAAACCACACTCTTTTCTCTCTCGATTTCAGGCACACGTCCTTGCAGAGTAAGCGTCTGCAGTCTCGTAAATGCCGCCCCAACCTTCAAATCCAGCATGATTCGAGCCTCCACAGCATCTGCTTGACGTCTGTCCAGTTCGACTGGATTCTGAGCTGCATTGTGTATCTGTCTGATTTCACTATCATGAAAAGCATTTGGCACAAAGAAGACTAGACATACTGGGCAATGATAGCACTGAACCTCGCCCGTTTAACACGTATACTTGGTTTCGCCTGCCGACAAACACGCGCGATCTCCATCCCTATGTGCTCCCCTTCCCTGTCACAATCCGTCCAGATCATGAGCACATCCGAACGTCGCGCTTCAGATGCAAGGTTTCGTTCTATGTCTTTCTTGTCTGGAGCAACTTGCGTCTCTACTGGAGCGTCAAACAGTTCAAATGGATCACAGGAATGCCATTGTCGATGCGTCGCGAAGAAGTCATTGGACGTGAGATGGCCTATCACCGCTGTGACAACGAAAAACGCCCGGCTTTGGTGATAATCGAACTCATAGTTCTTGATATATTTGCATGGAGTATTTTTCTTCAATCTTTCTTTAGAAAATTGCCAGTACTTTGAAGCATGGCCACTCACAGTTTCGTACTGGCCGCCTGATAATATCTGGGTGATCGCCTTTGAGATTGACGGTTTCTCGGCCACACATAATACTCTCATGCGGGCTGAAAATGTATTAATGAGATATTAGAACGTTATATGTTGCCAGCGGGTGCATATAAACTGTGAAAAAAAGCAAACTGAAAGAAAGTTGCTCGGGTGTCGGATATGGTTGCGATCAACAATTATTGACGCGTCCGGAGACATGTGACTCATCACGAGAACGCGATTCAGAAATTTCTGTGAAAAATACTTGAAGTCGTCCCTCAATACATACCGCCCAATTTACTTGCCTGTTACTTGCTTTACACCTCTGTAATGGCCGATAATTCAGTTACGACTAAGCTTCTTACCCTACTCAATGTCTCTGCAACAAAAATTGGCAAAAGAAAACGCTTCGAAGACGAATTTGTGCCCGCAGAAAAACTGAATAAACGGAAGACGTCTATATCATTTGCTCAGCCTACGACAACAGCGGTGCAGGAGATTGAGATAGTGGAAGAGAAAGAGGCTGTCGATATTTCTAACGACGTTGAGATGCAAGAGGCTACCGAAGAAACGGAGGATAACACAGCGGATGGTGCGTTGCAGCGTTCAATGCATTCCGGAATTGAATTTCTCATAAAAATATCGGTAGAGTCCACCGATGGATACGAGAAACATTTTGGACTGTCACCATCGTGTCTTTCCGAATCTTCGAGATCAGCCGTAGAGAGCCGTTCATGGTCGACTTCAAGAGTGAAAAATGGCAAATTAGGCTCCGCCATTATCTCAATACCCGCAAATTCAGAAGCAAGCACTTCGAGCTCTACTTCTGAGATCGACGTGAGCCAACTGTTGGATATAACCTGATATTAGTTCTGATTTATTTCAGATACTTGATAATCTGAAAGGACCGTTTTTGAACAGGCAGTCGAAACAAGCTAAAAGTAAGTCTATAATTCAAACACAAAGTATCTTGGTCTCATTGTAGTCTAGATCAAGGTGAATTGCAGCACGATATTCTATCGACCCTTTCGACCCGAAAAGATCTATACATTACTTCTACTCCGCTGGATACTAAGCGTTCAACGAGAGAAGCGATCGCCCTACATGCCCTGAATCATGTCACCAAGTGAGTGGGTACACTTCCTGGTGTTCGCGTCTTCTCATGTCATTTTCTAGAAAGCGCCGCCGCGTGCTAAAGAACAACGAGCGCCTAACACGCTCTGCAAAAGCAAACCCCGACGCCCCTCCCCTCGAAGACGTTCAAGACCAAGGTTTCACCCGTCCCAGCGTGCTCATCCTCCTCCCCTTCCGCTCATCAGCCCTCGACTGGTTCCGTGCAATTACTTCGCATACACCTTCACCCAGCTACCAAATCGAGAATCAGTCCCGCTTTTTGTCAGAATACGGTCTCCCAGAGGGTGCCGTCGACAAGCTTGTCACGGCTGAGCCTGGCACGTACCCGCCCGACCATGTGGATACTTTCAAAGGGAATGTAGACGACAATTTCCGTGTCGGGATTAAATTGACAAGGAAGACTATCAAAATGTTTGCGGATTTCTATGGCTGTGACATCATCATTGCCAGCCCTCTTGGACTTCGTCGTTCGATAGAGAAAGAACAGTACGTTTGGTATTTCTTATTTTTCTCTCTTTATATCTCATCGATGTTCTCTAGCAATGCTGATTATCTGACATCCATCGAGGTACTGGTTATTGACCAAATGGACGCTCTCACCATGCAGAATTGGGAACATGTCAAAGTGGGTCTTCTGCCCTTATCACGAACTAAAGCTCATCCATGTTTTAGTTCGTCATGAGCCACATAAACAAGCTACCAAAAGAATCGCACGACACGGATTTCTCGCGTATCAAGCCTTGGTATCTCGACGGATTGTGGGTATTATCTGCTTTGTCATACATCATACTGACTCCATTGGACATAGTGCACCATATCTGCGCCAGTCAATCCTTCTATCGGCATACGAGACTGCAGAGACTCGATCATTGTATAACAACTCCTTGAAAAATGTTGAAGGCAAGATTAGGACAGAAAAACCATGGCCGCCTATCGAAGTACCAGCTGGAATCGATCAAGTGAGTGTAGATTCGGCTGAAGACGCTATTCAAATATTCAAACCAACTCGATCTCTGTTATCTTAGAACTTTGTACACTTCGATTGTTTCAGCCCAGTAGACGAGCCTGAGAAGCGTTTCCAATATTTCACGACACAGCTACTTTCCTCCGTGCTCAAATCTGCTGTGCAAAGCACGAATACCATCGTCTTCATCCCCTCCTCATTCGATTTTATCCGCGTACAAAACTACTTCAGGAAATACTCTGGCGTAACGTTCACAGTCCTCTCCGAGTAAGCCTCGTTTCCATCCCTTCCTCCCTTCCAGCCATGGTCCACCCCTTGCTCACAACCACCACTCCATCTTCCCTCCAGATACTCAACGAACCAAGACATCTCGCGCGCCCGCCAGGCATTCTTCACCGGCGAAAAGTCCTTCCTGCTCATCAGCGAGCGCTTCCACTTCTACAAGCGCTACAAAATCCGCGGAAGCCGCAACATCCTCTTCTACGGCCCTCCTGACCACCCCCAATATTTCACGGAGTTTCTGTCGTACCCCTTCCTCGACGAGGGCGTGGAGCCGTCAGATGTTACGTGCAGGGTGCTATTCTCGAAGTATGATAAGTTCAGACTCGAGAGGATTGCGGGTACAGAGGGGGCAATTGGGCTCATCAAGTCATCGTAGATTTAGATACATTAGCGATTGATATGGGTGTGGTCATGCAATGGCAGGATTTATCTACTGCAGTCTTTATTGCGGTCTGCAAATATATATGAAGCAACCCATTTTCGTCAGAATTTTATCTTAGAACGTTGGTTCTGAATTTCTGTGATAACCAACCGACAGTTCGAAGACATAAATTTGCTCAGGTTGCCGCGCCGGCGTGGCCTGAGATATATACCTTGTATTGAGTCACTCACCATCGGTTCGATGGCGTAGTTGGTTATCGCATCTGTCTAACACACAGAAGGTCCTCAGTTCGAGCCTGGGTCGAATCACTTTTGCCGTTATGCCATTCGTGTACCAGGTCTACACGGCGCTAACTATCATCAGAGATTGGTCTGTCAAACAAAGCCTGTTGCAATTAAAGAGAGGATCTTGCTTTTGTTTTTGCAATACGCTACTGGGCGACATGATATGTACTGGTAGATTTTATGAAGGCATATAGTATAATTTCAGTTGGTTCGTTGTACAAATTTACCTTTACTGTAGCACTCATGCCACTTGGACGTGGATATTCCACATATTCTTTTTACATTTATTCAACAATTTTGACTGAATCAACCTAACCTACGTTAAGGAAAATGCGTGTTCACAGTTGATGGTATTGCAAAATGCCAAATAGTAATACGATCTTTTGCTTTCATAAATACGCAGAATAAAAGAACTGATCATGGGATGTCGTTTTATGCCAGTGATCCTGAATTGCAAAATGTGATTCGACCCAGGCTCGAACTGAGGACCTTCTGTGTGTTAGACAGATGCGATAACCAACTACGCCATCGAACCGATGGAGGACTAGACTGGCAAAGCTCCCGAAGCCACCACAGCATCGAGCCTCGTACTGTTCCCACATTATCTCTAAGTCTCCCAAAAACCAAGGAATGATTTGCGTTTTCCCAGAAGCCGACTTCACAGTATGCTGTATGATACAGATAAATAAATAAAAAGGATCGCGTTTTCGACATTTTTATACATCTATATCAACGAAGTAAATATCATACAACCGTCCATCATCATCACACTACCACAAATTACTATTTCGCACTCCAGGGACTCGTCGAAGAGGGGTTATTACTCAACACCAGCACCAACACTAAACCACCGCTGCATACCATGTACCACACCTACATAGATCTCCACTCCACGCAACTCCACTCTACACCCAACAATAACTAGGCAACAGCAGCAATAGAGACTAAAAAGAGCGTCTCAGATCCGAGTCTCCGGCAGCTGGCTCGTCTCCTCTCATTCAACTAAGTATTATGTAGATTGATTGTCTGATTCTCGATGCTTGATGATGGATCCCTACCTAGAAAGAGGTCGTCGAGTCCACCTCGATCGTCGGCACGATGCTCGCGATGAACTTGAGGAAGACGACGAGGTAGAAATCGACGCGCATGCCCTCCACCTCCTCTTCCTCATTCGCATTCGCACTCGCGCTCGCGCTGGGCATGTCCCTGCCGCTCCCACTGGCTTTCCTGCTGAACAGCCATTTTTTCTTGGAGCCATCTTTCGCCGAGGGCGATGCGGGGGTGGCGGAGGAGGGAGGAAGACGGCGCCTTGCGCGCGAGCTGCTCGGCGACGACGCTGTTGTTCATCCGCTCGATGACCTTCTTCATGACGCTCGAGTGCTTGCACGGATGCACGGACGCGGCCTGCAGCGAGGTGGAGTGGATGAAGGGCTCTATTGTCACGGTTTTGTGCGCGTGGTCGGCTGAGATGTCCTGGAAGATCTGAGGGGGGAGTCAGGGGTGTGCCGTTCTGTGTAACACATTGTCCATAAATGAGTACACGGATGAAAGTGAAGAGAGTTGGAAATGGGGTATATACCTCGTCGTAGCCGATCAGCCAGACCCTAGGGGTTTGATAGTACTTGTCGTATGTGATCATCACATCGTACGTGCGCACTTGCAGGAGATTGTTCTTCGACGCCTCGACAGGACTAAAAACACAACACGAACGTCAGAACCTTAAAATAACAACAATTGACATGATAGTAATCAAGTAGCTCACTTTGGATCAACCAAACCAGATGGGAAGGTTTTCGCAGCCGCAGGCTTAGGGGCAGCAGTCGCCTCATCGCCATCCTCCAGATCCTCCTCCTCCATGTCCGGAATATCGTCCAAGTCCGGGATCTCATGCTCCCCCGCCTGATTGCCCAAAGAGAGCGACCCCATGCCGGCGGCGAGATCGTGCGCATCCCCGTCTCCAGGGATCTCTAAGTCCGGAATCTCCGCGATCTCGCTGTGGTCCGCGCCCGCGGCGTCCTTCGACGGCTTGCGCCCGGCGTGCGTCTCGACCCACTCGTCGCCCTCCGCGCTCGGCGTGGACGAGTCCGCGAAGGAGAGGAGCCGCTCGGCGTCCTCGTCCTCGTCGGTGTAGGCGAGCGACGTCGCGCGGCGCAGGCAGGGCACCCCGCGGGTGACCAGGTACTGCTTGTCCACCGGCAAGAAGTCTCTCGTTTTCGTAGCATCTCCCTTCTCCCTACAATGCAATATGCCCTCGTAAGCAAAAATGTCGTGCTAGCATTGACTGGGCCACACACCATGTCCATACAGGGAACTTGTACACCAAAAATCACCTGCGGCTACGAACTCCTCTAGCATGCGGGGAATCGGGATCGAGATAAGGTAAGAGCAACTTCATTTTGTGAGATATCCCAACGTACCTGGCGTGATACGACCGTGTTCTTTGAACTTGCTCTCTTTGAGGACCTGGCGTGCTGATCGGTGAGCTGATCATGTCCGTGTATGAACGGAAAGAGCCTGTGCGCTTACGGGGCTAATGTACTCGCGAACCGCGAAGAAGTGGGACTACATCGGAAGATTGTAAGCTTTTAGGTTGTTTAATGAATTAGAATAGGGGAGAGTATACAAACTTGTATGGTCTGCATGACTAGTTGGCTGTTGAGTGTGGGTGTAGTAGTAGTAGCTGGTTGTGGTATGTAGTCGAGTCGTGTAAAGGGGAGTATGGATACTAAATCGATTCAATTGGATGCCCAACCTGTCTGCAGCCACGTGCCCTGCCCCATCTAAATTAGTTTTCCTCTTTTTGTGTTCTCAACTCTGATATATCTATCTAGCGACAATGACAATTCAACAATCCGACGTTCATCGCGACAACGATATCATTTTCACCTTATCGTGTGCACATCAAACTCAGAATTGCAAAGAAAAATAGAGGTACAGTCAAAGATCTAGATATAAGAAAGCATAGATAAATCCAAGCGTGCGATATGTAAATAGAAAGCTGACTGTTTTCCATGAGCATCACGATATAAGCAAAGAGGACAAAAGCGAGCTCACACAAACTATTGATCATGAAACGGTGATAGCAGAGGGCAACGCCTTCAACGATTTGTCCTTCTTCTGCTTTTTTCTCCTTTTTGCCGACTCTACCACCGGCGTCGAGTCCACATCCATAGCAGAATCCGTCGGGGATTTTGATTTTGACTTATCCTTTTTCTCCTTCTTGCTGCTACTCTTCTTCGTCTCGACCTCCTCATCAGCGATGACGACGGAGGATTCCTTTTTCTTCTTTTTTCTTCTTATCGTCTCCGCTTGATTCTACGGCAGCAGACTCCGACTTTCGTTTTTCCTTCTTCTCCTTCTTGTCTTTTTTTCTCTTTGGGTTTCTCCTCCTCCACGGGGCGGCCATCTCTACGTCCTTGCTCTTCTTCTCCTTCTTGGATTTTTCTCCTTCTTGGCCTCCTCCTGCGAAGAGCCGGCCTCGACTTCCTCCTTCTTCGCCTTTTTGGTAGAAACAGCAGACTATTAAACGAATAATTAAATTAAGCAACCCAGCAACAAATGAGGAAAAAATACGCACTGCATCCTCAGAATCGGCAGATTTCCTCTTTTGTCCTTTTTCACCACAGCAAACTTCCGCACTCGTCTCAGCAGCCTTGACTGCAGGCGCAGGCGGCGGCGGCGGCATATTGCGCGAGTTGGCACCAAGCGGCGTCTCATTCGCACCAGAAACATTCGACCTCTGCGCCCAGCACCCATACCCTCCGCCATAACCACCTCTAGACCCACCGCCACGCCCGCCTTGGCCTTGGTCTCCGCTTTTGTTGGGAGGGTGATACCACTGGGCGTTCGAAGCACGAGCGTTCTTCTCTTCTTCTTTGGGTGGTGCGTCGGCGACGGCGGCGGTTTTTTTGGTCGGTTTGGTGGCAGATGCCGCTGCAGTAGGAGCAGAGGCAGAGGCAGAGGCAGAGGCTCCCTATATCATGTTTTAGAAGATATAAGAATATGAACGTAATACGTGGACTCACAGATTTCGGGCCTTTATACACGCTCTTCTGATATTTCTCCGCTTCGCTTATACACGAAGTATGGCCTTTATATTCACCTGGCGTGTTGAACGTCTTCGAACAATCGATACAGTCGAATCCACTGCCGCATCGCATTCTGTGCGTATCGAGTTTCGGCTTTTTCACGACGTCGTTGCAGGCTGTTATTAATATTCATTGATGAAGGTCAGTTCTTTTTATCTTTCAAGGGATTACGTTCAGTTGGATTAACTGACCATGGCATCTGAAATAAAGTAAACGAAAGTTCATTCAGCAAACTCGAACTTTAGAAATAAAATTCCAAAACTTGTCCGAAACGCACTGGAAAGAAACCATTTTGGTATCGGTTTTCGCTTAGCAAGTGTACAAATATCTTGAGGACAGAAAGAGGTATCCAAACAAATAACAAAAAGAACAAAAGAGACAGAGAAATGTGAAGAGAAAAGGAAGAACTGATACAATTTCGCAAATTCGCGATCGTGAAAAAAACGGTGCACTTATACAGCACGTGCCTTCTAATATGTGTGGGTTAACCTCACCTCACCCAATCTTAAAGCGCTGCCAAACACAACCCACCCAACCCCCAACATAACTGTGATTCTAAACAACAAACCCAACTTAAAGCTACCTCGACTCAACGTCAGATTTGCGTTCAGATACTATAAGTCCGGCTACATACTGCAAACTCTTACTTGACTCTGAACAACTCAGCTGAACTTAACGGCAACTGACTACATCGGTATGCCTGCAACACTTTTATGTGCGCTAGTTTAAGCATTAACATTGAAGCACAGGATATCACCAAAATGGATTCGTTGTCCACAACCGACTCGAAGCTGAACGAATTGTGGCAAGATATCGCCGAAATCGACGAGGAAATATCTGTTCTTCACAAGCAAATAGCACAACTTGCTGCAAAGCGAAAGGATGTCCAGCAGAAAATCAATCGTCGGCTCCCCTTCATTAATCGGCTGCCCTTCGAATTGATATCCAGGATACTCACACTCTCTACTGAATCGAATCAGGTATTTGTGAGCCCCGATGACGAGAGGTACAAGTGGTGTGCTGTTCTTCTCCTCGGGGCAGTTTGCAGGCAGTGGCGAGAAATTACTCTGGCAACACCCCATCTATGGTCGACTGTTAATATCCGGCTAGGCAGAAAAGAGCTCTGGAGCGATATTGCCAACGAATGGCTTCAGCGCTCGGGTGCTCTTCCTCTGTCAATAACATTTACATACGCCAAACACGGAGAGTCTATCGTAGACTTCGATCTCGTTCCACTTCTCAGGTCGCATTCAATCCGCTGGAAATCCCTTAACTTCAACTGCGTACGAGATGACATATTTTATAGGCTGCTCGACAATCTTGAAGATACTCGTCATATCGAGACCATTCGGCTTCAATGTACTACGGGGAGCTGGCGTAAGATGCGCCCTTTCATGGGCGAGCCCATTTGTCCAAAGACATTTCATTTGCTCTACTTGAGCAGTAAGAAGTTTACAGGATATTTTAAATGGGATAATCTCACACACCTTGTTGCCGAAGGTATTCACAGTGTCGACCTTACCGACATCCTTCGTCAAGCAATCAAAATTCAACATTGTGTCATAGTGTATTCTATGCGGGAACATGAACATCAATTGGTACCCATCGTCAATACGTCTTTGACGCACCTGGTCATCACATTATGGTGTCTTACCGATTACCTCCCATTTTTAACCTTCCCGTCGTTGCAAATCTTGGAATGCCGCTACAGTGATCGTATGAATGAGGTTGACGTCAACGTCCTTGTTGATTTTATTGACCGTTCTCAAGCGCCTCTTCGGGACGTTATCTGTCACCTAAATGTCGGCAACCCTGTTTCTGCTGCTGGCCTTTGGCATCCCAGATTTCCAAACATCACCCACCTCAACTTGAACGTTACATTTAAGGGTGCCACTACTATGGTACTCAACATTTTTGAACTACTCGCATATGACCGGGATGAAATAGTTCATCCTAGCCTGCAAATAATCGAGTTGACGACGAAACACATGACACCCACTATCTGGTCCCACTTCATCAACATGTTTCCCCAAATCCTGGCAGAGCGAACACCCCACGAGCGTCTTCCTACAAATTCCTCGGATACAGACCTAATGCCCTTCTCCGATAGCTCGCTTCGGAGGCGACTGTCGAAGGCTTGTATAATCCTCGATCACCGGAGCGGAATATTTGATAAGCGGGATGTAATGAAACTACATCAGTATCTTCGCCTTTTGGACATTCAAAAATCCGGGGTGGAACTAGAGCTGATAGGCAATGGCGGCATTGATTTGCTACAGTTCGCCAAAAAAAAATATGGGTCGGAGCAAGAGGCCAGACAGCAATATCAGCAGCAAATGACAGAGGACGGTCTGTGATATGTACTCAATAGTATCGGAGAAGTAACGCTATGGTACTTCAAGTTGACTAACTCGTCGAGAAAGATTCCAGATACCAAACTTTTGACTTACATATAGAGCGTAGTACAGTTCATTACGCTCAGTATGAGCCGGTAAAGATTAATGAAATATATGATTCGCTTACTTGAACGAAATGGAACATGTTGCGAGGTGTTGTAGGGCATCAATGGGACACTCAGGTTGACCTCTACTGTATATATTCGATCCCAAGCCTTTCACGTTGAACTTTGGGAACGCACTGGAAAGAAATCATTTTGGTATCAATTTTCGTCTAGCAAGTGTTCAAATATCTTGAACAGAAAGAGGTATCCAAACAAATAGCAAAAAGAACAAAAGAAACAGAGAAATGTGAAGAGAAAAGGAAGAACTGATACAATTTCGCAAATACGCGATCGTGAAAAAACGGTGCACTTATACAGCACGTGCCTTTAGTAATATGTGTAGGAGTTAACCTCACCCAAGCGCTGCCAACCGCAACCCACCCAACCTACCCCCAACATAACTGTGATTCTAAACAACAAACCCAACTTAAAACTACCTCGACTCAACGTCAGATTTGTGTCAGATACTATAAGTCCGGCTACATACTCCAAACTCTTACTTGAGTCTGAACAACTCAGCTGAACTTAACGCCAACTGACTACATCGGTACAGCTGCAACACTTTCATATGTGCTAGTTTAAGCATTGACATTTGAAGCGCAGGACATTACCAAAATGCATTCGTTGTCCACAACCGACTCGAAGCTGAACGAATTGTGGCAAGATCTTGCCGAAATCGACGAGGAAATATCTGTTCTTCACAAGCAAATAGCACAACTTGCTGCAAAGCGAAATGATGTCCACCGCGAAATCAATCGTCGGCTCTCCTTGATCAATCGGCTGCCTTTCGAATTAATATCTCGGATACTCACACTCTCTACTAAATCGAATCTGGTATCTGTGAGTCCCGATGACGAGAGTTACAAGTGGCGTGCTGTTCTTCTCCTCGGGGCAGTTTGCAGGGAATGGCGAGAAATTACTCTGGCAACACCCCATCTATGGTCGACTGTTAATATCTGGCTAGGCAGAAAAGAGCTCTGGAGCGATATTGCCAACAAATGGCTTCAGCGCTCGGGTGCTCTTCCTCTGTCAATAACATTTACATACGCCGAATATGGAGAGTCTATCACAGACTTCGATCTCGTTCCAGTTCTCAGGTCGCATTCAATTCGTTGGAAATCCCTTACCTTCAACTACGTACGAGATGACATATTTTATAGGCTGCTCGACAATCTTGAAGATACTCGTCATATCAAGACCATTCGAATTTATTGTAAAGCGGGGAGCTGGGGTAAGATGCGACCTTTCATGGGCGAGCCCATTCGTCCAAAGACATTTCATTGGTCCATCTTGACCGGTATAGCATATTTTAAATGGGATAATCTCACACGCCTTGTCGCCGAACAGATTCACATTGACGACCTTATCGACATCCTTCGTCAAGCAATCAAAATTCAACATTGTATCATACAGTCTTCTATACGGGAAAATGAACATCAATTGGTACCCATCATCAATCAGTCTTTGATGCACCTGGACATCGAATTACAGGGTCTTACTGATATTCTCCCATTTTTAACCTTGCCGTCGTTGCAAATCTTGGAATGCCGCTCCAATGATTCTATGGAACATGTCGACATCGACGCGCTTGTCAATTTTATTGATCGTTCTCAAGCGCCCCTTCGGGACGTTATCTATCACCTAACGGTCAGCTGGTATGCTCCTGCTGGCTTTTGGGATCCCATATTTCCAAACATCACCCACCTCAAGTTGGACATTATATCTGATGACCCCACTACTATGTTGATCAATGTTTTTGAACTACTCGCATATGACCAGGATGAAATAGCGCTTCCTAGCGTCCAAGTAATCGAGTTGACGACGAAATGCATGTCACCCACTGTCTGGTCCCACTTCATCAATCTGTTTCCCCAAATCCTGGCGGAGCAAACACACCACGAACACCTTCCTACAAATCCTTCGGATACAGACCTAACCATCTCCTCCGATTGCCCACTTCGGAGGCGGCTGTCGAAGGCTTGTATAACCCTCTATCACTGGAGGACATTTGACGAGCAGGATGTAATGGAACTACATCAATATCTTCGCCTTTTGGACATTCAAAAATCTGGAGTGGAGCTGCAGCTGATAGGTAATGGCGGTATTGATTTGCTACAATTCGCCAAAAAAAAATATGGGTCGGAGCTCGAGGCCAGACAGTAATATCAGCAGAAAATGACAGAGGACGGTCTGTGATATGTGCTTAATGGTATCGGAAAATTAACGCTATGGTACTTCAAGTTGACTAGCTTGTCGAAAAAGAGTCCAGAGACCAAACTTTTGACTTATAGATAGAGCGTAGTACAGTTCATTACGCTCAGTATGAGCCGGTAAAGATGAATGAAATATATGATTCGCTTACTTGAATGAAATGGAACATGTTGCGAGGTGGTGTAGGCCATCAATGGGACACTCAGGTTGACCTCTACTGTATATATTCGATCCCAAGCCTTTCACGTTGAACTTTGGGAACGCACTGGAAAGAAACCATTTTGGTATCAATTTCCGTCTAGCAAGTGTTCAAATATCTTGAACAGAAAGTGGTATCCAAACAAATAGAAAAAAAGGACAAAAGAGACAGACAAATGTGAAGAAAAAGGAAGAACTGATACAATTTCGCAAATACGCGATTGTGAAAAAATGGTGCACTTATACAGCACGTGCCTTCTAATATGCGTAGGAGTTAACCTCACCGCACCCAATCTTAAAGCGCCGCCAACCACAACACACCCAACCCACCCCCAACATAACTGTGATTCTAAACAACAAACCCAACTTAAAACTACCTCGATTCAACGTCAGATTTGCGTCAGATACTATAAGTCCGGCTACATACTGTAAACTCTTACTTGACTCTGAACAACTCAGCTGAACTTAACGCCAACTGACTACATCGGTACAGCTGCAACACTTTCATATGTGCTAGTTTAAGCATTGACATTTGAAGCGCAGGACATTACCAAAATGCATTCGTGGTCCACAATCGACTCGAAGCTGAACGAATTGTGGCAAGATCTTGCCGAAATCGACGAGGAATTATCTGTTCTTCACAAGCAAATAGCACAACTTGCTGCAAAGCGAAAGGATGTCCACCGCGAAATTAATCGTCGGCTCTCCCTGATCAATCGGCTATCCTTCGAATTAATATCTCGGATACTCACACTCTCTACTGGGTCGAATCGGGTATCTGTGAGTCCCGATGACGAGAGTTACAAGTGGTGTGCTGTTCTTCTCCTCGGGGCAGTTTGCAGGGAATGGCGAGAAATCACTCTGGCAACACCCCATCTATGGTCGACTGTTAATATCTGGCTAGGTAGAAAAGAGCTCTGGAGCAATATTGCCAACGAATGGCTTCAGCGCTCGGGTGCTCTTCCTCTGTCAATAACATTTACATACGCCAAATACGGTGAGCCTATCGTAGACTTCGATCTCATTCCAGTTCTCAGGTCGCATTCAATCCGCTGGAAATCCCTTACCTTCAAATACGTACGAGAAGGCACGTTTTATAGGCTGCTCGACAATCTTGAAGATACTCGTCATGTCGAGACCATTCGGATTTATTGTAAAACGGGGAGCTGGCGTAAGATGCGACCTTTCATGGGCGAGCCCATTCGTCCAAAGACATTTCATTGGTCCAACTTTAGCAGTGAGACCGGTATAGCATATTTTAAATGGGATAATCTCACACACCTTGTCGCCGGACAGATTCACATTGACGACCTTATCGACATCCTTCGTCAAGCAATCAAAATTCAACATTGTATCATAGAGTTTTCTATGCGGGAAAATGAACATCAATTGGTACCCATCGTCAATATGTCTTTGATGCACCTGGTCATCAATGTATGGGATCTTACCGATGTTCTCCCATTTTTAACCTTGCCGTCGTTGCAAATCTTGGAATGCAGTAGTCCTATGAATGAGGATGACATCGACGTCCTTGCCGATTTTATTGATCGTTCTCAAGCGCCCCTTCAGGACGTTATCTATTACCTAGAGGTCCGCTACCATACTTCTGCTGCTATCCTTTGGCATCCCAGATTTCCAAACGTCACCCACCTCAAATTGGACATTATATGTGAAGATCCCACTACTATAAAGATCAATATTTTTGAACTACTCGCGTATGACCGGGATGAAATAGCGCATCCTAGCCTCCAAATAATCAAGTTGGTGACATACTGTATGACACCCACTGTCTGGTCCCACTTCATCAACATGTTTCCCCAAATCCTGGCAGAGCAAACACCCCACGAGCGTCTTCCTACAAATTCTTCGGATACAGACCTAATGCCCTTCTCCGATAGCCCACTTCGGAGGCGACTGTCAAAGGCTTGTATAATCCTCGATCACCGGAGCGGAATATTTGATGAGCGGGATGTAATGGAACTACATCAGTATCTTCGCCTTTTGGACATTCAGAAATCCGGGGTGGAACTAGAGCTGATAGGCAATGGCGGCATTGATTTGCTACAATTCGCCAAAAAAAATATATGGGTCGGAGCTCGAGGCCAGACAGCAATATCAGCAGCAAATGACAAAGGACAGTCTGTGATATGTACTTAATGGTATCGGAGAAGTAACGCTATTATACTTCAAGTTGACTAGCTCATCGAGGAAGATTCCAGATACCAAACCTTTGACTCATAGATAGAGCGTAGTACAGTTCATTACGCTCAGTATGAGCCGGTAAAGATTAATGAAATATATGATTCGCTCACTTGAATGAAATGGAACATGTCGCGATGTGGTGTAGGCCATCAATGGGACACTCAGGCTGACCTCTACTGTATATATTCGATCCCAAGCCTTTCACGTTGAACTTTGGGAACGCACTGGAAAGAAACCATTTTGGTATCAATTTCCGTCTAGCAAGTGTTCAAATATCTTGAACAGAAAGAGGTATCCAAACAAATAGAAAAAAGGACAAAAGAGACAGACAAATGTGAAGAGAAAAGGAAGAACTGATACAATTTCGCAAATACGCGATTGTGAAAAAAACGGTGCACTTATACAGCACGTGCCTTCTAATATGCGTGGGGTGAACCTCACCTCACCCAATCTTAAAGCGCTGCCAACCACAACCCACCCAACCCATCCCCAACATAACTGTAATTCTAAACAACAAACCCAACTTAAAGCTGCCTCGACTCGACATCAGATTCGCGTCAGATACTATAAGTCCGGCTACATACTGCAAACTCTTACTTGACTCTGAACAACTCAGCTGAACTTAACGGCAACTGACTACATTGGTATGGCTGCAACACTTTTATGTGCGCTAGTTTAAGCATTGACATTGAAGCGCAGGACATTACCAAAATGGATTCATTCTCCACAACCGACTCGAAGCTGAACGAATTGTGGCAAGATCTTGCCAAAGTCAACGAGAAATCATCTGGTCTTCACAAGCAAGTAACACAACTTGCAAAGCGAAAGGATATCCAGCGGGAAATCAATCATCGGCTCTCCTTGATCAACCGGTTACCCTACGAATTGATATCCCGGATATTCACACTCTCTACTGAATCGAATTGAGTATCTGCGAGTCCCGATAGCGAGAGTTACAAGTGGTCCGCTGTTCTTCTCCTCGGAGCAGTTTGCAGGGAATGGCGAGAAATTACTCTGGCAATGCCCCATCTATGGTCGACTGTTGATATCTGGCTGGGCAGAGAAGATATCTGGAGCGATGTTTGCAACGAGTGGCTTCAGCGCTTGGGTGCTCTTCCTCTGTCTATAACATTTACATACTCCCAATACGGAGAGTCTATCGTAGACTTCGATCTCATTGCAGTTCTCAGGTCGCACTCAATCCGCTGGAAATCCCTTTCCTTCGACGACGTAGGAGAAGACATATTTTATGGCCTACTCAACAATCTTGAGGATACTTGTCATATCGAGACCATTTGGATTTATTGTGGAGAGCGGAGCTGGGATAAGATTCGACCTTTCGTGGGCAAGCCCATTCGTCCAAAGACATTTCATTGGCTCAACTTGAGCAGTGAGAATTGTACAGGATATTTTAAATGGGATAATCTCACACACCTTGTTGCCGAAGATATTAACAGTGACGACCTCATCGAAATCCTTCGTCAAGCAATCAAAATTCAACATTGTGTCATAGTGTATTCTATGTGGGCAAATGAACATCAATTCGTACCCACCGTCAATCGGTCTTTGATGCACCTGAACATTGAATTATGTAATCTTACCGATTTCCTCCCATTTTTAACCTTCCCATCGTTGCAAATCTTGGAATGCTGCTACAGTGATCCTATGAATGAGGTTGACATCGACGTCCTTGTTGATTTTATTGGCCGTTCTCAAGTGCCTCTTCGGGACGTTATCTATCACCTAAATGTCCACCACCCTGTTTCTGCTGCTGGCCTTTGGCATCCCAGATTTCCAAATATCACCCACCTCAAGTTGAACATTAGATTTGAGGGTGCCACTACTATGATAATCAACATTTTTGAACTACTCGCATATGACCGGGATGAAATAGCGCATCCTAGCCTGCAAATAATCGAGTTGACGACGAAACACATGACACCCTCTGTCTGGTCCCACTTCATCAATATGTTTCCCCAAATGCTGGCGGAGCAAACACACCACGAGAGTCTTCCTACAAATTCTTTGGATACAGACCCAACCCTCATCCCCGATAGCCCACTTCGGAGGCGACTGTCGAAGGCTTGTATAACCCTCGATCACCGGAGAGAGACATTTGATGAGCGGGATGTAATGGAACTACATCAGTACCTTCGTTTGTTGGACATTCAGAAATCTGGAGTGGAGCTGGAGCTGATAGGTAACGGTGGCATTGATTTGCTACAATTTGCCAAAAAATATATGGGTCGGAGCAATAGGCCAGACAGCAGTATTAGCAGCAAATGACAGAGGACAGTCTGTGATATGTACTCAATGGTATCGGAAAAGTAACGCTATGGTATTTCAAGTTGACTAGCTCATCGAGAAAGATTCCAGTGACCAAACTTTGACTTACATATAGAGCGTAGTACAGTTCATTACGCTCAGTATGAGCCGGTGAAAATTAATGAAATACATGACTTACTTCTCCTTTTTGTTAATACCTAACCCATATAAGTAGTGTTTTACTTGAATGAAACAGAACATGCTGCGAGGTGGTGTAGGATGTCGATGGGACACTCAGGTTGACCTCTACTCTATATATTTGATCCCAAGCCTTTCACGTTGAATTTTGGGAATTTGAACGGTAAACCTGACCGCCCAACGACTTTGCTTGAAAAGTTGGCATACTGACAGCTCAGGTGAGATAAACAATAGTCTTATCATTGGAACCGAAAGCTGTATGTGTATTCTTTTACTAGAATGGGACTTTAGATGTTTATCACTCATTATCTGTGACTGGGGCATCTTATATACGAATTCAACTTCTACAACATGAATATTTGCTCATCGTTTTATGAGGCACCCTTATTAAAATAAATAGGAACCATATTCTGAAAGAATTATATTTTTCACGGCGTCGTTGTCTCAAAAGTTCATGTTATGCACCCTCATGTACCAAATTTTCGAATATGGGCAAATTTTTATAAAATTAAAAATTTAAAATTGGGCGCACATCTAATAATTGAGACAATTTCAGGACACCAATTTTTATCACTGTAGGCCCAGTGGTTCGCGAGATAGTTCTTTCAGAACTTTGGACGAAGAAGATTGCTCATGTGTCACGAAATGTGACCACCGCTATCTAATTTGCAAACGACAATAAAACTACCTCGACTCAACGTTAAATTTTTGTGTCAGATACTATCAAGTCCGGCTACACACTACAATCTCTTACAATCTGGAAAAACTCGGCTGAACTTAACGGCAACTGACTATATCGGTACGGCTGCAACACTTTCATATGCGCTAATTTAAGCATTGACATTTGAAGTGCAGGACATCGCCAAAATGGATTCGCTCTTCACAACCGACTCGAAGCTGAATAAGTTATGGCAAGATCTCGCCGAAGTCGACGAGGAAATATCTAATCTTTACGAAAAACGAAAGGATGTCCAGCGGGAAATCAATCGTCGGCTCTCCTTGATCAACCGGTTACCCTTCGAAGTGCTATCCCGGATACTCACACTCTCTACTGAATCGAATCGGGTATCTGCGAGTCCTGATAACGAGTGTTACAAGTGGTGTGCTGTCCTTCTTCTCGGGGCAGTATGCAGGGAATGGCGAGAAATTACTCTGGCAACACATCATCTATGGTCGACTGTTACTATCCGGCCGTACTATGAAGATGCCTTGACCAATATCACCAACGAGTGGCTTCAGCGCTCAGGTGCTCTTCCTCTGTCTATAACAATCATAGGAAGCTATTCCTTTGGAGACTTCGATACCCTTTTAGAAACTCTCAGATCTCACTCGATCCGCTGGAAATCCCTTACCTTCAACTACGTACCAGAAGACATATTTTATAGGCTGCTCGACAATCTTGAGGATACTCGTCTTATCGAGACCATCCGGATTCGTGGAAAGAAGAGCTGGGGTAAATGCGACCTTTCATGGGCGAACCCATTCGTCCGAAGACATTTCATTGGCTCAGGTGCAGCAATGAGACCGGTACCGCATATTTTAAATGGGATAATCTCACACATCTTGTGGTCGAAGATATTCACATTGACAACCTTACTGACATCCTTCGTCAAGCAATCAAAATTCAACATTGTGTCGTCAAGACCTCTAGGGAAGGAAAAGAACACCAACTCGTACCCACCGTCAATATGTCTTTGATGCACCTGGACATCGAATTCTGGAATCTTACCAATTTTCTCCCATTTTTAACCTTGCCGTCGTTGCAAATCTTGGAATGCCGCGACTGGGGGTTTTGTATGAATAGGGTTTACGTCGACGTGCTTGTCGATTTTATCGACCGTTCTCAAGCCACCCTTCGGGACGTTATCTGTCACCTAAAGGTCGACAACTGCGCACGTCTTCCTGTTTCTTCTCCTGGCCTTTGCAATCGCAGATTTCCAAACATCACCCACCTCAATTTGAGCGTTCAAATCCCTAACGATGACACCGCCATGTTGATCAAGATTCTTGAACGACTTGCATATGATCGGGGTGAAATAGCGCATCCTAGCCTCCGAGTAATTGAGTTAACGGCGGACGGCTACATGACACCCACAGTCTGGTCCCACTTCATCAACCTGTTTCCTCAAATCCTGGCGGAGCAAACACACCACGAGCGCCTTCCTACAAATCCTTCGGACACAGACCTAACCATCTCCTCCGATAGCCCACTTCGGAGGCGGCTGTCGAAGGCTTGTATGGCCCTCAATCACTGGAGCAAGACATTTGACGAGCGGGATGTAATGGAACTACATCAGTATCTTCGCCTTTTGGACATTCAAAAATCCGGGGTGGAGCTAGAGCTGATAGGCAATGGCGGCATTGATTTGCTACAATTCGCCAAAAAAATATATGGGTCGGAGCTCGAGGCCAGACAGCAATATCAGCAGCAAATGACAGAGGACGGTCTGTGATATGTACTCAATAGTATCGGAAAAGTAACGCTATGGTATTTCAAGTTGACTAGCTCGTCGAGAAAGATTCCAGTGACCAAACTTTGACTTACATATAGAGCGTAGTACAGTTCATTACGCTCAGTATGAGCCGGTGAAAATTAATGAAATACATGACTTACTTCTCCTTTTTGTTAATACCTAACCCATATAAGTAGTTTACTCAATGGCATCGGGGAAGGCCATTGTAATAGAGTTCGTTACGCTCAGTGAAATGGCATACTAGTATACCTAGTATTTCATGTTTGGTGTTGATGCACGTTAACGCAACACGTGCCTGCATTGAATATTGAATTTGCCACTCAGCAAATGCCTTTTTCGTCATGAGTCAACGGTCGCTTCTCTCTTGTCTTTTCTTCATGCCTCAATCACCCGACCGTATAGACAACCCAGCTTACAGTCCTCACGCTCCGCGCCCGCCGCCTTGTGATAAATGCCAATGGTTGGAGTGCTTTTATCTGCATGACCGTTCACCAATAAGTTGCTCCCTGCAGAGCTGCGACACGTGCCCGTATCTTGCCGAAATCGACGAAGAAATATCTAAAGTCCAAAATCAACTTCTCGAACTTGCGAAAAAGCGACGGGAAATCAAGCGAAACATAAATTCTCGTCATGATCATTTGATCACCCGCCTGCCTATGGAAATTGTGTGGCAGATATTCATTCTATCCACCCAATCGAACATCATGCAGTACCGTACGAAAACCCGCCGCATATGCACATGGCATCCTGCACTTCTTCTTGGCGCTGTCTCCGAAGTCTGGCGAGATGTCACCCTAAGCATACCCCAGCTATGGACGTCCGTCACCATCAATCTTTCTACAGATCTCTTCAAACTTGATGTGACATCGGAATGGCTACGTCGATCGCGCGCCCTTCCTTTGTCCATAACGCTCATGTCGCATTTATACGAGAATGACAACGATTGGATAAGAGAGGGATATATCTTTGAGCATTTCGAAGGCCTGATTTTCGGTGTCAGTCTGGACACAGAACGCAATCTAAGCCTTTCGAGCCTTGTCAAGTCGCACTCAACCCGCTGGAAATGTGTTCATTTATCACTTCCGTCGTTATATGGCCTACTCAATAACCCCGAATATATTGGTGCCCTGGATTACTTTCGAATCAACGCTCCCGAACGCTATTACGATCATTCATTCTCGACGGATGCACTCTGCACCGAGAGTGCCAGGTACTGTTCTCCGGCCAAATTACCTTTACGGTGGGATAATTTGACGCACCTGGAAGTGTCTGGCACCAATGTTGACGAAGTGATCCAAATCATTTGCCATGCGCCTCAAATTACTCATTTCACTCAAAATCATGAGTTGGGATGGCCCGGAACGTCCTTCCCTTTACCCGCTACGCCGATCATAAACAATTCTTTACACTATGTGAAAACGGTGCCACCACTTTCAAAAGATGCCAATCTTCTCCGCTACATAACCCTCCCATTTTTAAGAACATTCCATTACGCTCTCGACGGTACCGATAGCAATTACAATTTCCAATTCGAAGAAGAGGCCTTGGAAATTCTCTCACAATTTCTTGACCGCTCTCGAGCACCCTTGGATGACTTTATCTTCGATTACCTTATGGGCGAAATAACCCCATTTGCTCACCATATGAACGGACCAGCCCCGTTTTTGTCTCCTTGGTTTCACAAGTTCCCTCAGATCACTCATCTTAAGTTCCATACCTACTCATACGTGTATTCTGAATGGATAGATACACTTTTCAAACTACTCGCTCACGATCAAGAAGACTATGCTTTGCCAAGACTTCGGCGCTTGGATATCGACAACATACCCACACTGTCACAAAGATCTTGGGACCTTTTTGTCTCTATCTTTCCACATCCAGAAGAAAAGATGAGTGCGAAACGTCAAATTCGATCGATGTTTTAGATGACTTGGCGTCGCAAGGACTCGACTATGCGGACCTGAATGTCAAAGTCTTCGGAGGCTCTCTACCAACAAACCATTCCATCTCTTCTCGAATCTATAAAGCGGGAAGACCTTTGCAGAGCGTTATGATCAGACAATGCCACAACGACGATGACGAGGGATACTATGAGAAAAACATTTATGACAGCCTGGTGGCAATTCAGAAATCTGGGATTTCTCTCAAGCTGATTGCTGCCACCGGTTTTGACATACTTCCCCTCGTTGTCGATGCTGACGACAGGGCATCGGATAAATAACGGTACGAAAGTGATTCTTTTCAAGAGTTCTTACGGATATGTAATTGCCACCCCATATTGCTTCACCACAATCTACACTCTAGTTTCCACCGTGATGAAGAGGCCAAATAATTCTGTCATACTTTTACCTACTTTCTTTTTATGTATATACCTCTTTACACTGATATAGTTATGCGAGCCATTTTAGAGAGTAACATGTATGATGGTCATTTCTATCAAAATTGTCCTTTGGGCGTCGTGGTGGCGTTGTGACCATCGCTCTTGCATCGTGCGTCGCGTATCAGGTCGCACTTGCGATCCCAACAGTCGTGTGTAACTCTGCAACTGTGTGCAATGCTGTCCTAGCCTCCAGGTGTGCCTCCGTTTGTTTACTTTAGTATCCCTAAGCCTAATGGAAGTGTCTTTCCTAAAGACATCATCTGGAGAATCTGTACTCGACGCAAACTCGACGCAATTCGAGCAACTTGAAGGGAACTCAATACTCGAATACTTAAATTGAAACGGTTATGATTTACAACACACGAGTGGCTAGTGATGAGCGATACTCATAGCAACCTCAAGGAAACTTGTGTTCCTCTTACGCGCTAAATGTCGCGATCGATCTACGTATACAGAAGGACCACAGAGATAACTCCTCGCACAACTCGCCAAACTACATGTGATACATGTCGACATGTACATTGTTTTTCATTACATGACTATACTGCGACAGCTTGTCCACTTCAAACCTGCAAAACATATGCGCAGATCCGACCGAAGTCGATGAAGAGATATCAAAGTTCAGGATCTCCTCTTCGAGCAGGCCAAAAAGCGACAGGAGATCAAGGAAAAGATTAATTCTCGACATGAACAATTAATCAGCCGCCAATTATGTTTCTTATATTCACTTTCTCTGCAGGTACCAACCAAACAGTTCGATATCTGAGGGCGCATAAACGACATACATGGACTCCAGCGCTTCTCCTTGGAGCGGTTTCCAAAGGCTGATGTGACATTACCTTAGCAATGCCGCAGCTTTGGACAACT
Source organism: Psilocybe azurescens (assembly GCA_023853785.1). Taxonomy (NCBI): domain Eukaryota; kingdom Fungi; phylum Basidiomycota; class Agaricomycetes; order Agaricales; family Agrocybaceae; genus Psilocybe; species Psilocybe azurescens. The sequence continues at coordinate 12,974 of JAJIRX010000833.1, read as the reverse complement.
GTAATCATCGACCCTTACACAGATTCCAAACGCCTTGAACTAACGCGAAACTGGTTACAACTTTACCCATCACTTTTAAATGTCGCGACAATAGCCACGGCAAGAACCACAACCTCTCAAATTTGAAACCCCGGGCCTTGAAACTTTTAGTCTCAATCTGCCCTCTGGAAAAACGTCACTTTCAAGGTGCCATCGCATACATTATATGACGTTCTCGATGGCCTGGAAGAAGTCCACCAGGTGGATTTCCTTGGAATTGATCGACCTATAAGAGAGCGCTATGTCAATACCAAGGGACCTTTTCGAATGAGCGACTCCCTACACCCCAGCACTTTATATGCTAGGAAATGCTCACTGGCCGGTATATCCTTGCGATGAGACAATCTGATACATATTGATATAAGCTGTTTTGATATGAACGAGCTGCTTCATATTATTCGACTGGCAACCAAGCCCAGACATTGCATAACAGAAAGTATCGGGATGGACAGGGGCAGGCATCCCCTGCCATTTGCGCCCATTATCCACCATAGTCTAACGCATATAACCACGAAACCGAATCCCTGGACGAATTTTCTCAGCCATGTAACCCTCTCATCTCTAACAGACTTGGACTATACTCATAAGTCCTTCCAAGATACCCTCGACATCCTCGTAGATTTCCTCGACCGTTCCAGGCCACCTCTGCACCGTTTCAGCTTCCACTACTGGATGAACAGTGCAAACAGGATACAAACATGGTGCAATAGACTTCCAGAAATCACTGGCGTGAAACTCAATATCTATTATCAATCGGATGGGGCAATGTGCAGCGTCGGATGAATTTTTGAAGGAACTCGCCCACAACCTAGATGGAAGTGTTGTCCTACCAAAAGCCCGGACCTTGGAAATTGATACAGATATGATGATGCCTTCGCACTGGGCTGCATTTGGCAAAATCCTTCCGACCAAATCCAAACTAGAGGATCCACCCCTTGAAACGCCTCTTGACACTCAGAAGACATTCCGCCCCCACTTTCCGGATTCAGAGGCCCTGGGTAATGGCGAGAGTAACGATTAGGAAAAGACTGGCTGATAGCAATATAATGGACAAGGATACTCTTGTCCGTCTCTTGTCCGTCCACGAATCTGGCGTGGAGATTGATCTGCAAGATGACCGCGACATTGATCTGCTACAGGTCGCGGGTGAGTACCACTGGGAGAGGTTCGAAGTATCTGATTTTGAAATGCTAGTTCTGAGGAGTCTAATAGGTAATATTTGGCTGGGTATTCCCTGGGCTATATCAAACATCTCGTTATGATTTCTAGTATTTATTATGTTAAAACAACGCTATTCTGCAACTTATGCATTGCCACAGTGTTGTCTCGAGCTTCAATCCACGACCCCATCTTGTAATATCTTGTTATCATGTTAAATGATACGAGGCAATTGCGTGGCGCCTAGAGTTCTCTCGGTATCGGGGCATTCTTTCCCTTGAAGACCGTTCATATTTCGTACTCTTCAACTCCCTAGTGTATTTATAACGTATGGCATATTCCAAATATCTCAGAGGTTTGATGGCAAATGCACTGCCATCCTGCTCCATATAAAGAGTCGAGGAAGATTGTCCGCCCACTCCTCAAACCATTGTCTTCCCGTTATGCCCCCGCCACAAAACTCCAGAGAAAAGACTACAGGTGGTTTTGTAAGTCTTTCGTTTACAAATATTTGTGTAGTCTGTATAACTTCACCGTCATAACTCTAAATGATACAGGCGCCCGGAGGATCAATGCCTCCCGCAAGCTTGCCTACGAACCCCCAACGCGCCTGTCATGGGCCAGAATACATGTGCACCACCGAACGCTGGCCCAATGCCATATGCGCCATGCGCTCACTATCACCCACCCACAGCTGGTTATCATGGAGGGCCTCCCTCCAGGCCAATACTACGGTCCGCCGGGACAGTATTACCCAGGCTATTATCCTCCGCCGTGGGGACCATACTATCCAGCACCGGGGCAATATGCTCCTCCAGGCTATTATCCTCCTGCTGGACAGCAGTATCCTCATCCGCATCCCCCTCATGGGCAGCCATGTCAATGCACGCCTCAAAGTCATCCTAAACAAAATCCCCCACCGGCTGGGCATTACTACAAGGGCGTTCTGATGGGCGCTCCAATGGGCGCTCCGCGACGTTATTAATAACGGACAATCGCAGCCCAATCATAAACTCGCGGGTATAGGTCCTCAGGCTATTGACATGGATGTGCTGTATTCGTATCGTTACCAAGCCTTGTACAACATGATATGGAGAGGTCAGGATAAACACGTTGAGTAAATTAGATACGTCAATTGAAACGGGCACAGTATTATTTTTCATTGAGACCATGATTTAAAGATGCATGCTGAATTGTTGGCTCTGTACTTCCGTACGTGGCGACTTTTGCACCATCTCGTAGAGAAACTGGAGCAGTAGAGTAGTCCCAACGTGATTTTCTCCATGGCTTCTCTTCGAGTACTGCAACGCATTGCATGATTAGTAGAATCCCGTAAATTACCCTACAGAATGTGTCAGGCCCCATCTAAACTTCAAAGACAGCGTTTGTGATAAATTACGCACACAATGATTGCAGTAATCGCCAGAGTGGCACCCATCAAAATCCTCGCGAGTAAGGTACAGTCCAATGGTCCACATCGGCTTTGATACTGCAGAGCGTCTACCGTCCCAGCCATGCTTGGGTTAGAATAGTACTCGGATGAACCAGCCAGCGGGTCGGTATTGGGCGGTAAGATATCGACATCGAAGAACTTGAATCCCCATTTGAAAATTCCCGTATTGAGCAAGGCGAGAGAGATTATGCTGAGGAGTTTGGGAAGCCTGGCGGAGATATTGATAACAAAGAAGACCGAGCTGAGGAACAGCTAAGTACACAGCGAAATTAGTGGTTCTGATAATGGGAGTCAGAATTGGCCCCCACATACCCAGATTTCAAGAGCTGTTATTGCATCTTGCATGTGAGGGGCCAGGTTATATGATCGGATAATGCATGCTGTGCGACGAGTAGGGCAGCACCGTGGGCGAATAACATAAGCCCTATGATTGTGAACTTAAGCGTCGTAGAAGTCACGTCCCAGTCGTCCCAGTCGTCCATTTCTATGGATAAAGATATCAACTTATTCGGCTCTTCTGGAGTCCAAAGCGTTGTGCAAAATCTTACGATCAGAGTGCCGGGGACGTTCGAGACGAAGGCAGGGAATTCGGAGTGTCAATGGTGATCATCGATAATATATAGAGATATTTTTAGATGCCGCAGCCAGGGCCTGACATTTCTGACATGACTGACATGAAAAATAAAGGAAACTGTTCGGGACTAGAATACGACCGGCAATTCATATGCAGTAAATGTCGCACGTAAGGGATTTTTGCCTCTACAAATGAAGATGAGCGATTGAGACATACCAGCGCACATCTATTTCTTGTCAAGAAATTGATTATATTACATTGTCATACAATATTGTATATGTAGATCTATGATTTAGATTCGTCAAAATATATATGTAGGTAGGACCACGGCATCCCAAACAAAGTGTCATACGCACACCACCAAAAACTCATTTTTCACAGGCTGCCAACCCTCAGGCGCCCACTCTCCCCTCCATACCCCTAGGATGAAGCTGAGTTGAGGTATTTGCCTCATGAACCCATTCCTGCACATCTCGTCCGTCCATAAAGGCAATGTGAGTGTCGACCACAGTAGCACCCACACAAACCCTACCAATCTGACCGGCCATTTCGGAAGCACCTCCTTTGAATGGGCATCGACGTCTCCATTTTCTTTCGCTGATACCAAGCTGGCCTTGGACTCGCGCTTGGTCGTAGCTGCTCCGACTAGTCTTAGGATCACATCTTCAAGCGTGATCCCTACGGCTTGCAGCATGAAGAACTGGAATGCGCCGGGCCTTGTTATGCTTTGCATCGCCATTGCGTCACCAGCGTGGTGAAGTATCCCGGACATGGCAAACGACAAATATAGCGTGAAGAAAGAGGCGATAGTCGATTTAGGTGGGATACCAAGTTTTTGCGAGAAATAGCTGGCATGGAGAATATTCGCCTGGATTCAAAAATAGAGATGATAGATTAGGGCCATGCAATCATGAGCAAGAAAAGTAAGAAACCCACTCTTCTGAACATCTGATGCCAAGTTTTTCTGTGTGAAATAAACGCAAGAAGACATCAGTGCCATCACAAGAAATGAAGAGGAGGATCCTGACCCCCATAATCCACGTAGAGTATATGCATATTTAAACGAGTTGAACAGGCTTGGCCAATCCTCGGGGCGGGTAAGACCCAATCCGACAGAGATCATGGCAGCCAATTTATGCTCGAATTGCAGCAGGGAATATATCATAAGCCCATATAAGAATCCTCCCAGACGCCAAAGTTGTTGATATCCAACCACATTTGGGGTGGCAATACCGAAGTACGGATTGGCACGACCGACGATGCCTGTCACGTCGTATAAAAGGGCGATGGTAAGTGCAGAGCGGAGTTGGTGGGCTATAAAACTGAGGCGCGTAGAATGTGCAGGTCGCGGAGGTAATATGGCCGTGGGCTCGTCTGCGAAGTTGATAACACGCGGATTGAACCACAGGCCAAAACCCCATTTCAGACGCGTCATAAACGATTCTTCCGAGATGCTTCTCCCTCGCGAAGGTCCTTCTTCCCATTCATCATCATCTTTCTTATGTTTCCCACCTTTTTTCACGGATTTGATGGGTATAAGCTCGCGTTGCACATCACACAATAGGATATTTGTCGATGCAAATAGCAATATTGTCACCAGTCGGCACGCCATGCCCCAATCGTTGTTGGCTACATGTTGCAGATTCGCCATCCGCGTGAAGAAAAGCGAGTAGGTGACCAGGATCGCAATCGGCACAAAAAGAGTATTGGTCGATATGGGGAAGGCTTGACGGTATAGGAGAGGATGAGAATGGCCTCAATCAACATCCATAGCCTCCCTGGAAACCTGACCTTCGAACGTGGCCAAAATGTGGTGGGGAAGACCCAAGGGGAGGTCGTGTTCATAGTTGTTAGAGTCCAAGGAGCGATAGTGGTTCAGGAAAACCCACAACGGTCCCCGAATATATGGCTGAGGTCACCACCTACAGGTCGAATGGAAAGCGTCCGAAAAAGCTGGCGCTTACGTGGTGATACGCCAACTCTATTGTGTTATCTCTAGCACGCCACTGGGCGTATGGCCCCTCCCAAATGGCCTCCGTCAAATCCCGTTGAATATACATATGCCTTGATGGACGAGCACAAGCGAGCAACAACGTCCCTGTTTGAAGTTTGAGCGTTGAACGGTGACTTTACTTGGCATTTTCGAAGGTGATGAACCCCTTGCCTGAAGACTCGCGTTCGCACGGCTTCAAACTGTAGCGAAAAGTTTCAAGGTAAAGTATGACAAAATCGCTGCTCACTGTGCATAATGACACGGACGAGGCTCAATGTCGTCGTCGGCGCCAACAATCAATTCAATTTCAAAATAGAAATATACGTATTTCATCACAATTGATGGCATGTCCACTCTCACGCATACCACCATCATGTTCGCCCCTGCAGCTCGTACTCTCCTTACCACCTCCCTACGTTCCTCAGCAAACTCTGCTAATTCGTTGAATCGAATCTATACCAGAACAGTAGTTACCGTGAAAACTATCAAGGTTCTTTCTACAAAAATTCGAGGACAATACGTCATACTAACATATCTTGAACGTGCAGTACACGGCGACGGCTAAAGCTCAAGGTGCTGGTCGTAATGGCACCGTCAAGTCGGGAAACCTCGACCTCAAACTGGCATCTCCCAAGGAGTTAGGAGGAGATGGAAAGGGCGAGAACCCAGAACAGCTTCTGGCCATGGGCTATTCGGGTGAGTGCGGTTAACACGGTTGAAAGCAAAGGAAACATCGTCAGCTCATATTCCTCAACTAGCATGCTTCCTTGGAGCTGTACAGCTCCTCGCTAAAAAGCAAGGGAAGGAAGAAATGGCTAAATCAGCACAAGTTCTCGCCAACGTGAGCTTGGGCGACTCGGCCGAGAAACCAGGCTTCGGTTTGACTGTGGACATTCAAGTGTCAGGCATTGACGAGGCGTTGGCGCAAGCTGCTCACAAGGTGCTTACTTTCCCTGCCTTTTACTTTCTATCTCTTTCTAATCATGTACCCTAGTTTTGCCCTTTCAGTCGCGCTTTGACTCAAGGAGCTGTCGTCAATGTGTCCGTCTCGAAATAACAACCTTATTCTATACCTTAGTCTGTAACTTAGCTGACAATTGTACACTCAAATCTCCACCAATGACGCTACGGTGAGTGTCACTAAGTCTTACAAAATACTATTTCAGGTTCGCTGACGATCTGCACAAGTCCAGAATACGCTCGAAAATCAGATACAAAAAACATCGGAGGTAAAAAGTGCGAATATGTGAACGTTTTACAAGTGTACAGAACTTGGAGAGTCTCAGGAAGACCTAATGAACCAGCAAATATATACGGCTCAGATTCAACGTCTGAAGTTAATACCCTGCAGTGAGTGATAGCTCAAATAATATGGGCATTAAATTTACTAGTTCATTCAACGACAGCTTCTGTCTACGAGTACCTCGATAGATCCGTCGATAGTTCCGCAATGTGGCTCAAATTACATAAACGGTATGTTTTTGACAGACGAACCATACTTGATCCGGATCGCCTCAGACTATACTCGATCAAGAAAATGGGAATCAGATACACATGGACGTTGCGGAGATATACAGATGCGACAGTATTAAACGACTGTACAAAAACCCAGGCAAGAAAAGGAAAAGAAGCCACCAGAGAATCCGAACATGCTCCGCACCCTCCTACGATATGAATTTAACCGCCCACGTCTCTTGCCACTGTGTTTCGCCAGGCATGCATCGCAATTTCGCCAACTCATCGTCCTTCTCAAGACCTCTGAATAGGGTCACATCCCCAAGGAAGTCTATCCGCTTCGCATGTCTCTCGGCGTTCCTATTGGCCTCGCACCTCCGCTTCATAGCACTCTCCACTGTCTCCCTGAGGTTTTTGTCCCGGATGATGAAGCCCCACTCCGAGTCCCTTATGGGTTCCTGTAAGTTTTTGTACAAGGCATTCCATATGTCTTCACACGTAACGTTCTTATGAGACGGGATGTCGATCTGCCATGGCAATGACCGTGAGATGAGGCGTAGCTTTGTTGTTGGGTTTCTCAGCGCCAGCTCATGCCGATGGGCGTGGAATGTGGATGGCACGATGGCCGATGATGGTTCGACTTTGGTGTCATATCGGAGCAGCGTGGTGTCCTCGGCAAGGACAGGGTTCAGCTTGGGATATTTGGGGGACTGTAGTTGAGTGGCTGCAGCGCAGGTGAGCTAAATTCTCTTTCATAGCTTGAACGAAACTTACCAGAGGGTGAAGTCAGACGATATGCCTCTGGATTAACCGGTGCCGGATTGGCACTGAAGTTGTACCACCCATGTGGTGGCGGTGGTGGTTGTGGCTGATAATACGCTCTGGGGTCTGGCTGCATGTAACGAGGAGGGCCTTGCCATCCTGGTCCGGGCCACGAAGACATCGTATAACAAGGAATTGGGGGATAGAAGTCGTACACGGTGGGTGGATATTACGTAGCGGATGAAGAAGTGAAGAGCCAGCCTCCACGACGGAATCGCGCCTTTTTGTACTTCGGAGCCTCAGCGCAGACCGGATTACCGAGGTTTTCTCCGTATAGCAATGCCTGACGCGTCATGAGTCAAGCGCTCGTTACCATGTACCATTTCCTTTTAGCGAATAAGAGGCTGTCCGAAAAGCATGTGCGAAGCGTCATCCCATTGTCGAATCTTCCCTTGTAAGTCACCAATCATGCGATGAATGTCAACGAGTCGCCCGGCTTTGTATTCAACGTGAAGTTGTCAATCACTATGAAAGCGCGACAACACTGATTGCGGTGGGCCGTGGCGGATCATGAGTGCTAATCCAGAACAACGATCTGAGCCTTGACACTGGACCAGTACAAAATAAAAAAGCAACAGTGCTGTGCATGTAGGTTACGCGAAGTTACGCGTGTCCCTGATGGACTTGGTCATCGGACCCGTGCGAATAATATATGTATGAATAGACAGATCGCATCAACGAAACCCAAGGCAGTGCTCGCCAGTGTTAGTGGGGTTGAACAATCCCTGATAACGCCGTCGACACGTGACGTCACGTCACACGGCCAATATCATCACAAAAGTTGAGACACCTCGATTTCGTCAGTTCTTTATCGTTTTCTTCCAATTTTTTGTGCACTGTATATACTATAATATATATAGTAGCCATTTCTGCAATTTTTAGCTCAAAAATGCATGAAATAAGTTGAAAATAGTAAATTACATCAAGTTTCCACTATATATAGCTAAAGATGAGACAGATTCATAAGATTGAAGAGGATATAAATAATGCTATAGAGGTTATTGCTATATATCAACATGTGTATAGCTATTTTATTTAAAACAATTCTAAAAACATAATTTTTCATAAAGATTTGAGCAAAATACATCTAATTCTGTCAGAATTTTGATTTTTACATGTCCAAGTCTTTACAGTTTGGAATATGACTAAAAATCACAACAATAAGTAAGGCTTACAGTGTTGTGAACCATGTATATATCATTCCAGATGTATATAATAATACAAAACATATTATTACAACACTTAACAACCTCAGTCTTTTGACATATCTTCAAAATTGAGTCAATTTCCACTATCATCACTCTCTATGACTTCCTCTTCCTCTTCCTCTTCCTCTTCCTCTATCTCCTCTTCCTCCTCTTCTTCTATCTCCTTGCTTCCCTCATCAGATTCAAGTACCCATATGCCTTTTATATGTAAATCAACTGCATCAATCAGTGCTGCTCGAATATCATTTACACGAGTTGGAAGCCGTCCACTCTGCAAGTTTGGAGCACCAGCTTGCTTAAACAGCTTTAGCTGATCTTTTAATTTCTTGCCTTTGAGGTCTGGAATTTTTTTCTTTTTCAAGTACAAGTTCTAGCTGTGCAATTCTGGCTGCTGTATTTTTGCATTTTCCTCACGAACTTCTATGCGCTTGAGTTTTTGCTTGACGTTCATTGCGGAAGTCTACAAGCTCTTTGTGTCTCTTTTTCTCCTCTTTTCCTGTATTCCGTGCTAGTTTGCGTATATACTGATAGTCTTCTTCTTCAGTAAACTTTGCAGCCATGAATGCTTGTGTGTTGTTACGGAAGTACATAGATATTGCATTATGATCAAGCAGTGTAAGCTGTGGCTGTCGTCGCATGAGAACTCAGAAAGCACCTAAAGCACCCTCATTTTCATCATTTGTGGCAGGCATCCATGCAAGTTCTCTTTCTTCAACTGTTGCCTCATCAATCAAACCACCAGGTGCAAATTCTGATGTAAAGTGTTCCCATGTCTCCAGTGCTCCTTTGAAAAAGGCAATCAGAAGTTCACGGAAGTCGCGGTAGATCAGGAATAAGATCTTTAATCTTTTGTACAACACTTATGTTCTGCCAGTCTTCACCATCAAGAGTAGCCAATTTGTATGATGTCAAAGGATTAAAGTTGGCAATAAGAATATCAGGATCATTAATGATTTTCTGTATGTGATCATAGACTTCCGAGAATGAAGAGGACCAAGATCAAGCATGTTTTCATTTTTTCATTAGAAGTTCGGATTGCCTTCATATATGGATAAGAAACACATTCTGCATAAATTGCTAAAACAGCAAGCTCTGAAGCTGTTGATGGACAGTCAAGAGCATTTGAAAGATTTGTTTCCATATGGTTGAGTGTTGAGTTCTGCTTGTTGATACGAAGATTTTCTAGAAAGAGCTTGAATTCATCTCGATAAAGAATAAGTGCAGCTGCTGCATCACAGTAGGATTGGAATCGGTTATTTGATGTGTCAGGAAATGTAAATGGAACTCCAACATATTCCCACCACCAATAACGGAAGACATCATGATGACCCTTTTATCATCCTTATGATTGAAAATAGCACCAGCAATTTCTGCAGTTTTAATAGCACCACATGTTGTTTTTAAAAGGCTCGCTCTTGTGCTGCAGTTGGCATATTGCCTTCTTTCAGAGCAGCATCTCGTTCCTTCACTACTGGATCATTATCACGGTTTGCTAGAAGAACAGGTCGCCTCACATCTTCACCTTCATTCTCAATCCACCAAGATAACATTGAAAGATATCCTCCTTGAACAGTATTAAGGTCTTTGTGACATCCACACCCAGCCCAGATAAAAGACGAAGAATTTTCTGTTCTGCCTCAGGAAGCTTATCAAAGCTTCTTTTCCCAATTCAGCAACTGCTTCTTCCAACATTGCAGCCTTTTTTCTGCTTTTTGATGTCTGATAAGTTGCTCCATTTGTTTTTTCCACCTGCTTTTTAATCATATTTGCTTCTGCCTTTTAAAGTGTTCTGAAATTTCTTCAAATGACATATCAAGCAGCTGTTCCTCTCCAAGATGTTGGTCAACAGCCCATGCTTTCATATCTTCTAGCAGTCGAGCATCCTTTCTTTCTTTTGCACAGTGGTCAGTATTCATTCCCATGAGTTTTATAAAAAGCTCAGTGAGCTTGAAAAGACCATCTGAACGCTTTCCCAATGGGCTATTGTTAAAATTTCAAGACCCCTATTGAGTGTGCTTTTCCAGTCTGCTACAGCTTCTTTACTTGAACCATCACGGGATGATTGAATTCCAAAAGTGCGAGTTGCGTTGTTTTGCATCACTTTCAGGTGATGCATAGTCTTCAACAAGAAGATGAACATGGCGGGAGTTGTAATTGATACTCCTATGACCTGTTCCATCTGCACTAAAGGTCATAGCCTCTGTGTTTTTCATCTCATATCCAAGTTGAATTTGTGCAGCAAAATACCCTTCATGGAGAATGCGAGACACAGATGGCCTGCTAATGGCTCCAATAGCCTTCATGCCAGCTGAATTGAGAACAGCTTCTATGACTTCATAGATGTAGTTACGTGAACAGCCTGCCTTGACAAGTAAGCGTACAACATTGCGGGTTTCCTCATTAATGATGCCTTTGCTCATCAGATGATGAACAGATCGTTCCTGATAGATTTCTGCTTTGACTTTTGCAATAGCACTCTCTTGTGCACTTTTAGAGTATGCAACTGTTTTACGCAGATTGATGGCTTCTTTGCGGAGTATTTCAAGCCTCTCTTGTGAGATATTAAGCTTGTGATGTGTGTCTGCAAGTTTTGATGTCCATTTGGTGAATGCATTTGAAAGCTCACTGCGAAGGCCATCATTCACTTGTTGTAGTGATGCAAGAGCTTGTTCTGACTGTTGTGATCCTCTTAGACACTGTGCAGAAGCTTTCTTCTCAGCCTCCTTCAGAATTATAGCCTGACTTTCCAACTGGCTATTTTTCTCCTTCAACGCTGTGCTGCTTGGCGCTGCATACGAAGCTCATGATATGTGTCTTTATGCTTTGACTTCCATAAAGAAGCATCAGCCTCATATTTAGCCAGCTGTTGGTTGGACTTCTCAAGCTTTGACTGCAAGACACTACACTCAGTGGTTTTCTGAACAAGCAATAGCTCTAGCTCCTGAATACAGGACTCTGCAGCTTTCAACTTGTACCAGATATCCTCTGCTGCAGTCTCAGATGAAGTTACAGCCTTTTTCTCAGCTCGAGCATCTCGTAAATTTTCCATAACAGTAGCTCGATTCTTTTTCCAACAGGCATTGCAGTCTTTGATACCCTTGGGCAGGCTTTAATGCATAATATTGAACTATGATGTTAGTATATTATAATAAGATGTCACTGCAGGATCAGTTACCTGAATTTCAGACTGGCTATATGGCCTAGAAATAAATGCTAAAATCAGAACAAGAATCTGTATTTTTATTACACAATATCATATAAGAATACCAAACTTTGTGACTTACTATCCAATAAAAGAGCTTTTTGAACTAAAAATAGTAGAAAAAGCGGTCAGAATCAAAGAAATAGAGGCAATCAAGCAGGTATGGTGGTGGATTGAGTGCAAAGACCATTTACCTGCAGTCCTCAGGTATATAAAGGTCATTTCGGGGCCATCCCTCACCAAGGCTGCCATGAAGAAGCCTTGAGGCCTGTTCGGCCTGTTTTGGAACGGGATCAGTGGCTGTGCTACACATATTTTGTGCTTGAAACCGTATAATGACTATAGAATCATGGAATATGCAATTCACGACTAGATTTGCAGAGCAAAAGTTATTTAAATTTTAATTGCTAAAATGTGATCAGAACAGATTTTTAATTTAGCAAGTCTAAGTAGGTGAAAGTGCCTAAATATAGGGTCTAACTCGCCATTGAGGTCGAAATTAAAAAATCTGTTCTGATCAGTTTGTTTAAAGTTAAATTTTAAGCAAAATATGTCTGCCAATCATGTTTATAGGTGCTGTGGTTGCTGAGAAATTCTTCATGCAATCTAGAGGGCTATATTTGGCAGGAAATCAGTCTGATTTCGCTTTTGAGTTCTTAATCATATTTTTGCAATAAAAATGCCTTCATGCAATGGAACTACTTAATATCTTCCATTATATACCACAAAATATTTTGAATTGGCTGTTTATAAAGTACAAGCTCGATGTCTCAAGATATTGGTCTGGTCACAGTGTGACACTGCATGTCACTGGCCGTCACACGCATCAGTGATTGTTCAACCCCAGTGTTAGGGGATTGTGGGCAATGTGGCGCGCTCTCCATTTGCTTTCCTATCTAGGAACCGAAAGACTTCGAAGTTCGACGGCTATAATTGGCTTGAATGTGCCGTGGATGCGATTCAATTACCTCCCATCGAGCTTCTGAACTTCGAGGTGGCCCATCTGCACATGAGCTATCTAAATCAAGCCAGAATCAATTCATTGTGGTGAGTTATGATACTGCGATTCT
>JAJIRX010000832.1:0-62091 GCA_023853785.1 Psilocybe azurescens | reverse complement strand
GTGGGCTTGATGCTACTTTATACCAGGGATATATTTAGGACGGACGCCGCTACAGGTATGTAGAAGTACATTGCAATGCTGTGATGGTGTATCTGAATACAGGTTCATTAGATACGTCTGGTGTACCGAAGCTATGTTAAGCGTTTCGAAAACACAATGTCCTCGCCCTTGAACACCGTGATCAAATTTGCTGGCCATATCGGTGTGTGAGATGACTTCAGGTCTAGAGGCCAGGCGATCCAGGTGCGTTCTTAGAATCCTTAATTGAAAATCATAGTACAATGTCTAATGAATAATTCAGTCAAAAGCTTTGTGCCTTACGCTTCAAATTGCGGCAGCTCATCCACGATCATATAGAACTTTTCACAGTCCTATATCCTCTGCCGTGCGATAACCAGCGCTGTCGATGGAACTAGAACTCATAATGTACGCAATTCCAGGTCTGGCAATTCTTCGAATTCACATGTTATAAATTTACCAGTCCATAGCCCATCAACATGGATTTCGATTAATCCACCAGCGCTTAGTGGCACACACACATAAGGGCTCGGCCCGATGTGTGCAACTGTGTACATTGCTCGGTCTACGTATATGCATAAAGTTGAACACGCCTGGATGCCCACCCGAGGACCCATGATCCACGTCCGCTCAAATCGCTGCTACGATTAATCCACTAGCGCTTAGTGGCACACACATATTAGGCTCGCCCGATATGTGGAACTGTGCACATGGCTGGATGATGATCTTCGTATACGCACATGTTCAATTCGAACACACCTGGATGCCCAGTCTTGATCAAGATCCTGATTGCGATTGATTAAGCCTTTACTCTGGGTACTGTGCCTTATAACATATGATCATATGATTCATACCGATGATGAGCATTGATCAAAAGCCTTGAACAAAAGCCTGTACTACTTATCTAGATCTTCTCAGATCTGGATGCACAATACAATAATACATATCATGTATTGTATAGACACCGCATATTGAATGCATATATATACAACTGTTCCTCGTTTGCAGTGATAGCATAAATTCCAATATGGCGGACACGATACATGTCCAAGACTTGAATTTCTCCAGTCCCTCCGACATCAGTAACCCAGGCCCTAAGAAGCTGGCGCACTTTAATAGAGCTCCTTTCGAGCAGATTGATACCCTTGCCGGCATCGACGTATGTTCTTGGAATATCCATATTGGTGTGCATAAAGAATAACGATTAATTGACAGATTCTTGGACATAACTTTAAAGACCTACTTTTGGGTGACGAAGACTCCCTGGGACCTGAAAGGTCTGTCTGTATTTATCTTTTTATCTTTTCATGACTAAATGTTGCTCATAGCTCCATCTTTTCCAACGAGGGAGTGATACATCCTGAAGTATCCGCGCAACAATCGCGAGACCTAGAGAATGAAGCTCTGGCAGCTCGAGCAGTCCAGGAGCGCAGTGTACAGCGGACGTCGTCAGCCATTCAATCAGCCGAGGTTATCGATCGTGTCGATCGTGGTCTCGTTCCTTTCAGGACGGTAAATCAAGAGATAAAAGACGAGCAGGAGGAACGTGAACGCCAGCGTATTCGCGATCGAGGGAAGGGCAAGGAAGGGCAAGACAGTAATCCATTTGTAATGAGACCGTATCGTGATGATACGGAAGGCAAGAAGGAAAGCCTTAGTGCTCTTGTCCGTTATTATTGCAGCCGTGCAAATCCCCACACTATCGACAAGGTGGTGAACGCGGTTTTGGGTGAATCAACTGACTATGAAAATGTCATTGCAGCCATTGCGCAAGTTGAACCATGTTCATGCGACTATGTACACCTCTATGAGTGCATACACTACATTCTTCGCGGGCAGCCGAGGAGAAATTCATTACCGTATGAGTTTATTGATTTTTGCACGAACAACTGAGCTGACATCTTACGCTTTCAGGGCCACGTGATACCATCTCCTTCCCTCAGCGCTGGATCGTGAGCGCCGGGTTACCCCACCGTAAGTAATTATTGTATCTGTGTATGTATTGTGTGGCTTACGCCTCTGTTTGTGACATCTAGCCCGAGTTCATATCTCGATGAGCGCGCTGCAGTGTCTATTAATCCTGCGCCTTTTCGGCCGCTTCTTCGACTCAATATCTTTTGCCGACGACCCCTGCACCTGTCTCCTCTGAAGCTTTGCAATCATCCCACAACGCACCCCCGCTTTCTTCTGAGGAGCAATCTACAACGACCGAAACTCTGCAACCCTCAGTTGCTGAACCCACTCGTGAGCAGCCGTCTGAAGGCGTGCCACAAACATCAATGGACACCCTCGAACACCTCAGCAGTCTGACTTTACGTCTCCCCAATTACCTCAAACCCTCTGCGGTCTGCCATCCTTTCTCAACGGTCTCAAACACCTCGACAAGATCAGGAACCCCAGGAATATCTGTTAAGTCGGTAAGGGGTGTGCCTTCTCACTTAGCACTTCATGTTCTGACCATCGCAACAGGAACGTTCTCGCCCCCACACTCAGTGCAAGCAAATCTGTATCACGTATGAGGATGCGCCGATACACCGGCCTGAATGGTGAAGAAAAACACTCGTCTTATTTTGTGTTATGGTCCACAGAACCGATTTCACGTCCTCCTCGACTGAGTACTGATGTTGAATTGGGCGACGATTATTCAATAAGGTGCCCAGCAGAGACACGTCTTTACACGATGCACAGGTGTGGGTTTACACGAAGGTGAACAAAGGAGCGCCTGCCTGGTACGATATCAAACATTCGTATAGTACATTCTCCGAGATGATTGAACATCCAACCGATCCTTCGCGGTACCTGTCTTGCACTCCATCGGACGGAAAGCCGAGCTGGGTTACACTTCAGACTTGGAACGGCAATGCAAAAAAGAGAATGCCGAGCAAAGTCGAGGCGATATCGGATGAAGAAGGCGAACATGCCGAAGATCAAAATTTAAATGCGGTAACATTAGAAAGTGAATCGGTGTCGACAGCTATGGGAAGGCTTATTGGATAGTTATATATATATCAATTCTTGCAATCTGTTTTTCCGAGATCATTCAAATTTCCTCCTTCTCTATGATAGAACGTACGCATGCTGCTCGAAGGGGTCGTTCGCGACCTTTGGTCGTTATATGCAAGTGCAAATCCCACTGCATGACATTTAATCCATCTACGGGGTGTATGAAGGGAAGGTCATCCTCAGTCACGATCGACCTCGTGATAATCATGTAAGGGATGATAGGGCTATGATGATGGCAAATGCAGCCGCTACTACCAGTGCAACCCGACTACAAGCACCACAAAGTAGTAGCAACAATTGGATCCAACACTCTTACGATGACATTGATTCTCTCATGTCCCTTCCGTTATCACACTCACAGCGACCTTTCAAGTTCATCAATTTGCCAGCAGGCCATGGACCCTTTGTATGGCCCAACGACAGCGACCATCTTCATGCAAACCGCGGCTTGTATGCACTTAGCAGCGACCGAGCCAACCGACAATTCTTATTTGTTGCGAACCGGCTATGGGAGTACTTTGGCCTTGCATTACATGTACAGGCCACTAGTACCGATCATGATCACGATTTGCAATCGGGCGAATTGTTGGATTTCATTCGACAAAAATGAATCATTTGACACGTTTGAAGGAGGTTGAGTGGTCCCGACAGCGAGGAGACAGTGGAGTTGATGTACCTTTTGTTAACACAGGTTAGCTCTAAGACAATCAATGACCAGGTTGAAATGCGAATCTGAACTTATATCTGCTAGAAAACCACTTCCAACCTTTTCCCTTTGAGTCATACACAAAAGGTTACAATGCTTACTTCTCTTGTGATGGAGAATATATTTTTGTTCCTCGTCCATTGCGGGTCTTTTTAGGCAGTGTCAGAAGCCTACTACGGGCGAATGGAGCTTCAGAGGGAGATATTTTTCACTCCGAAGGACCGCGTTCAGGACCTTATCGCGCGCGCCTCGATCCAGTTACACGCCAGTTCGTAGTGTGTCCTTCATGTCATCATCTATATCCATATCTTCCAGGGGACAGTCCGCACAATATGGATAATCCATTCATATCGATTTGCAAAAAGCGTCGTACTTTGGAATCTGCCGAGTGCAATACACTTCTCTGGAAAGAGCAAGAGCTTGGAAATGGCGAAACTCGTGTTATACCTATTCGAAAATATGTACATCAGGATTTGAAACCGTGGATTGGACGTTTACTGGCTCGGAAAGGGATGGAAAGGCTGTTAAGAACGCAGCATATTGAACCACAGTCGTCCAGGGCTCCTATCCATGATATATGGTCGTCGAAAGTATTCAAAGACTTAAAGGACGGCCGGATGGGGCCGCCTTCTTTCCTGGTCCGACGGAGGAGCTTAGGCTCGTGTTCAGTCTGTCCGTTGACGGTTTCAATCCTTTTCATATGAAGACTGCTAAGCAAACTGTCTCCTCAACGGGTATATGGATGGTTCTCCTCAACCTACCACAACATTTGCGATATCTGCACGAAAACATGTACGTTGCAGGAGTTATACCCGGCCCCGACAAACCTTCGAAAGAGGATATCTACCCATATATCGAACTGGTCATGAAGGACCTCTTGGAATTCTGGTTTACAGGTGTTCGCTTTCACGCACAGAAGAAAAACTTCTAGGTATGCTTGTCAAAGCAATTCTAGTGCCCCTGATATGCGATATGCCTGCTGCACGTCAAATTACAGGGTTAAGCGCTGTGACATCTCATCATTTCTGTACATTTTGCGATTTGGACATCGATGACATTGAAGTCTGTGACCGAGCAGAATGGCCAGCCCGAAATCTCCAGCACATCAAACACATTGCCCTTCTTTGGAGAGGCATCAAATGAAAATGAGCGCAAAACCATCTTTGAATCATTTGGGATCAAGTGGTCTCCACTTCATGTTCTTCCGTACTGGGATCTTGTTCGATATACCGTCGTCGATCCCATGCATGCCCTTGACCTAAATCTTTTCCAAAATCATTGCCGCTCAATTTTTCAAATTGATACAACATATCCGGGAGGAGATGGCACGTCCGATCCTCCGGCCCATGGTGGTGAGAAACGACTTTCTACCAAGGAGCACCTACGTTCACTCGCGATATGTATCGATCTTATTCGCACAAATGGACCTGACCTACTTATGGTTCTCATTCAGCACCCACGCCTTGTCCTCTACACCATTTGTGTCGACAACAACATTGTAGGGGAAGGCCACAGTATTATAGTAGGAACAAAATGGATCCTTGCAAAGAATATTTTATCCTGGGTTAGTGCTTCCACTCTGCGACTCGCGATTAGTTCGGCTGACAAGTTACAAAAATTTTCAGAGGACTAGGCCAAGTTATCGTAATATTCTACATATTGTACCCTCGGTTGCTGAACATGTAGAGGAAGAAGACCAGATGGAATCTCAACTTCCTTCCTTGCCATCACAAGGTGGGGTCGATCGCAAATTAATCGGTCGAGTACTGCGGCACCTATTAAGCACAGACGACCAGGAAAACGCTCGAAAAAAGCATTTACACAGGGATCAACTGCTGCGTTCATCCATATCTGTAGCCTGGCACGTATTGAACACAGTGAAATTGACTTGGGCAGGAGGACAGCTAAACGGCAATTATTTGAGAAAATTATAAGCAAGGTACGTCCGTCCTCCTCTTCTATTATTGATCTATTGCTATATATAATAAATCGTATTTTAGATTGATGACAGTGAAGAAACTTTTCAGGAACTGCAGTCGCTCGTCCCAGATACCACTCGTCGTATTGGTGGAAGCACTCGCAATGTATTAGGAAAAGATGTCATGGAAGTTGTATGGGAAGACATGCGTCGTACCGTGCTTCCGACGTGGATAAGCCCTGCACCTCCAAATTGGGGCACATCGCGAACGCCGGAAAATTGAGTGCCGACAATTGGAGAGTTATTTGCACAATCCATCTCCCCGTCACTCTCATCCGACTCTGGAGTGACAGCTCCGAGCGTAAGAAGCTCATTCTTGCTCATTTCATGGACCTTGTCAGCGCGGTTCAGATCGCCAACATGCGCATAACATCGGAGCATCAGATCCAGTCTTACAACAACTACATGACTCGCTATATATCAGGCATTAAAACACTCTTCCCAGATCAAAACCTCAAGCCTGCACATCACGCCGCACTTCATATCGGAGACATGTTAGGACTCTTTGGTCCTAATCATTCCCACAGCGGTCCACATTACGAACGGTATATCAATTTTTTTCATAGAACAAATACAAACTCCCAAATAGGTATTTCCGATTCTTCAACCTCCAATCAGCATCTATCTGACACGTTATCAAGGCAAACTCGAATCTACGCTCCTCACTACGTCTGCCCGGAGTGCAAACGTACGTGCGCTGCTGGCTGACGATGATGGATCAAGAACTGCTGTCTACGAACTTATCTCAGTGATGGACAAGGTTGATCTCGAGGATGCTCGAGGTTTTCGACTTGCTTCTATTCTGGATCCTAACTCACCGGCATTTACTTCGCGATCCAAGCCTACTGCTGCACTTCTTGAAGTCAATCACCATAGACAGCTCTGCGACATTCTTGGGCTGGAGTTCGGATGTTGATACTATGCCGAAAACAGCCATGTTTCTCAACGAGGTTTCTCGTAATGGTGTCTGTTATGGAACGTCCAAGGCCTCTGACGTTCAAAAATAGTTCTATCATTTTCCAGGATCGTAATTCTTCCGATAACTCTATCAAAGCTGGAATTGCCTCCGACATATTTCAGTATCGGTACCTCACGGAAGATGGTCAAAACACCGGAAATATCTTCTTTATAATGCAGATCCTCGAACCTGTAGAAGCTCGCCTCGATCCATACAGAACATTTAGTTTTGGCGGGTTCCTTTGCAGAACAACCGACAGAGAAATGATTATTTCATTGGCCCAGATCAAGTCACACTTCGCATTGACAAGATTCGATGGTCTTGTTCATGTTTTACCAGTGGACAGGGTCTGTATTTGTTCTTTTATTTTAAACATTTGTGTGCTAATGCGCCTACCAAATATTTTACAGCTGATGCTTGAATTTGAGATCGGCATTGACGACTTGGAGGCAGATCCGATGCAGACGGGTGAGGAAGGGCAGGTCGATATGGCATAAATTTGTCGGAAAAATCTCAATTAACATATTAGTACAACTGTGGTAGAAGAAGTGTCCTCTACGCCTTGCTGGACTGGCGTAACTGCGGATTCATACTGTGTTTGCTTCGCGGGGGATTCATGTAATATTTCATACAATTTAATAAGCTGTGGAGGTGAAGACTCCTTGGACCGCCCGTGGAGGATTGACAACAATTGTAGACATTCCAGTATTAGGCTCTGAAGGTGCAGCTGGTGGAGGTGTTACTTGTAGTGGCGCTAAGTGGTTCCGGATCCATCATGCGACGAATTCGCACAGGCGTTGAGATGGATTTTTGGCCTTTGCGGAAAGAGAGGTGGCATTTGGTACTGGTATTGGCGTGCTTGTAGATGCTTCGCTAGGGGCAGTACCCGACGCAATATTACCACTTGAGGTTTCGCTGGTGACGCTTTCTCCGGCTCTCTCTTTCTCTTATGCATTGGCTGTAGATGCCGAAGCAGTGGGTTTGACTCTTGAACTCTTGCCTACAGTGCTTTTAGTAGAATCTAGGGTGCGAACACTTCTCCTGGAATTTTCTACAACTGACGGTTTGGGGGAAGCTGTAGAAAGAGAAATTGAATAGTAAAATGATAACGAATAATCTTACCTTAGCTAAATCCACCATCCGGTAGAGCGGTCGTCGAACTAATGCAACAACTGATGTTCGAGAGAGCCAACTTTTGTCTGCGGGATTCGCACCCCCCGACGGTCAGCGGAAATCGGAACAAAACCTGCAGCATTAACAAGGGTGCGCGATTGAAATTACGTTTTGTAGACGCGTTGCATGTATGAATACTAATATTTAGTTAAAGGATGTAGTTTTTCACCAAAGGACGGAAAAGAATACTGGAACGTATTCCTTTTGATTGTAAATATCGTAGCATACACAAGTCGGAAAACATATCATTTAAGATAACATTTTAGCTTACTTACAGTGGTAACATGTTTACAGGCTAATTAATTCATGATTTGTCAAAATAATTTTTAAATCATTTATCGGATCTCAGAACATAGTTCAAATTTACTCGAGGAAATAAGTTGAAATAAATTCTTGGTGTAAATATTGGAATTGATTATGGATTAGATTTAAAGTATTCTTCAACATAAATTCTTAGAGTAGATTGCAATATTTAGTTAAACTTAGACTCATGATTAATATTTACATAAACTCTGAGATTTTATAAGCCAATGTCCGCAGTGATAGATGTAAAATTTTGGTCTAGTAATATATCTAATATGCACATCAACATCCTGTAGCAATTTGAGGGCTCTAGCATGTGAGCAAGCATCAGTGCAGGTCTTTAAAAAATCATGAGAATTTCAAAATAGAGGCTGCCGCAAGGTTGCCTTGAGGCACATTTTGTGTTGACAGAATGGCATCTGGTGCTCTTCAAATCTCACCTCCACCTCATTCTCTCATTCTCTACTCAATCTGATGCCTGGCCAAGCAAAATCACTACTTGAAAAATCCAGAAAATATAAGCAAAAACATGATCAGCTGATGGCTCAAGCTGTCAAAGCATATCAAGCTGAGTAGAAGAAGCCAAAGAATGTGTGGATGGGGCTGCATAAAATATGCATGGTTTTTGAAGGCATGCATATTCAAGAAACCAATGGCAAGCAGATTAAACTTTGCCATATGACGCTGAAATGTTTAGCAGAAGATGGAAGTACTCATGAACAGGCTAATGCAGACCGTGCTTGGCTTACACCAGGAGAGGAGAAGATTGTTGTTGAGTTTCTTAATGAGGTTGCAAGCTGTGGATTCCCATATGATCATATGCACACCAGGGAACTAGTGGACCAAATTGCCAGTGCCTGACTAGGAGATGCATTTCCTGTAACAGATGTTGGTATTAACTGGACCTACCGATTCAAGGTCAGGAATGGTGATGATATCAAGATGTCCTGATCACAACCTTTGGAAGATAAAAGAGGTTGTGCAGCCAATCCTGCCAACAACACTCTTTGGTTCGAGACCATTCTTCTGGGCACAATCACAAAATATTCAATCAAGCCTATCAATATGTATGCATCTGATGAGATTGGATTTCAGAGACAAGGTCAAGGAGAGCAGGAGTTTGTTTTTGGCCCTCATACCAA
This sequence comes from Psilocybe azurescens, assembly GCA_023853785.1. Lineage (NCBI taxonomy): Eukaryota > Fungi > Basidiomycota > Agaricomycetes > Agaricales > Agrocybaceae > Psilocybe > Psilocybe azurescens. The sequence goes on along the minus strand of JAJIRX010000832.1, from coordinate 52,810 downwards.
AGGAGACCCATACCAGCAGCGTGCAGGAACACGGGAGAATATCACTGGTATTGTGACTATCTGTGCAGATGGGACAACCATTTGTCCAGCTGTGATATTCAAGGGCAATGCATACAATGTCAGATGGGGAGATAATAATCCTCTCAAGGCTTTGTATGAATTTCGCTTTTTTTTGATCAAGAAATACTGATTATTCAAATTTTCCCTTTTGAGATTAGGATATCAGAAGAAAGGCTGGACTGTTACGAACACTTTATTTTCTTTTTCTTTTCTCTTTTCTTTTCTTTTCTCCTTCCTTTTCTTTGTCATCTTTCACATCAATGATACATCATCGTATGTTCTGATGAACTTTGCCATCCATCATATCTATGAAACTCCATCATATCTTTGATGGACTCTCACTTCCATCTTTTATGATACATCTTTCGATGAACGTTTGATCTGTTTCCTCTATTCTTATATACATCTGCTGATGAACATTCAAACTTGTTTCAACTTGCTGTACGGTTCATAGTATTTATACCAGGAAGGATCCACTGTATTCTTTAGCTAGTTCTTGAGAATCTAACCTCCTCTTACTTGACACTGCTTGGAACTCGCTGTTCTTGACTACTTGACTGTCAGCTTTATCCATGCACGTGAATATAAGCTTGAAGTTGTAACAAAAGAACTAGCTCATCTACGAATCTCGCCCGCTCCCCAGCAGACAAGACCTCTGAAACCCGAAACGAAACACGGCACCACCGAAAAGCGGAATTCCCGCTACCGACAGCTCAGAAGAAGGAACCCCGACACGAAATTGGCAGACACCGAACCCGTCCAGACAAAGCTCTGAAGATATCAACCTAGGCAATGAAGACCTATTGAACTCGCTATACAGCTTATTATCAACCCTGGCAATAGACCAAGAAGAACAACAAGACACAGACATGGTCGAAACAAACGGAAAGAAAGAAATCTCGATCAACAAACCCGTTGTATTCAATGGAGACCAAACAAAGTCCAAGTCTTTTATACAAGACTGCTATCTTTACATGGACATAAACGAAGACATCTATAACACCGACAAGAAGAAAATCGCCTTCATCTTATCATTCTGCATGGAAGGAGGAGCGAAACTATGGAAAGAACAGTACTTAACCTCAAGGATGAGAGGAATCAGTCCCAATCAAACCATCGAATGGGACACCCTCAGCACATTCTTCGAAAAATTCCATGACACATTCACCCCGGTGGACGAAACCAGATCAGCCATGAACGACATAAAATGACTTAGGCAAAAACCCAACAAAAGGGTGGAAGACGTCATCAACAAGTTCAAATTGTTGGTGGGACAAGCCAATCTAGGAACAGAAACAGAATCGGACCATGCCCACCTCATAGGACTATTCCAAAAATGCATCATGCCTCAACTTCGCTGATAGGATCCTGTACTCCGAAGACCTTCCAAGGACGATCCAAGGCTGGTACAAAAAGCAACAACATTTGACACCAACTATAGACTGGCCAAGGTCTTTAGAGAAGAACCAGAAGAACGTGGGAGGGCGCCACGATGGAACAACTTCCCAAGAAACAACAGGAACTACGACCCAAACAGGATGGACGTAAGCGCCATGACAGCCGAAGAACGAGCCAAATTAATCAGGAAAGGCGCCTGTTTCAGGTGCAAACAACGAGGACATCTATCCAGAGATTGCCCACAGAAAGGACCAACAAACCAGAACAGAACCCAAGGACAACCCAGCAAGAAGTGGACCCCAAAGGAACTCCATACCCACATCAGGAACTTGAACAAAGACGAAAAGGATGAACTCGCAGACCTCATGGTCAAAATGGGATTTGAAGAAAAAGAAGAAAAGGATTTTTAAAGAGGAGAAACAGAGCGACGTCTGTCTCTCCTTATCTGAAGATAAAATCTGTACTTACGGCAACAATCAAGAATAAAACTATGCTTCTACCAGTTTCATTCCCCGCAAAGAAACAGAATGGCTCACAAATCGTCGAAACCGCTGCTCTCTTAGACTCAGGAGCAGCAGGAAAATTCATTGACCAGAATTACGCACAAAAACTTGGACTCAAGACCCAACCCTTGGAAAAACCGATCCGAGTTTACAATGTAGACGGGACTCCAAACAAGAAGGGAACCATCTCATCGTTTGTGGACCTGGACTTAAAAGTTGGAAATCGAAACCATCGGGAAAAGTTATTGGTCTCTGGACTAGGGAAACAGAAGATCATTCTGGGTTTCCCATGGTTACAGGAAAAGAATCCAGGAATCAACTGGCAGAATGGACAGATAACTTGGAAACCACGTCAAGGACCCACAATAAATCAGACTACCATTGAAGAAGAAATGGACGAACAAACATCAATAATCGAGACCACCCACCCATTGGAAGAATTTGAATCACTGATCATCCAATACATCGGAGATGCAAACAAAGATGAAATAAAAGAAACATGGCTTAACACCAAGATCACTACCTCGCAAACATTAGCTCAACAATACGAACCGGAGAAACCCACAAAACCTCTCCAAGAAATTATTCCCCCAGAATATCAGTCATATATGGATCTCTTCGACAAACAAGTGGCAGACCGATTCCCGGAACCAAGACCATGGGACCACAAAATCAAGTTAAAAGAAGGATTCATACCAAAGAAATTCAAGGCATATAACATTACACCGGCAGAACAAATGGAACTGGACAACTGGACAAAGGAACAATTGGATAAAGGATACATTCGGCCCTCTGAATCACCTATGGCATCTCCATTCTTCTTCGTATCCAAAAAGGATGGAAAGCTCAGACCTTGTCAAGACTACAGATATCTGAACGATTGGACCATCAAAAATGCCTACCCCTTACCACGAATAACGGAGCTCATGGACAAGTTAAAAGGCGCTTAAAATTCTTCACAAAGCTGGATATCCAATGGGGCTACAATAACATCAGGATAAAAGACGGCGACCAATGGAAGGCAGCATTCAAAACCAACCGAGGACTTTTTGAACCAACTGTAATGTTCTTTGGCATGTGCAACTCCCGGCAACCTTCCAATCCATGATGGACTCGATCTTCGAAGATATGATATCACAATGCTTCGTAATCATCTATATGGACAACATCTTAATCTTTGCAAAAGATCGAGAGGAACTGGAAAAGTACACTAAAATGGTTCTCCAACGACTCCGAGAAAACGATCTCTATCTCAAGCCGGAAAAATGCTCATTTGCTCAGGAGAAAGTGGAATATCTCAGAATGATTGTTGAAGCAGGAAAGATCTCCATGGACCCAACAAAACTCAAGGGAATTCAGGACTGGCCAGCGCCTACTACTCTCAAACAAGTCCGATCATTTCTAGGCTTTGGAAACTTTTACCGAAAATTCATCCGGAAGTTCTCTGAAGTAGCTCGACCTTTGAATGAACTCCTGAAGAAAGACAAAGGATTTTCATGGAACGACGTAACTCAAGCTGCCTTTGATGAACTAAAGAAACGATTCACAGAAGAACCAGTACTCTTGATGCCTGACCCCGCTAAACCATTTCAAATTGAATCTGATGCTTCAAAATACGCCTCTGGAGCAGTCCTCACCCAACTAGATGGAAATGGCGAAAGACACCCATGCGCATTTATATCAAGAACATTTTCCCCAACCGAAAGAAATTACGAAATCTATGACAGAGAATTATTGGGAATAATCCGAGCACTACAGGAATGGAGACACTACATCCGAGGATCAGAACACACGACTACGGTATATTCAGATCACAAGAATTTAACATATTTCAGATTGGCCCAAAATCTGAACCGACGACAGGCACGCTGGTCTCTGTACGTCTCAGAATTCAACCTGAAATTGGTACATCTACCTGGAAACAAAATGATTCAATCCAATACCCTTTCAAGACACCCTGATTTTACCCCGGAAGAAGACCATGACAATGAAAACATCACCCTACTCCCAGAAAAGCTTTTCATCGACTTAATCGACGCTGAGTTACAGGAAAGGATTGCCAATGCGAACGAACTGGACCACAACGCAGCAGAAGCAATGAAAACCCTATTAGAAGGAGGACCGCCAAATGCACGACATGACCTCAAAGAATGGAAAACAGAGATTGTGAACGGAAAAACCATCTTATACTACCATGGACGAGCCTACATTCCAAAAGATCAAACCCTGCGGAAGGACATAGTCAAATCATATCACAACCCTATTTCAGCTGGACACCCCGGAGAATTAGAAACATTCAATTCAGTAAAACAACACTACTGGTGGCCAGGATTATGATCATTCGTCAAACAATATGTAAAAGGATGTGCCACCTGCCAACAATTCAAAATAAATCGACATCCCTCTAACCCATCATTCATACCGATACCTGGACCAAAGTCAGCCCGACCCTTTGCAGACAGTGCTATGGATTTCCTTACAGACCTTCCACTGATCCTGGACAAACAAGGAGAAGTTGAATTTGATGTGATTCTAAGCATCACTGATCATGGGAACATGAAAGGACTTATCCTTATTCCATGCCGAATGAAAGGACTGGATGCCGAAAAGACTGGCAAACTCTTACTGGACAATCTCTACAAAAGGTTTGGACTACCAGACAGCCTCACGTCAGATCGAGATCCCAGATTTGCCGCTAAATCATTCAAGGAGTTAATGAAACTCCTCGGAGTAAAATCGAAATTTTCAACTGCTTACCACCCTCAAACGGATGGAACAACAGAATGATACAACCAAGAAATTGAAGCATATCTATCCATATACTGCTCATCTCATCCAGAAGACTGGCACGAACGACTTGGTACCCTTGAATTCACTCACAACAATCGAAGACATGCAGGCAGACAGAGAACACCATTCGAACTGATTCTTGGATATTCCCCCATTGCAATCCCTACCGCATTCGAACACACCAAATTCCCTTCAGTAGAAGAAAGACTGAAGTATCTTCAAAAGGATCGAGAAGAAGCCCTAGCAGCCCATGAACTAGCCCGGACAAGGATGGCTGAAAGGAAGAACTCAAAATTCACACCGTTCACCCAAGGACAAAAGGTTTGGCTAGAAGCAACAAATTTACAAACGAATTATCACAAGAAAATGGCACCAAAACGAGAAGGACCCTTCAAAATTAAAGAAGTCTTAGGACCCCTAACTTATCGGCTGGAACTCCCCAAAGGATGGCTCATTCACGATGTATTCCATGTGACACTTCTTAATCCATATCACGAAACTGAAACACATGGACCTAATTTCATTCGACCACCACCAGAGATATTAAACGAAGAAGAACATTGGGAAATAGAAACAATTCTCAAACATCGAAAAAGAGGAAGAGGATACCAGTACTACGTCAAATGGAAGGACTATCCGATCACCGAAGCAACGTGGGAACCGGCTTCGGTCTTTGAAGAAACCGGTAACGAAATCTTACAGGCTTACCGAACACGTCACAAGCTGTAAAAAGACCACCATCTTCCCTCACTCGATAATCAATCAACATGCTCTCCTTTCCCTCGATCAAACACGTCAAGTCCACTCTCTTTCCCCAAAATACTCACGAACCTATTTTCCTCACGACAAAAATACCAAAATCCCAAGAAGATCAACAACAAATGCTTGAAGAACTCGAGATAGCGTTCATAATGTCTCGAGATGCGGAGAAACAAGCACACAATGAACTCAAGGCAAGATGCGCAGCAATGGCGCATGACCAAAATCTAGAGTATCAACTGCGGATTTCCCAGCTCAAGGAAAAACTTAGACCCGGACTGGCAACAAAGGCTATAAGAAAGGTCAAGTCGCTACACTTCTAGGCAACAAACATCGATATCCAACAATGTCTCATTCCACTGCTCGTGCCTCCTCCGTTCCCCAACCTACTACTACATCGTCTCAACTTTTTAATACTCTCTCCGTCTACGAACTACTTGAAATCTTGAAAAATGCCGAAAACCGATACAACGTCAAGCCCTTTGCCCCCCCTTTATTGAATGAGAACTCGAATTCTTCAACTATTTATCTAGCGAAATACGAATCATTGAGGCGGACATTGCAGTCAAACGTGCGCGAGTCCGAGTCCACCACAAAGCCGCCACCGACTCCCTCAAACATCTTCAACTCAAAGGTTTTGAACGAGCCATCGAATGCGTGCTCATCAAACATTGCACGACACCCCTACGGAACGACTTCGCCGACACTGATCAACCACAGCCTTTCAACATCAACAATCAGACCGGCACGCCTTCTCGTCAGCCCAACTCGAACCTGACGGACAAGTGTTGGGAATCAACGTCGACCGGACGTTACATGCTTCATATGTGGAAAGTTGGGACATATACGACAACACTGCCCCGAGTTCACCTGCAACCACTGCCACCGTTGAGGACCAGGACATACGCCAAGATACTGTCCTTTCAAGCGTAACGACTCTCCTCACAGAAGCGATTACTTTGATTATGACGACCCCACAGATGACGTTGGCATCACAAACAACACCGGAGAACCCTACAGATACTGAAGACCATTCAACTGGGACAGTCGAACCTTAGAAGGGGGTAATGTTATGAACACTTTATTTTCTTTTTCTTTTCTCTTTTCTTTTCTTTTCTCCTTCCTTTTCTTTGTCATCTTTCACATCAATGATACATCATCATATGTTCTGATGAACTTTGCCATCCATCATATCTATGAAACTCCATCATATCTTTGATGGACTCTCACTTCCATCTTTTATGATACATCTTTCGATGAACGTTTGATCTGTTTCCTCTATTCTTATATACATCTGCTGATGAACATTCAAACTTGTTTCAACTTGCTGTACGGTTCATAGTATTTATACCAGGAAGGATCCACTGTATTCTTTAGCTAGTTCTTGAGAATCTAACCTCCTCTTACTTGACACCGCTTGGAACTCGCTGTTCTTGACTACTTGACTGTTGGCTTTATCCACGCACATGAATATAAGCTTGAAGTCGTAACATGGACCAATGGAGAGATTGGCATTGAGTGGATCAAGCATTTTTATCAAATGACATGCACAAAGGCCAAAAATGTGCACCGGTTACTGATTGTGGATGGCCATAATTCCCACTACACTGTTCCCCTTCTTCAATATGCCTGCGAGAACCAGATTGTTATCATCTGCTATCCTGCACATGGAACACACATTTATCAAGGTCTTGATGTTGTGATTTTCTCACCTTTGAAAAATATCTTCCACAGGAACGAGATAACTGGTTCCGAAGCACTGGTCAACCCATGGACAAAACCAATTTTTTGCAGATTTTTTCGAAGGCCTACGTTGCTGCTCTGACACCTGAAAATATCAAAATGGCTTTTAAAAAGACTGGAATCCATCCATATGACCCATCTGTCATTACAGAAAGCATGCTTGCTTTAAGCAAAGACACATCCTATGAGGTTCACCTCCCAGTGCCCATGAAACAGGCCTCAGAACCTGTCCAAGCCCTTGCCAAGGCACTCCGTGATTTACAACTTGTGGATTCCAGCAGCTCAGTTGATACCGAGACGATGACATCAGCTGCAGAGATAAGGAGCATGGAAATGGCTGATGTTGCCGGACCACAGGAAGTCCGGATCACATGCTCATCTAACCTGGTGTTGAATCAGTCAACGAGAAATTCAACACCTGCAACAACCTCCACCACTCCATCTCCATCCCCAGACTCTACTCTTCAGGTGCTCGCAAATACTGTCAACTCTTTGAAGCAGACAAACCTTGGCCATCTTGTTTCCCACACCCCTGTTGTCTCTTCTGATCCTATGCCTTCCCACACCACTCACACAAAGAAGAGTCTGTCTGGACCTGTCAACAACCGTATTGCTGCCCTCGAAATACAGCCCTGCACTCCCAACGAGCTTCTTCTCCTCTCTGCCCTCCATAAATCTGAAGCCCATGTCAATAGGATGGAGATCCATGCTTTTGAGCTCCAGGCATCCCACATTCTGAATAAGGCCTATACTCGATGACTTAAGCAACAACTGGCAGCAAAGAGGAGAAAAAGTCGAAGAAGAAGACTGGGAAGCTGGTAGGGGATGGCCTCCCTCGCCTCCTTACAGGTGACCAGTTCTATGAGCTTGCAAAGGAGAAGGAGAGGGAGATCCGTGATGAGGAAAGGCTGAAGGAGGACAGGAGAGGGGCCAAAGAAAGATACAGAGAGGCTCTTGCACTGTGGAAGGTTGCAGATGAGCTGAAGGAAGGGGGAGGCTGCAGAGGGCTAGGGTGAAGAACAAGAAGGCCACCAAAGATTTCAACAAGAAGAAGGCAGCTCGCGACGAAGAAGGGAACAAAGTTGAAGAATTCTGACAAACCTACCCCATCCCCATCCCAAAAGCGATTCTGAGGCTGAAATTGAAGGATTTTTCAGACAGTTTTTGCAGGCAGGTGCTCCTGGTGACGACGAAGATGATAGAGAGGTTTTTGAGGCTGTGGAGAGTGGCAGCGAGGGCAGCGAGGACAATGAAGACGATGAGGATGAAGAATAATTGATTTCCGGGGCCATCCAGGCTGGGCTGCCATTGCGTGTCACACTCAATAGTGTGGCTCATTTTGTACCTCTCTCTTGTATTTTGTGTATATTCTCACCATCCCTTCCTCTGTTTTTGTAAATAAAAGCTCTGTTGTGTACCTAGGACATTTCTCTATATGTTTTGTTGTTTTTTTAGCTACTATTGCATGCAGTTTTTTTATTAAATGAATTTGATTTTTTGGTGTATCACATGACGGTGGATGCCTGTACATAGGGTTCAGGTCACGTGATCCTACACCACTTAAAGTTGAGACGTGAAGCCAGACATGTTATGTTGTGGTTAGCCTATATAGTCACCTTGAGCATGTGTTGTAGCATAGTTGACTCACTAGTAAGAGGCTAGAAGGCGACCTTTAAGTATCTACACACAGATATACACTGAAAGTAGTAGGAAAATTCTAATATAATTGGGAGGTGAGTGGGTGCAATTTTATGGATTCCTCCTGAGGAGGTGGTTTGAGGAAGAAAAACTTAGGTGTACTCACATGTCCTTCATCAAGGAAACTCATTGCAATCTGCACATGGTTTTTGCCTAAGTTTTCTTGCTTTATTTGCCTTACAAAGCCCTGGTTTTACTTGGCACAATCTCCCACACTCGATGGGCAAGTGGAACCACACTCAAGTCTCAACTCCTTCCATCGCTTTGATAACATGACATGAATTCTGAATTCCGTTGCATTTGTCATCCAGCATTTTGATTGTACTATCACCAGTGTTTGTAAATTGACACTTTTCATTTATAACATCACAACTGCAGCTTTGTTAAATATAATTTTTAGCACTCTCATATAGACAGCTCATATGAACATTAATCTGAATTTTTATATTTTTATGTTCAATGTAAGGGCCAAAATATTGTAATGAATGTGCTAAAAAGTGCAAAATCAGGCTCTGACATCACAAAATAGTTCCCTTTTCTTCAGTTTTTTTGCATTGTGCATAGCAGGTCATTTATTATATAGCTTATAATTTTTTGAAGCCATAAAGTGTGAGGCAGGATGGTAAAAATATGGCCCCCACATAGTAAAATGGCTCCTTTTTCTCTATTTTTTGGTATTGTGCATAATGAATTGTTCAGTATGTGTAATTATAAATTTTGATGCTAAAAGTATAAGCATAAGTAAGCAAGGATGGTTCAAATCAGTCCCACAAAAGGACTTGTTATGCCATGCAAAGCAATGGCCATCAAGCCAAGTAAGTAAAGACTTGTTCTTTTAACCAGGATTCAACAGTGTCACAGCTCCTGTGATCACCAAACGTGATATTTAACAACATGATGTGACCTTGTAACATAGCCATGTGAATTTGTATTTCTCATAAAAACCTGTCATCATAAGTACTTGTGTTGTGGGCTGAGGCTTTGCCCGGTGTTACAAGTCCTTTTTATTTTTACACTGTATTCTTTGAGTCTCAGTATCTGCAATTATAGTATTTGTACCAGAGCCTATAGAAAAATATATTACATAATCATCATTTCTTATGTTATCAATGTTACTAAATTGTTGAATCCACCTCTGTCAGCTTTAGATCCAAACAGGACATCAAACTTACCTAAAAGGAAATAAGTCAAGTGATCAAACGAGGAGTCGAACAATGGACAGTCATAAGTGTTAGAAATAGACAATAATGCACAAATCAGTAGCTATACTGATGAGTAACAATAGAGTCAAATCTCAAATGCGCAACAATGACAAGTATGAGTGAAAATAGTAAATTGCTTCTGTAGACTCCAAATCTTGTTCTAGTGTCTTTGTTTCCTCAGACATAGTAGGAATACTGGTCTTTTACATGGCTAAGTGTCTAAAAATGGCGAAGCGTGACTATAGGTGTCCACAATATTGGCGTCAAAACACCAAACCTATAATTACATGACAAATTATATATCACCGGAACCGTCTCAACAAGGGGATTCCGGATCAGTGATCAGAATTTGAATAACTTTACTCTACAAAAAGTTATTAACAGAACAGTGTGCAAAAACACCGAAAAGAGCGAATTCTAACTAAGTGTCCATTTGTACAAGTCCAAATATCAAGTGTAGAACATTAGAAACAAAGTGTTTAATCACAAAAACTAACACAACCCCTGATAAAACACTTCCATAATCTATAAGATGTTGAATCACATCCAAAACAACCCCTGATGATACATCTCCTCATTCTTCCTTCCCCATCACTAATCCCATTAATTCTCGCAACTTCTGAACCTGTGGCTTGGGTAGAGCTTTTGTTAACAAGTCGGCTGGCATATCCTCGGTCCGCAAATATAAGGGTTGCATTCTCTTCATTGCCACCTGATCTCGCAACCAGTAAAAACATAAGTCCAAGTGTTTCATCCTTCCATGATGTTCAGGATTCTTTGCAACAGACATAGATGACTGATTGTCCATATACAACTTGGCTAGTGCAGATGGTGTGTACCCCAACTCCTTCAACAACTTTTGAATCCACCGGATTTCCATGCCAGCTGCTCCAGCAGCTATAAACTCTGCCTCTGTTGTTGACCTTGTCACAACAGGTTGCAGCTTGCTCCTCCATGAAACCACTCCTGACCCAATCTTCACCAAATAACCACCTGTTGACTTTCCACTATCCTTATCCCCTCCATGGTCTGCATCACTATATGTGGCAAACAGTTCATCTCCAAGTGAGGGGTCCGGTCCATATTCCAACCTCATCTCCTTTGTGCCCTGCAAGTACCTAAACAAGTGCTTAACAGCTTTCCAGTGTTCCATGCCAGGGTTGTGATTGAATCTTGCCAACACACTGACTGTATAAGCAATGTCAGGCCGGGTCATGGTAGCCAAATACATAAGAGATCCAACGGCAGAAATATATGGGATGTCATCCATCTCTCTCTTTTCTTCAGAACTCGAAGGACTCTGCTCTGACATTAACTTCAATCCTGGTAGCATAGGGGTACCAACGGGTTTGCAATCAGCCATTCCAAACTCCTCCAATTTGTTCACAATATATTGGCGCTGTGACAAATATAGCTTGTGCTCTTCCCTTTTTCTTGTAATCTCAACCCCCAACAAAAATTTGGTTGCACCCAGGTCCCTTAGTTTGAAATGCTTTCCAAGTTCAATAACAAAGTTGTCAAGAGCCACCTGAGACTTTGAAGCCAAAGTGATGTCATCCACAAATATGGGCACAATGATTTTGATATTATCTCTATCATATATATAGAGTGATGCATCACTATAAGTCTTCTGAAACCCAAGTTCAAGCAAGACCTTTCCAAGTGTTTCACTCCATAGACGTGATGACTGCTTTAACCCATAAATGGACTTGTTAAGCCTACAGACTGTGCTTTTTCCACCTTGCAAAAATCCTAGTGGCTGCTGCATATAGATCTCAACGTCAATGTCACTGTTTGTGAATGCATACGATATATCCACAGAACGGGGTTCCATATCTTCAATAGCAGCCAAAGCCAACACAACGCGCACAGTAGGATGCTGCATAGTAGATGCAAAGGTTTCAAAGTAGTCCTGGCCAGGTCGTTGGTTAAAACCTTTACCAACCACACGTGCTTTAAATCGCTCAATTGATCCATCTGCGTTATATTTTGTCTTATACACCCATTTAGACCCAATTGCCTTCTGCCCTTCAGGTAGTTCCACAATTTCCCAAGTTCCATTTTCCAAGTGCCAGTTATATTCTTCCAACATTGCAGCTTGCCACTGATCTGCCTGTTCTGAGTTCATGGCTTCTGAATAAGTTTGTGGATCAGCAGACACACTAACAGGATTAGCCATTTCTTCATCATCATCCTCAGAGTCATCCTCATCGTCAGAATCAGGAACAAGAGATTTAGGTGTTCTGACTGCCCACCATTCACCAGGAGGTCTACGGTTACGTCTCGGATACCTTGACGTTAAACCCTCTGGGTTGACCTCTGGTTCTGGTTCTGGTTCTGGTTCTGGCACTGGTTCAGGTTCTGGTACTGACTTGTTATTACCTGTTGCAAGACGTTTGGAACGTCGAACTGTGGCAACAGGCTTGACATGTTTATGAGGTTGAAGCTTTATACGCTTCCGTGGCTCTTCCTCTGGATCACTTTCAATAATCCTGGCATTACATTTGGTATGTCCTGGCAATTCAATCTCTTCCTTCTCCTCCTCTTCAATTGTGGGCTCAATCACTTTCTGTTTCCCTTTGTCAACTTTAGGTGCTGGGTTAGGTCCAGTGGGAGGTGCAATCTCGTCTACCTCAGGCAAGACAGGTGGTAGTACTTCTTGTTCATTTTCTGACTCTGGGATAGGAATTGGTTCGGGTTCAATTGCATCATGCTGATTGGATGTCATCAATTCTCCACCATATGTGTAGCGTTCATCAAAGTCAGCTCTTTCACAGATAATGACTTTCTTAGTTTCCGGATTGTAAAACTTCCAACCCTTGTAACCATCTGGATATCCAATAAAGATGCACTTTTCCATGTGTGAACCCAATTTCTTCCTTTTGTCCTTTTGAATGTGAACATATGCAACACATCCCCAAACACGTAAATGACTGACATCAGGTTTCTTGCGATGCCAACCTTCATAAGGAGTTCTCCCAATAACAGCAGATGTAGGACAACGATTCAAGACATGCACAAGTGCAGCCAAACACTCAGCCCAAAATTTCTTGGACAGACCAGACTCTTCAAGCAATGCAACAATCCTTTCAGCAAATGTTCTATTGGCACGTTCAGCAACCCCATTTTGCTGTGGTCTGTTTCTGCAGGTATGCTCTCTCACAATTCCACATGCATCCAGGTACTCTTGGAATTCTTTTGACATGTATTCACCACCTTTATCCTCCCGAAGTCGTTTTGATCTTTTTGCCAGTCAAGTTCTCAGCATAAGCTTTGAACGTCTTAAAGCAAGTGAATGTGTTGCTTTTGCGCTTCATAGGGATAAGCACTTTAAAGCGTTCGGCATCGTCAATAAATGAAACCCAATAACGATAGCCAGAATGTGACAAGATACCAACATCATGCACATCTGTGTGGATCAATTCCAAGACCTCTATAGCACGATTATCTGATGATGGGAATGGATTTGCATGCATCTTTCCTGCCAGACATGGTTCACATATAGGATCTGGTAAAGCTCTCGAGTCCAGTACTAAACCATCAACTAGATCTTTCTTTATCATGAACTTAATCCCATCATAGTTGTGGTGTCCTAACCGTTTATGCCATAAAGACAAGTCGAGAGGCAGCGTCGAAGCCAAATGTACATTTTCCATAACATCTACTGTAGAGCCATCTAAATATCCAATATTGTCTGTATCAATGGTAGCAGTAAACAAGAGTTTCTTTTGTGAAGAAAAGTCCATTTTGTCATGAGAAATATGTACATCAATGCCTTTGTACTTTGTCAAATATAAAACAGCAAGAAGATTATTACGAAGTGCAGGAACGTGAAGTACTCTAGTGAATTCTACATCTCTATATTGTTTTCCTCTAACTAACGGTCTGAACAGAACACTACCAATGCCCTCTGAATATATAACTCTATGGTCCGCTAGTCTAATAGGCACTCTATATGGGGTATAATTGCGTATCCAGTTTCTATGCGGTGTCATATTAGAAGTGGCGCCTGTGTCTGTGTTCCAATGAAATACGTTAGAAGATGTAGAATTGACCTCGTGTTCAGCAACAGCACTTGCCTTTCCAGCAAATTCTGTCACTGCCGCTGCTTTCTCTTCTTCTGCCTTTTGGCACTCTCATTCTTTGCTTTCTTTTCTGCCAGCTCTGGACAGTTGAAAACCCAATGACCCAATTCTTTGCAGTAATTGCACCGATCCTTTGGCCCAGGTTTTCGCTTTTCCCATGGTTTCTTGCCCCCACTGCCACCTGCTTTCACTTGGTTCAACGACTCTGTTGTTTGACGTTGACGATTCAACTCTTCGCTGCGAACGCCCTGCATGATGACCGACTTGTCCAGCTTTTCCATCAACAACAGAGAAACCGCAAGATGTCTGTAGTCATCAGGCAAGGCACGTATGAGTGCCATGCACTGAAGCTCTTCATCAAGTGTCTCAATCTTAAAGTCGGCTGGACGCAAGTTCTGAATAGTTTGCATGGCCTTTTCAATTCGGGTTCCCAAAGTTACTAGGGATTCGTCGTCCTGCTTCCTGATAGAGAACAGGTCATCATACACATTGAATCGTGCTCCTGGCTTCTTGTTCAGGTGAGCAGCTTCAAGCAATGCCCACATCTTGACTGGATCTTCATCATGCCCTCTAAAGTGCACCCTTTGATCATTCTCCACAAGCAGGTAGATTTCACCTGCTGCCCTCTCTGCCTTCATCGATGAATTTATCCCCACTAGCAACTGGCTTTGCTTCTTTGCCAGATACCAATCTCCATAGTCCATTTCGCATTAACCATGCCTTCATCTCCCCAGCCCATTCAGGATAGTTTGAATTTGACAATGGTTTAACTTTAGCAACTGTGTTGTTGTCTGAAGACATTTTGCAACAAGTTCAAATGTCAAGTGTTGTTTCAAGGATCCAACTAGTCTAGTATCAGACAGCAATAGACTTAATCAATGTTTTGCCAAGTTTAAAGCCCGGGGCCCATAACCTGTTAGAAATAGACAATAATGCACAAATCAGTAGCTATACTGATGAGTAACAATAGAGTCAAATCTCAAATGCGCAACAATGACAAGTATGAGTGAAAATAGTAAATTGCTTCTGTAGACTCCAAATCTTGTTCTAGTGTCTTTGTTTCCTCAGACATAGTAGGAATACTGGTCTTTTACATGGCTAAGTGTCTAAAAATGGCGAGGGCGTGACTATAGGTGTCCACAATATTGCGTCAAAACACCAAACCTATAATTACATGACAAATTATATATCACCGGAACCGTCTCAACAAGGGGATTCCGGATCAGTGATCAGAATTTGAATAACTTTACTCTACAAAAAGTTATTAACAGAACAGTGTGCAAAAACACCGAAAAGAGCGAATTCTAACTAAGTGTCCATTTGTACAAGTCCAAATATCAAGTGTAGAACATTAGAAACAAAGTGTTTAATCACAAAAACTAACAATAAGTAGGTGCATCCAAAGGACGTGATTAGTTTGGAGGGATATGTTTTATAAATTTTACATCTTAACAAAAGGGAAATTTTGATAGGTGGGAGTGAATTAGAGAGAAATTAGCAAAAGCGATGTAAGTAATTGGTGCACGCATGAGAAAGTTGAACTCCAAATCACACAGAGAACACGATTCAGAGTGCATGCAAAGCTTATCAGACGGGCTCGTGAACTACTATCGCGAATAATAAGAATTAAATTCTTGAGTAAGTTTAAGTTCTTTTTTTTTCTCCACCAATAATTCCTTGTTATAATATCACTTACTTCAATTTCAAACAGCTCTATACATTTTCATGCCTTTTACTGAGCAAGAGAATTCTCAGACTAAAGATAAGAGTTCCATTATGCAATAATAGGATTCTATTAAATATTGACTCAGTTCTTGCAGCATTGGCTGCTTCTTTATCGCAATACCTGGAGAATTTCAAAATGTTTGGGACTTCAGGTGAGTGGAGTTCTCTCAATGTATTCTCACCACTCTGACAGGCACCCAACGCATCCTCACACACACCATATTTTATGTTGACACCACCACTGTCTCCTCTTGTATTTCTGGTTCCATCGCTATGGCAGCCGTCGACTTAGAAATGAAACAAACTGGTTATCGATTGGATTTGTGCTCGGCGAATGTGGATCTTGTTGGCTCAGATGTGGACCTTCACACCTCCATTGATGCCGGTGTCTGATATGACAATATCTGCAAGCAGACCGATTTGAATACTGCTGAAAGCCAATATGTCGGTGAGCAGCTCATCTACTCCTCTCAGTGTCTGTAATATGCCATACTCACCTATTCTTCCATATTTTTCACATGCCGGCACAGTCAATGGTTCAAGCGTTATTGCCATCAGCAACGCTAGCTTGAACATCAATAACTTCTGATGTAAGTCAAATTTTGCTATTGTTTATCTGTATTTGACACCTTTTAGTTGATATCGATGCCTGTAACGCCAAGTGGTCATCATTCAGTGAGCTATCCAACATTAAGGATCAAGACAGTCCAGACAATACTGATCACACCATTGTAGAGGTTGTCAGTGCTATCAAAGAGCACACTGACACAAGAACTGCCAGAAAACACAGGTACATGCGCTCTATTGACAGGGACGACAACTGCAACAAGGTTCTGGTGATGTGGAATCCCCCTCCTTTTCTTTTGCTGGATTGCAGAGTGCTGAACGGAACCTATTCCCACTTTGTCAACCTTCGCCTCAATGATGTTCCACTTGCTTGGTTACGATACCCAAATCTTTAGCAAGAATTTGAGTCCGACGATGAGGACGAGACCTGGGTATTCTTGAACAAAGCCATATGCCCTCATGAGGTCAAAGACAGGTACCATTCCTACCTGCTTTGTATTCCCTTCTTTTATCGAACTATATTTTGTCCGCATCATAGCCATTGTCTGTGTTCCTTTCTGTTGCATTGCTGTCATTTTAATTAGTTGCCAAATAATACATTCTTGAACTTGAAACCAACATAAAATTGACTATTAAGTTTAAATTAACAATACAAACACATGATGAAGATAGTGCAAAGGAAGCATTAATGATCACAAATCATAGCCTCAATTTCTGTGGACACTAGCGTAGATGGAAATTTAATTACCATTCTACATTGAACATAGCATCACTCACATGATGTACATGAAACCTGAACATCTCAATCGACTCTGTTCATTGAAGAATGACGGCGTCTATCAATGTTATCTTGTTAGTATGAAATAAAATATTTATTTATTTATTATACCTCCCTGGATTCTTAGAGTCAGTTCGGCAACATGACACCTGGTGTGTCATCTGCCCTGGCGTGTCATATCCAGTGTGACAACTAACATGTGATGTTAATGTATATCCATTTTCAACAAACATCATGAGATGTGACTAATAGTAATAAGTGACAAAGGCGTCCAAAATGGAAGGTGCTCACAAAAACACAGTAAATGCAAATTTATGGAACATTGGGCTTGAAATTTAGAACTCTGCTTTGCACAAATGATAGTAATAAGTGTTTTAAATATTATACAAAATTTTTGCAGTGATCTGTGAAGAACCAAGTGAGTTATTTTCCAAAGAAGGTTAATTGATGTTTGATTGGCAATGATCATGACAGATTGGTTCGACAATGCTTCCTTTTTTGACTCTGAAGACTCCAAAAGCGCACTTCTAGCATGCTGTGTAGTAGTGGATATCTGAAAAACAGTTCTATTGAGAAAATAACAATACTAATACACAAAACTGCACATTTTTCTGTCCGATTGGATCCCCTACTAGTAATTCTGTATTATGACACATTTTTTGTATTTTTAAGGGCCTCTCGTCCGATCCTCCATGAAGATTTTGGATATTGATAAATTTTTGACATTTTAGTCAGGCCATATAAGTAAGCGAGAGTAATTCATGAAAGAATAATCAGATACAGAGATGCAACATGTACATCAAGTGAGGTACACTAGTACTATTGTTTTGGAAACAACTCTGTAAAACCACTCTATTTCTCTACAAAATTTTGCATGAGTGTGTCTTTTCATAATCTCTACACTTTGTGAAAAGCACATTTGTCAAAATCTATACCAATTTCTTTAAATTTGTGTTTTCTGTCTAATTATCACCTCACCTTCCTTCTTACTCTTTCACCACATCCTTTGGCCCTCTCTCTACTGTTGATGGCCCATAGTTCTTCAGTGGCTCAGGCCTCTAAGGAGTGGGCCCATTACACACAGTATAAAACCCTCAACTTTTATACACAACCCTAAGTATTAGTAGTCTGTAGAGTGTACTGAAACAAATGTTTTGTGTTGCATCACATGATAATTGTCATGTGGGAAAGTACAAATGTAATCAAATCCGTGAGATACTAAATAAGTCAAGTTGGTAGTCAGATGACACGCCAGGTGTCATGTTGCTGAACTGACTCTTAAGGATTGATGGTGTTGATGTTTGGTATAGAGGTTGATTGGAGACTGTGAGTAGCAAAGACAGAAGCGATGATAGACAATTTCATTTTCAATTGAGGCAATAGATTAATTACTCACAGAATATGAGAAGCTGACCAAGGGGGTGACACTAAAAAAACCACGTGACATAGGGTCGGTTAGTTAGTCCAGGCCAATAGGTCCTTAAAAAATTATTTTTAGAGGGTATTTCTGGCCCAGCAAGCACAAATGTACAGTTTTTCATCAGACTTAGGTCTCTGAAGAACAGTGGAGGCCCAAAACCAGTGATCAATGATGAATTTGGAAATATGGTGGCACTGATATCTATAATTAGAGGGCCATACCATTGCAGGGCGTTACTCAAGGATGGGCCACCTTCAACTGTAATATAATGAATGGCACATGAAATACAAATATAATGAAAGGAACACAAAATACATTTTTGAATCTATTGCTTTCTCTTTACTCATTCTCAACTGCCTGGCGCTCAATAATTGTTTTTGATTACTGATTTTAATTAGCATGGCTCATATTGAGCCAGAATATGAGATCCCTACCAAGTCTGACATCCGTCCAGACAGCTATGTTCTATGCCCTAAATGCCACACATATATTAAAGTTGTCAACGTTGGAATCTCGAACCTAGTTATGCAGTATATGCCAAGCGAACAGTGCAAAAGAACTTGAAGAAGTGGAAGGAGAACGAAGTGGTCAAGAAAACACAGCAAAAAGCAATCACCTTCTTTGCACCGCGTGCCCCCAAGGTTCCTCCAACTGTGACAGCTCCACCTCATATACAATCCAATAGTCATTTGTCTTCCAGCTGTACTATTCAAGACACATCATTATCAAGTCCCATAGCATCAACTATTTGTCCTGTTGCTATCAACTGTCTGAAAGAATTTTCTAATCATATCGAGGCCCTTGACAAAAGCATTGAAGAGGCGGGCTTAGACCATCCTTTGGCAGCATTTTTTAGCGATCCCAGTGACTGTGTTTTAGAAGGAGAAGATGCATGGGAGAAGTGGGACGGACCATTGAACACTGTTCTTCAAAAAGGACCTGAAGAACTTCATAAATTGGTTGTATGCAGCGAAAGAGTGTAAACCATTCTGAGCTTACAATTCATAGTGAGATACAGAGGCCCTTATTTTTGCGATTGTTACATATCTGTAATAAACTAGTACATTATACTAGTGAAGGGTAGAAGATACGCAAGACTATTAGACTTTGAGGCTTTACTTCCTAGTGGGCCAACAAGAGTAATAGACCTTACAAACTAACTAAGGTGTAGTGTGGCCTATTAATCAGTGCTACAAATCAAAGACTACCTTTAGTTTCCTACATAGCTATCAAAGCAACCCTAACCGAGCGTCCAAAGTGATCGCCCACTCCATTGATCATGCTATTAGTCCCATGCAAAGAAGAAACTCTTAAGAAATGACCTTGGCTCTTACAAGGGGTAACACCCATCAGTGTCTTACCAAGTGATTGCCAAGTGATGGAAACCTTATTAATTAGCAAAAGCGATCACTGTGTCCAGGCCTCACAAAGGCTGTTCACTAAATTAGGCGATCAACTGCTTGGGGATCAGGCATCACTGCGCCACATAGGTGATCGCCCCATGGCCTGAATGTATTGGCAATTGAAATCTTGTGTACAACTCAGCATATGGCGGTCTACTAGATCCGACTATAAAAACTTGTAATTTGCAATGCAGTCAATGTGAGTGAGTGATCGCCCAGCCAGCAATTGCCACATGATACTAGAGGTAACTTGCCTCATAATAAGGGCACCTGCTGTTCCAGGAGGTCCTAAACCAATAGCAACTGTGCTTGGGAACCTTGGTAGGGTTTCCTAGGAAATATACCCCTAAGCACTCTAGTCCTGACATGCCTTAGCCGCAAGCCATCCGATAAAATAAGTCGGGTGATCGCTACCCGGAGGCACTGCCGCATGGACAACAATGTTATCTTCAAATAAGCACTGTAGCCCAGGCAAACTAGTACTTTCCACTATTATAATTGGTGCAGCAAAGGCTAGGCAGCACATGGTCCATTTCCTTCCTTTCTCTTAGTCTCTTTCAATTATCACAAGCCAAAGTATCTATTTAGTCTATAAAAACAGCCCTGTATCTTAGAATAGGAACCAAGTAATCTACACCCCAGATTTGATATCAGAATTTACTCTGAATAAGAATTCTAGTGTTAACACTTCGAGGACTAGTGATTTGTGTGATAAGAGATTGAACACTGCAGTTCACCTTAAGCAATTAGGCGCTACCTGGTTTTGTGAGTGATCACCATTGTTATATTCAACATCAGGTCTATTAGACTTGATAAGCAGGCTTTTATAAGTCATCTGTGGACTGCCCTGGGGATTGTTAAGTATAGGTTGGAATCCTATACGGCTAGTGATTGCTCATAGTAACTAGGGACAACTGTCAGAGAACTCCAACTGTTCAGAATGTTGCCTATAGTAAGACTGCCTGGGGATTATTAAGTACGGGTGGGAACCCTATAAAGGCTAGCAGTACTTTCACAGTGCCCCACATAGGTACTGGTCGGAACCGCTTGGACCCAGTCGGAACCAATCAGAACCGGTCAGGAATCCGATTGGAATCCACTCGGACCCACTCAGAACCGGTCGGAATCCGGTCAGAATTTCTCATAATGTACTTAATCAGTGTATAATACAATGCTTAGTCAGCATTACATAATAATTGCTTACATAAGCTTATAAATAATGTATTGAAATCACATGATATAGTCTGCTTAGTCAGTATTACATAATATTTCTTACATAAGCTCTTAAGTAATCCATTTAGGTCACATGATATTTGTAATAAATGCGAAATTATAAAATACACTCAACAGGAATTGAACCAACAGCTTTATATATATTAATTCTATACACACATTACCAACTACACTATTACTGCTTGTGGTATTCTCAACATTTTATGAATTATATACCATTCTTTACAACACCCAATAATATATTCTGGCACTTCCTCCAAGCTATACCCACATATTATATATCAAAATGATCATAAAATTGAGGGCAATGCACCTGTAATTACACCATCATCTGAATATTATGTCAGCATGTTCAATATACAAAATACTGTAAATTTGAATATATATGGATATTGTAAAGTACTTTTTGCAACAAAATAGCACTCTGTTAGCTATATATTAATAGTGTTGCAATAATAAAAATTAATGGAATACAAAGATCAATTTTATTCAAGAAATTTAGATTATATAAGCACAGATTTATATGAAAAATAGGTATTTCTTTACCAGAAAATTTTTAACTTTATATAACTATTACATAAACATATTCTCCTGAATTTTACAATTCTAACAATACCAAATTTGTCACAAACTGTTGAGATCTATGTATACTTTTTGTGTTATTACTTGCTGAGCTGTAAATAGTATGCTGACATAATATAGTTCTGCTTGGTACCACTCGGATTCCACTCGGAATTGGGTCTAATTGGGTTTTAAATTTGATCAATTCCACTTGGATTCCAGTCAGATTCCAGTCGGATTCCAATCGGATTTTAGTCGGACTTGTTAACAGTGGAACCAGTCGGTACTGGTGGTTCCGATCGGAATCCAGTCAGAAAAATTTGGACATTTTCCTGCTAATTTGGCAGGGACACTGCCAAATAAAATTCCGGTCGGAACCAGTCAGATTCCAACCGGTTCCGATCGGTACCTGTGGGGAGTGTAAAGACCTCAAGGCTAGTGATCGCTCATAGTAACTAGAGACAACTGTCAGAGAAATCCAACTGCTTCAGGATGTTGCCTATAGTAAACTAAGGACTGTGGACTAGTGTGCCCAGTTGCTTATAGGAACTAAGGAGGTCTTTACACGGCCCCCATTTTTTGGTCGGACTCCGGTCAGACTCCGTCAGACTTTCTATATTCAGAATGACAATTTTTCTGGTCTAGGACAGCTGAAATTTTCTGGTGAGATTCCGGTGAGATTCCGGTGAATGTCCGACGGACTACAAGTCCAATGAACTGTCCGGGTGGACTGTCCACTGGAATAATGCCAAACCAGCAGTCAAAGTCCAATGGAAATGACCAGACAGGACCAATGGAAGTCCAATGGACGGCAAGCAGAGGGTTGTTCATATTAGTATTAATAAAAAAGAAAATATTAATAGAAAAATAAAACTTAGATTAATTAAAGAGTTATCACACATAGAACACAGTAGAGAGTGTAGAGTCAATAGACTGATATATTTTTCTGAGTGTATATGGTCCTTATCAACAGAATTCTGTATTTTGTTCAGTCCGCAGGGTGAGCGGTCCGATGTGACACATTCGAAGTCACATGACTCAAATGTAACAACAACGTGCGCGTGACATGTTGATGCCACGTCGGTCCGTTGTTGATTCCGACGCCCACCCTTTTTCCTTCCACCACTACCACCACCTCGTCGGTCGGAGCCAGGCAAAAGCCAACCCGACGCGACAGAGGACGAGAACAACCGCTGACGGTCACACCGACGAGGGCGACTCGCGACAGCGACAACGAGGACGCGGACGAGGACCACGACGAGGACTGCGAGGGCAAGGGCAAGG
Source organism: Psilocybe azurescens (assembly GCA_023853785.1). Classification (NCBI taxonomy): domain Eukaryota; kingdom Fungi; phylum Basidiomycota; class Agaricomycetes; order Agaricales; family Agrocybaceae; genus Psilocybe; species Psilocybe azurescens. Next base: position 29,601 of record JAJIRX010000832.1, on the reverse strand, counting down.
GCAAGGGCAAGGGCAAGGACAAGGACCGCTGACTGCGACCGCGAGGACAGCAAGGGCGAGGGACGGCGAGGGACGTGGACGTGGACGGCGAGGGCAAGGACAAGGACAACCCGTGACGACGGCACCGACGGATACCACCACAGTGACGACGACACGCATGACGACACTGACACGACAACGACACTGACACGACAACGACACCGACACGTACCGCGACAGGTACAGACCACAACGACCCGCAACGAAGGGACTGACGGGTGCCAGGAGAGGCACGGCGGACGACGACACCGACACGTACCACAACGGGTACGGACGGCGACGACACATGCCACCACGGGCGACAGTGAGGGAGACGACCACGACCAGCGATGACGGCAGCGACACGTACCACGACACGTACGGACGACACCGACGCGTACCACGACCGTACGGACGACACCGACGTGTACCACGGCGGGTACGGTCGACGACAACACCCGACGGTGACACTGATGCATACAACAACGGGTACGGCCAACCACGACGTCGATAACACGGACGGCGACACCACCAATGTACTCTCCGCCCCCTTTTTCTGTCCTTTCTATTTTTTTTTGTTTCTTTTTATTATGTTTTTCTTTTTTTTACCTGTATATAATCATGTAGTATATAGTTTTTAATATATTATATTACATTGTCACATAAATTTAAGCTAAGATTAAAGTATTCCAGTTGGAATCCAATTGGATTCCATTCCATGTGAATTTAAAGTTGGACTTAGTGAAATTCACAAAGTCTTATTGAATGAAATAAGCTGGAATGAACTTGGATTCCAGTTGGAATGGGCTCATTCCATGATTCCCAGCCATTCCACTTGAAACCATTAAATGGAATCAAATTGGAATTGGTCTGGATTCCATTTGGAATGGGTGGGGACAGTAAAGTACTGAGTGAAATTCACAAAGTCAGATAATAATGTAGTATATAGTTTTCAATATATTATATTACATTGTTACATGAATTAAAGATAAGATTGAAGTATTATCCTAGTAACCTAGCTTTCTTAATATAGCTCCCAAAGCTTCCAAGAACACTGCTACTGTCCCTAACTCCCCTCCCAAGTCTGCAATTAAACCAGTGACAGTCCACTGGACATCCACTGGACAGAGCACTCTTGGATCTGGTCTAATTAAGTGCTGAGAGTCCGGTGGAAGTCCACTGGAAGTCCAACGGAAGTCCAACGGACTGGACAGTCCAGCCAGTCCACCTGTTTTCTGTCTTGAAGTGACTTGACTGGACTTTGACCGAATTTGGCCGGACTCTGACTGGACTGGTACCAGAATTTTGTCAAGTCCAACGGAATCCATTGGACGTCCAATAGACTGTCCATTGGAATTGGCTGGGTCCGGTGAAAGTCCATTGGAGTCCAACGGAAAATGGGGGCACTGTAAAGTACACGACAGGTAGGCTTCTATTTCTTGGTTGAATCGTTCGGTGGTTCCGTCTCCTATTGGATGATAGGCCGTCGTTAATTTGGACTTGATCCCTAAGAGTTGAAAAGGTTGTCGAGTAAGAGTTGAGCTGCTCCTTCCACGTCAAGTGCTTCTCCCAGTTTCCCTTTCTTCCAGCAAGGTATTAAAATCACCCCTTAGTAAGCCCATGGTCTACCATGACCATGAGTGCATCTTCAATCTGTCCTGCGCTGTTTTTAACCAGTGGTAAGTCGGTTAGGAAGTCCATTGAACAGTTCGCGAAATGGTCGCATAGAAGTTGGTCCGGCAATTGGCATGAAAGACGGGTGAGAGGGATTTCTGTTAATCTTGAATTGTTGACAGATTCCGCAGCCTTTGACGTATTGTTTTACGAAGGATCATAGCCCAGGCCACCAGTAGTGTGTTTTTACTGCGTTGTAAGTTTCTAGTTCTCCAGGGTGTCCTGCTGATGGTAGATCGTGAAAGGATTTTACAATTTGTTGGTGTAAATTTTGGTTTTTCGGTATATATGTTTTATCTTTATAAAAGATAATGTTTTTCCCGTTGAATTCCTCCGTTTTCCAGTCGTCGAGGTCGGTTCGTAGGTTCGATGGTCCATTTTGCAATAGGGCTTTCAAGATTTCCGCGAATATCCATGTCGAATTCTTCCGAATCGATGATTTTCTGTTGTAGTTCGGTGTCGATTAGATTGACGAAAAGCTCTTCTGGTAATAGAGTCACATCTTCGTTATCGTGGTCTTCATCTGGTATAAAATCTGGCCTTCTTGATAAGGCGTCAGATTGAATCATTTTCGTCCCAGGCATGTGGATCAGTTTCAGATCGAATTCGGATAGATATAATGACCATCGAGCTTGCCGTCTGTTCAGGTTTCTTGGGCTTCTGAAGTAGGTCAGGTTCTTGTGATCAGAATGAATAATCGTCGTATGTTCGGATCCTTGAATGTAATGTCTCCATTCCTGTAATGCTCGTACAATTGCCAGGAGTTCCCGATCGTAGATTTCGTAGTTCCTTTCTGTCGCTGGAGAAGGTTTTTGAAATAAATGCACATGGGTGTCTTTTGCCGTTTCCATCGAGTTGAGTTAGAACGGCTCCAGATGCGTATTTAGAGGCGTCACATTCAATTTGAAATGGTTTGTTTGGGTCTGGCATCGAGAGAACCGGTTCTTCCGTGAATCGTCGTTTTCAGTTCGTCGAATGCTCGTTGAGCTGCGTCTGTCCATTCGAATTTCTTGTCCTTCTTTAGGAGGTCATTCAGGGGTTGCGCTACTGTAGAGAACTTCCTGATGAATTTTCGGTAGAAACCCTCCAAATCCCAGGAATCCCCTAACTTGTTTGACTGTGGTAGGCGCCGGCCAGTCTCGGATTCCTTTAAGTTTCGATTGGTCCATGGAGATCTTTCCTTCTTCGATTATCATTCCTAGGTATTCAACTTTTCGTTGTCTGAAGACGCATTTTTCCGGTTTGAGGTACAAGTCGTTATCTTTTAGCCTTTGCAGGACAATCCGTTCGTATCTCGCCAAATCTTCTTGATTTTCGGCAAAAATTAAGATGTTGTCCATGTAAATAATCACGAATCCTCCCGATATTTCGCCTTCGAACAGCAAATCCATCATGGATTGAAAAGTGGCCGGGAATTGCATAATCCGAAGAACATAACCGTGGGTTCAAAGAGACCTCGATTCATTTTGAAGGCGGCCTTCCGTTGATCTTCCTTTCGAATGCGAACATTGTTGTATCCTTGTCTGACATCCAGTTTGGTAAAGAATTTCGCTCCTTTGAGTTTGTCCAGTAGATCGGGGGATCCATTGTAAAGGATAGGCATTCTTTACTGTCCATTCATTTAGATATCGATAGTCTTGACAAGGTCGCAGTTTTCCGTCCTTCTTGGCTACAAAGAAAAAAAGGCGAAGCGATGTCTGATTCTGATCTGACGATATATCCTTTGTCCAGCATTTCTTTAAGAAATTTGTCCTGTTCGATTTGTTCTTCCGGGGTGAGGCTGTAGACCTTGCATGGTTTCGGTTTGAATTCAGGTTTCAGTTCAATTTTGTGGTCCCAGGGTCTTGAGATGGGAAATTGATCTGCTGCCTTTTGTCAAAGAGTCTGAGGTAGTCGTGGAGGTCCGGGGGAATAAGTTCTTCCAGAGGTTTAGCGGGTGTCCTATTTTCGTGTTCCATTGCCAGAGTTTGTGAAGCCGTAGTTTTTGCGTTGATCCATGCCTGATCCATTTCTTCGAATCTTTGCTTTGATAAAATCTATTACCAAAGTGTTGAAGTCCTCAAGTGGGGCATCCGTGGTGTTCATGATTGGTTTGGTTCCTTCCAGTTCTTCTTCCATAGTGGTAGCGTGGATGGATTTGGAGACTCTCCATTTGACTTTTCCAGTTTCCCAATCGATGTCAGGGTTTCGTTTTTGAAGCCAAGGTAATCCTAGAATAATTTTTGTCGTCCTAGTCCTGAGACAAATAGAATTTCCTTGTTCGTCCTGTTCCCGATAGTAAGATTGAGTTCTACAAAGGTAGAGATTGTTCCTTTCTTGTTGAGAGTTCCGTCCACGTTGTACACCGTGAGGCTTCTCTTCAGATTCTTCTGTTCGAGTCCTAGTTTCCTAGCTGTAGTTTTGGTCGATGAATTTTCCACCAGCTCCAGAGTCAATTAGACCCGAGGTTTCGATGATTTGTGGCTTTCTGTTTTTATGGCAGAGAATGAAATTGGTAAAAGCATAGATTTATTCTCGAGCGTAGCCATAAATACAGAATAGATGCCTAATCGTGGAGAGACCGACGTCGATTCGGTTCTCCGTTTTAAAAATCCTCAGTGTTGGTACTCTCCTCCTGGTCTCCCATCACCAAACTTGCCAGTTCTCTCTCTCCTCCATGTTCAACTCCCGGATATGGGCATGAAGGTCCTTTGCTGTCCATTTCTTCTTCAGCGCTTCCTTCGGTATAAAAGGATTGTTCTTCTTCTTCAGAGGGCAATCTACTGCGAGATGTCCCGTTTGTTTGCATCTGAAACAAGCCCCTTTTTCATAAGGCTTGTTCGTTCTTCGGTGGTCATGGCGTTGATGTCCATTGCAAAGGGGTCTTTCTTTGGCGCGGATCTGGGAATGAATCGCGTGTTCGATTGAGACGGGCCTCTTATTGCCATTGCAAGTCGATAGCTCCTATCGAAAGACATGGCTTTGTCATACCATTCTTTGATCTTGGTGGGCTTCTTCTCGGACATGATGATCTTCTGTACTGGCGCCCGGGTTTAGCGCTGTCTTGAACATTTCAATTAAGAGTTTGTTTGCAGTGTCAGAGTCGTTAGACATCCCCGCCTCTCCAACCAGTAGTTTGAACTTGGTTACTAGTTGTTCAAGCGGTCAAGTTCTTTTGTCGAAGCATTTTTAATTTGTCCAATGCATCGATGTCTTCTTCTTCAGGCTTGAATGCCTTTTGGAATTCGTCGATAAATTCCTTGTATGTCTGTAAGTCGATATCCCCCATGTCGAGGTTCAGCTTGTTCTGGACAAATTGTTGTTTCCAGACGACCGCGTTCCCTTCTTGCATGAAAGAGAGCATGAACGCAATTCGCTTCAGTTCAGTGTCGTGAGACGTCCTTGTTGATCCCCATATAGAGGATACATTCTTGAAGGAATTTCTTACTTTTAAACTGTTCGCCGTTGAAGGGTGTAGGTTTGTTAAGAGAGAGTTCCCTTGTCTTCGGGGTGTCGATTGCCATTTGGTCAACCATTTGTGTTTTGTTTGGTTCAGAGTTTTCAGAGGGTTCAGAGGGTTCAGAGGCGTCGGTGAAGTATTCTTCTCCTGACGATAGTCCTGGAGTTCGTGTAGTGAGTTGAACGTCTGATGTAGGCGTTCGTTCACCACTGTCGTCAGTGTCGTAGTCTGCGGAGAAGGTTCCGCTTTGAGATGTCGTGGTGTCTGGTTCAAGCTCCCGATACCGCTTGTGGACGAAGCAGTATGGTAGAGTGAGAAGCTAGTTCTTTTGTTACGATTTCAAGTTAGAGTCACGCAGTGTGCGTAATCTAACCACCAATCGTTGTACAAGAACAAGTTCAAGTTCAGGTTGAGCAAGTAAAGCAGAGTAGATTCTCAAGAACTAGCTAAAGAATACAGTGGATGCTCCCTCGTATAAATACTATGAACTGTACAGCTAGTTGAAACAAGATCGAATGTTCATCAGCAGATGTATATAAAAATAATAGAAACAGATCAAGTTGAAACGAGTTTGAATGTTCATCAGCAGATGTATATAAGAATAAGAGAAACAGATTGAACGTTCATCAAAAGATGTATCATAAAAGATGGAAGTGAAAGAAAAGTTCATCAGAGCGTACAAATGATGTATCAATGATGTGAAGGATGACAAAGAAAAGGAAAAGAAAAGAAAAGAAAAGAGAAAAGAAAAAGAAAAAGACTTGTCGTAACACTTTCAACAGAACTCATGGACAAACTAAAAGGCATGAAATTCTTCACCAAGCTAGATATTCTATGGGACTACAATAACATCAGGATAAAAGACAGGGACCAATGGAAAGCAGCTTTCAAGACCAACTAAGGACTTTTGAACTGACTGTCATGTTCTTTGGCATAATATCACAATGCTTTGTGATTATCTACATGGACGACATTCTCATCTTTGCAAAAGATCAAAAGGAGCTGGCAAAAAACACCAAAATGGTTCTACAATGACTTTGGGAAAACAATCTCTATCTCAAACCAGAGAAATGCTCATTTGCCCAAGAGAAGGTGGAATATCTCAGAATGATTGTCAAAGCAGGAAAGATTTCTATGGACCTGACAAAACTTAAAGGAATTCAAGATTGGCCAGCACCTACTACACTCAAACAGGTCTGATCATTCTTAGGCTTTGGAAATTCTACCAAAAATTCATCTGGAAGTTCTTCAAGGTGGCTCGACCTCTGAACAAACTCCTGAAGAAAGATAGGATTTTTGTGGAACAACACAACCCAAGCCACCTTTGACAAACTAAAGAAATGATTCACGAAAGAACCAGTACTCATGATGCCAGACCCTGCTAAACTGTTTCAGATCAAATTCAATGCTTCAAAATATGCTTCAGGAGCAGTCTTTGCCCAACTAAACAGAAATGGCAAAAGACATCCATGTGCATTTATATCCAGAACATTCTCCCCAACCAAAAGGAACTACAAAATCTATGATAGGGAATTACTAGGAATAATCTGAGTGTTACAAGAATAGAGACACTACATTCAAGGATCAGAACATACAACCACAGTATATTTGGACCACAAGAACTTGACATACTTCAGATCAGCCCAAAACCTGAACCAACAACAAGCACACTGGTCTCTCTATGTCTCAGAATTCAACCTAAAATTGATACACCTACCTGGAAACAAAATGATTCAATCAGATGCCCTCTCAAGACACCCTGACTTTACTCCAGAAGAAGATCACGATAATGAAAACATCATCTTGCTCCTGGAAAAACTCTTCATTGACTTAATCAACACTGAACTACAGGAAAGAATTGCCAATGCAAACAAATTGGATCACAATGTGGCAGAAGCAATGAAGACCTTGTTAGAAGGAGGACCACCTAATACATGACATGACCTCAAGGAGTGGAAAACAGAAAATGTAGATGGCAAGATTATTCTATACTATCATGGATGAGCCTACATCCCAAAAGATCAAAACCTACAGAAAGAAATAGTCAAATCATATCACAATCCAATTTCAGCCAGACATCCTGGAGAACTAAAAACATTCAACTCAGTAAAATGACATTACTGGTGGCCAGAACTACATTCGTTTGTAAAACAATACGTAAAAGAATGTGCTGTTTGCTAACAATTCAAGATAAACTGACATCCCTCTGATCTGTCATTTGTCCCAATACCTGGACCAAAGTCAGCCTGACCATTCACAGACAGCACTATGGATTTCCTTACAGATCTCCCACCAATTTTAGATGATCAAGAAGAAGTTCTATTTGATGCAATCCTAAGCATCACTGACCATAGAAACACCAAAGGACTTATTCTCATTCCATGCCAAATGAAAGGGCTAGATGCTGAAAAGACTGGTGAACTCTTATTGGACAACCTCTACAAAAGATTAGGACTACCAGACAGCCTTACATCTGATTGAGACCCCAGATTTGCAGCTGAATCATTCAAGGAGTTAATGAAGCTCCTTGGAGTAAAATTGAAATTCTCCACTGCTTATCACCCCCAAACTGATGGAACTATGGAACGATACAACCAAGAAATCAAAGCTTATTTATCCATATACTGCTCATCTCACCCCAAAGACTGGAACAAGTGACTCAGAACCCTTGAATTTACCCACAATAACCAAAAACATGCAGACAGGCAAAGAACACCATTTGAATTGATCCTTGGATATTCTCTTATCGCAATCCCTACCGCTTTTGAATATACCTAATTCCCCTCTGTAGAGGAAAAGCTAAAGTATCTTCAAAGGGATTGAGAAGAAGCTCTAGCAGCTCATGAACTAGCCCAGACAAGAATGGCTGAAAGGAAGAACTCGAATTTCACACCATTCACCCAAGGGCAGAAATTTTGGCTGCAACAAATCTTCAGACAAATTATCACAAGAAGATGGCACTAAAGCGAGAAGGACCCTTCAAGATTAAAGAAGTTTTAGGACCCTAACTTATTGACTGGAACTCCCCAAAGGATGGCTCATTCACAATGTATTCCATGCAACCCTTCTCAATCTATATCATGAGACCAAAACACATGGACCCAATTTCATTCCAGTACTTCTCACTCCCCACATATTCCCTAGAGCTGGAGGGATTGAGAAAGGGAGTGAAGGGAATAGAGGGAATAGAGGGAATAGAAAGGGAATAGAGGGGATTGAAGAGGGAATGAAGGAATTGGAGAGGGAATGGAGGGGAATGAAGGGGAATGAAGGGGAATAGAGTTATTTATAGCCAATACAGTAATAAAGTGGAATTCCCATGGCTTGAAGCTGAGTAAAAACAATTTCCCACACCTTTGGGCTGAATAAAAAATAGATTTACACAGTTATCACTACTATCATACACCTACTATACACTCCTTATACGATCTATCTTATATTATACATCTACTGTACACTGCTTATATAATCTACCCTGTATCATACACCTACTATATACTGCTTATGTAATCTACCTTGTATCATACACCTACTGTACATTGCTTATATAATCTACTATGTGAATTAACTTGTTTTTTACACACTTGTATTCAATTTAGTCTGAGTCAGAATCACTGGTCTCTGCTTCACTAGAATCACTAGTCTCTTCATCCAATCCTAATTCTTCATTTTCATCATCACTATCTGAAGACTCTGCCTTCCTTTTCTGCTTTGCAATGACATATTTTGTGTGGTAAAATAGCATTGTGTGTAGAAACCAGTTGAAATTGCCAGGTGTCATACATTTAAGTATAGATTTAAAACCACCCAGCCATGCATTTAATTGTTCACACACTTGTGTATTAAAGGCTTTCTGGGAATATGCATTGCCATTATCATCATATGCAATAATTACAAGATTTAGAGCTGAACCATCACCCAGAGAAGGATTGCAGTACTTTTGACAAAGATAATCATTGGCTTGGTGATTAATATAATGGTAAGTGTCTACAATAAATCTTGATGTTTTTTCCACATAGCATCCCAACTTCCATTGGTAACAGCTGTTTGCAACACTTGACATCCTTTGTCAATACATATATAATCAGGACAAGATTCTTTTGTCTTATAAACAGACTGCAAAAACTTTAATATATTAGTTGTGGATTCAGACTTATCAAATTTTGTCCATGCATCTGAAAGCCAGGCATCACCAGGCTCACTGAGAGTCACACAGAGAATGACAGGACTACAATATATCAATAGAACAACTGACTGGCTACAGGTGTGTATAGTGCATAAGGTCTAAGGTAAGTCTATGTCAAAGGAATGGGGTTTGGGGATCATAGTCACATGTATGTAAATGTATAAGATAAGATAATATGGAAAGGGGCTGTGGTAAGACTGGGGTGCCAGGCTTACAGTATCTATATTATTTAAAGAACTAAGTACATGATAATAATAGCAATAATAATAATAAATACCATGATTGGGACCTATGGGTGGAAGAGCCATTGTCCCAATGTACATGGCCGGCAGCAATGGTGGTGGACACAACCAAACTATCAGCAGCAGTGAGAGGGCCACTGCTCTGGTTGGAGATTCCCATAGGATAATCAACATCAGCCACAGTGGTGGAAGGTGCACTGGGCTGATGTGGTGGTAGGCCTGAAGGCTTGGAAAGGGACTCACTATCAGCGGCAATGGTGGGAAGCATGGACACAGTGGGAGGGGGAGGGGAGAACTGGGAGGGCACTCAGGAGGGGCTACCAAGGTGGCAGCCCCATCAAGCTTCTATGCAACACTAAAAAAAGCGAACATAAAATTAATATATCTATATTTTCTGAATGAAAAAAGGGGAGGGGTATGCATACAGTTTGAGGTGGGTGGGGGGCCCTTTGCAGCCTCTGCAGCATCCTCCTGACATCGCTGTGTCAAAGTTTTATGGCTGTGAGGGGTGGTATGGGTTGGTTAGCACCAGAAATGCTCACAAAAGCAAGTGCACACACATTTTTGAGGGTGCCTTGCCTCTGGCACCCTTCCCCTCACCCTCGTTGGCCTCTGCTCCTTCTTCCCCTGCTGCAGTTTTTGTCTGTTTGGTGGCTGACTTGTCAATGTTCAACTGGTTCCGCTTATGGGAAACATGCAGCTTGGGAGGGGAAAGAGGGGGAGCAGTAGTGGTGGCAGTGTGCAATTTGAGGCACAATTCCTGCTTGCTGGGTGGCAGTGGGTGTTTCATAGAGAGAGGAGGGAGTGGAGAGGGAGTGGAGAGGGAGCAGATGGACGTTTGGGTGATGGGGAAGGACAGGAGGGGAGAGTGGATGGGGAGGAAAGGGAAGCAAGAACCAAACCAACAAAGGAGTGATGTGGCATGGAAACCATGATGCCAGCAGTTTCCAAGATGCTGAAATCATGTGTATTTGATGGATGGATTTTCGGACCATTTAATGGTCTAAAAATATGTCCGGCTGATTGGTATCCCATCAAATGGTTACTGATTGATCAAAATCATATGTAAATTAATTAATTAATTCTAAATACAGTGATTACATCATAATGATTGTAAAAATGAGCCCCATGCGATACGCCAGTCTGTTTTTGGTTCTGTTCCAGGGTATTCCATTTTGTAAACGGATTCTGTTCAATTCCGCTGTAGAATCCACCATTCTGCCAGAATTGATACTAAATAATATAGCAGGGCCTTGTGCTATATTTTTGCCCTCATTCCCGGGCGGAATAGCAGATTCCGTGGCAGACTCCGGCAGACTCCGGCCAGAATATGTGGGAGACACAAAAGCCCTCTTTCATTCGACCACCACCAGAAATACTAAACGAAGAAGAACACTGGGAAATAGAAACAATTCTCAAACACTGAAAAAGAGGAAGAGGATATAAATACTATGTCAAATGGAAAGACTATCTGATCACTGAAGCAATGTGGGAACTGGCCTTGGTATTTGAAGAAACCAGTAACAAAATTTTACAGATGTACCAAACACATCACAAGCTGTAAAAGACCATCATTTTCATTCACTCAATAATCAATCAACATGCTTTCCTTTTTCTCAATCAAATGCATGAAATCCACTCTCTTTCCCCAACTCACCCACAAGCCTACTTTTCTCACAACAAAAATACCAAAAACCTGAGAAGATCAGCAACAAATGCTCAAAGACCTCGAAATAGACCTTATACATTCCCAAAAAGCAGAGGAAAAGGCTTGCAACAAACTCAAGGCAAGATGCACAGAAATGGCTCATGACCAGAACCAAGAATACCAGCTACAAAATTCTCAGCTCAAGAAGAAACTCAAACCCAGACTGGCAACAAAGACTATAAGAAAGGCTAAGTTGCTCCATTTCTAGGCAACAAAACATTAATAAGCCAACAATGTCTCACTCAACTGCTCATGACTTCTCTGTTCCCCTGTCTGATACTACTACATCTCATCTTTTTAATACCCTTTCTGTCTATGAACTCGTCAAAATCCTGAATAAATCTGAAAATCAACACAACATCAAAACTCTATGCCCCCTCATACTCAACCAAGAACTAGCCTTCTTCATCTTCTTAGCCAATGAAATATGACATATCAATGTGAGTATTGCATCCCTTCAAGCAAGAATTCACATTCATCACAAGGTCACTGGCAATACCCTTGAGCACCTCCAGCAAAAGGATTCAAACAAGCAATAGAACATGTGCTCATCAAACACCACATGGTAAAGAAGCCCGATTCACCTTTCCCTCTATCATCATCCCAGATATAACTGACTTCAAAATCACAGATGTCCCTACAGAACAACTTGTCAATGCTGATCCACCCCAACCATTCAATATCAACAACCAGACTCGCATGCCTTCTCATTGCCCGAATCACCCCAAACAGTCAAGTTCTGGGATATACAGAAGAACAGACATTATGTGCTACTGATGTTGAAAGCTGGGACATATGCAACACCAGTGTCCCACCTTCAAATGTGTCTACTGCCACCAACAGGCACCAGGACACACAGTGCAGTACTGTCCTATCAAGCATGATGACACTCTTGGCAGAAGCAATCAGCATGATTATAATGACCCCACAGATGACACTGGAATTGCAAATAATATAGGAGAACCCTATGGATTCTGAACACAATTTGACTGGGACAGTCAAACCATAGGAGGGGGTAATGTTACAAACATTTTATTTTCTTTGCCTTTTCTTTTTCTTTTCATTTTCCTTTGTTTTTTTACATAAAAACATCCTTATTATATGATGGACAATATCATGTGATCATACATATGACTCGTTTTGTTCTGACTCACATTCTGACAAGCACCGGACTCTGACTCATATCGTTGCTACCACTATGACTCACTCTTTACTCTGACTCACATTACATATGACTCACAACGTACTAGTAGCTGTAGACACTCAAACACTTAAATAGCCAGGAGATACAGCTATTGTACCTTAGCTACAGTGACTCAAAAAACTGTCCGGATGTTTTTGAAATTGAACTTAAACTGACTATAATGACATGTAATCTTAATGAAATTATTTGATTTAAAATGTACTAGAAAGTCTTGGATCACAGCTTTCAGGAGATATAACATATGTTTGTATTTGTTTGGTTAATATATTATTATTAAATACTTTATAAAAATAACACATCCGGACAGTTTCTTTGCGGCCCGTTGGAATTAACACAATAAGGTTTTTGTTATTGTAAACATGTAAAAAAATATCAAATGAATGAAAACATGTTGGAAGTATATGAAAAGGACTGAAACTTTACATTCCCTAAATTTATAGCCAATTATTCTTTACTACACAGTCATGTATTCTCTCTCTTTTAAATTATACTCTAACATCATCTTTATGCCAGAAAATGGTGATTATATTTGCAAAACTGATGTCAAACTAGGTGTTTTGAAGTCACATATTTGGGTGATATGTTTTGGGATAGAGTTATTGATGAAAAACAATCATGAAGACCATTTTTCTAAGCTCACTCCCCATGACTACTGCCACCTAGTTTGACTTGTCTCTGCTGGAAAGGCTGATACTTCCACACAACTCTGCTGCCAGCTTCCCACTATCACTAACACATCTATCTCCATCTAAACCATTCAAAATTTCCTCAAAAAGGATCTTGTAGCACAAGTCAAGATCAAAAGCCATTTCTCCTTAAGAACAATAGGAAGGCTTGCTTGAAATTTGTCCAGAAGTGTGAAAACTAAACAGAAAAGGACTAAAAACATGTTATGTTGCAGATAAGACCAATATCAATTGAATTGGGTCAGTTTTAAGGCAGTAAGTGAGAAAAAGGTTGGTTCTCCTCTCCAAACTCAGCATATAGAAAACCATCAAATTTGGAGAAGAACATATGATGATTTGGAGTCATATAACAACAAGTAGTGTTGGCTACATGTGCAGGATAGAAGGCAAGATGTATGGAGAACTCTATGTAAGCATTTTGGATGACTATGTCTTCCAAACTCTGGAGTATTACAATCTTAATCAGGATAATTTGATCTTTAGCAAGATAATGACCTCAAACACACATCCAAAAAGGTTCAGAAATGGCTTAAAGACCATAAAATAGAGCTTGTGGACTGACCAGCATAATAAATAGATCTCAATTCAATCAAAATTTGTGGCATATTCTCAAAATGTGCTTTGTAGAATACAAAAATGCTCCAAAGGGTATCCAGGAGTTGTAGGGCAGAATACTGGAGGAATGGGAGGAAATACCCAAGGAAGACTATGTGAAATCAATCAATAGTATGTCTAGAAGAGTTTTAGATGTTTTGAAAGCAAAGTGTGGTCACACAAAGTACTAGTTTATATAGATACCCATATTCCAACAGGCTGCAAAGAAACTGTCCGGATGTGTTATTTTTATAAAGTATTTAATAATAATATATTAACTAAACAAATACAAACATATGCTATATCATCTGAAAGCTGTGATCCAGGGCTTTCCAGTACATTTTAAATCATGTAATTTCATAAGGATTACATGACATTATAGTCAATTTAAGTTCAATTTCAAAAACATCCGGACAGTTTTTGAGTCACTGTAGTTCTTGAGAATCTAATCTCCTCTTACTTGCATCGGCAAAAGCACCAAAACCAAATATTACATTGTGGCCTATATAAAGCAAGTCAATCATTTTGATGCTATATATGGGTGATCAAAACCTTTGTGCATCTTTGGAAAGTCATCAAAACATTGTATTACATTACTATGCCCAATGATTATTCTAGCATTTTGAATTGGTCAAGTAAGAATTAAAGCAGTATTAAATTTAAGCAAAATATTTATTGAACTTTACTTTCAGTGGTAATTTTTGGTGGACCATTGAGATACATAGCATTGTTTGACAACCTTTTCTGTTTTCTTGTAAATTACTATAAGCATAAATTTTGTATGTAAAGTACACTAAACATTGGTACAAGATTTAATTGTATATCAATTATTTTGGCTCTCCCAGACAGGCCGCTTCTTAGATAGTGACATAGACCATCATGTACTTATATACAGTAATGATGTATTAGTGTAGTAGTTAAAATAGGTATTTAATTGTGTTCTGTGAAGGTGGTGGTTCAATCCTAGTAAGAGGCATTTCAATTAAATGTGATAATCTGAATAATCAATTGGAGTTATATGGGAAAGTGCTATGTATTTTGTAGCAACATTAAATGATCCAATATTTTACTGCAAAATTGCCCCCTTGGTGGCTGTGGAAAAATATTTGTCATGCAAGATTAACAAAGATTTAAGCTACCTTACAAGGACTACCAAGGTTTTATTTTTAGCTAATTCTGGCTGTGACTTACAAATAAGTCCAGTGAAATCCAGTGGACTTCAGTGGGCTCTGTATCTTTTACACTCAATGTATAGGCAAGTCTGCTGGGTTCCACTGGAGTCCATATGAACTCTGTGGGAAGATAAAGTACTGGTGTTAATCTGTGGACTCTGACAGACATTGCTACTAGCACTGCCAGTTGTTTTTGCTTTGTGCAACACTTTATTTCTTTTTGATAAGTCAGGCTTGCAGTGTAGCCTAAAATCTATAAAAACCCTATGTATTTTCCATTTTTAAACACCACTCACTGTATTATCCACTTTCAAAACTTCTCTATATCACCTTAGCTTTGTTATCTTTCCCAATACCTCTGATTTATTATATCAATCATTTAATATGGTTTCCATTGATCCCAGTACTGTTTCTGCTTCTGGAACACACTGTGTTATGCACATGGTGGCACACAATGCTACACCCATCATTGATCATGTGTGTGTTTTCTTTTAATCATATCATTTCAATTTTCAACTAATTTCTTGATTTTTTTTTCTTATTTCTGAAGGCCAATTATTGGGTTCTCTCTGCATGTGTATTTGTCAGTCATGGCAATGTTATTGTAGACAAGAACATCATCTATAAAGAGGATGCACTTATGTATATGTCTTCCAACAATGAGATCACTGACCGTGATGGCCATTATGTTGCTTCTTCTAATGTGTCTTGGTATGTATTTTTGCCTTACTACTGTCTCCATATTGTTGTACTAACACTTTTCTTCAGTGACAATGTCCCTGCACTTGTTTTACCTAACAATACTATCAAGATTCTTGCAATGCATACTCAGTCTATACATACCAATTATTTACATCACTTTTGTTAATTCCTCTTAAAATTACTTTCCACTTATTAATTTTTACCTTTACATAGTAAAGATGTAAGATTCATAAAATATATCCCACCAAAGTAATTGTGATGTTCAGATGCACCTATGACTATCCCTTGTTCAACTCCTCAGTTGATCACCTGACTTGTTCTCTTGAGGTAAATTTGATGTCTTGTTTGATTCTAAGGCTAACAGATTCGACAATTCACATGAGTCACTTGATCTTTGCTAATGGCACATGAATTTGCTGCAAGTAACCGGTAACTGCTGACATGTGATTAAATTACTATGAATCATTATTAATAATATAATTACCTGCCGAAGGCAGGGTATTTTGCCTGTATAAAATTCATTAGTTGCAATCTAGTACATAGATGTAAATAAACACCATGTATATAGATAAAAATTTCAGGACTCCTGTTGGCAATTTGTAATAAATACTAAATATCATGCCGTAGTACAATTCCTTCGGCTGGTAATAGCGGACTTCGTCCGCTCTTTCGAGTAACAATTATTATGTAACGTAAACAGTGTAGGAAATCGATGCTAATTCGACACATTTTGATCAACTGGTCGCGTCCTTCCTGAAAGTTGGTCGTTAAATTCAGTACAGAGTCATCCGCGATGCACTTCCAAACAACAACCATGGGGATGTGAGAGGTAAATATTGAATAAAAACAATACACGAACACCTTATCTTGAAGATTCAAGCCTCGTACCACGGGCTTGAAGTCGCCTGATAATCAAGCAACTTCGGTATATAACATTTCCACCAATTAGGTCCTATCATAGATTGTTCAAAATCCACAGAGCTGTAATTGCCAGAAATAACACGGCAATTCGGCCGTTGCAGGACATTTGCTTCTGGTGGAACCCACATAAGGCGGTCGTTCGTGGATGAGGAATGGATCCAGTTCCCATCCGAAACATACCAGAGAGGATTGTCCATGCCCCAAATAAGCACGGATCCATCCCGTGAGCCAGACAGAATTGATGTCTCATCGTCAGATAGGGCGACTGAATTGACAATGTCGTTGTGGCGGCCTGATAGAACATTTATTGGCATCGCTTCCGAATCGTTCGACACGTCCCATACCGCCACAGTGCGATCACCTGAACCAGACACGGCCAGCTTGCCATCGTTCGAAAACGCAACTGCGCGAACCCAACTGGTGTGGCCATTTAGGACCATAATCACTATGCCAGTCAGTGCATCCCACACCCGCACGGACTTATCCGTTGAACCAGAAACAATCCGCGTGGCGTTGGATGAGAACGCGACGGAGAGGACCGAATCACTGTGGCCCTCCATGACCTTCGAATTCTCCCCTTTTGGATCAGATACATCCCAAATACGAACAGATTTATCGTCCGACCCAGAGACAATCTGCTTGGCGTCTCCCGAGAACGCGAACGTCCGTACCCAGTCAGTATGGCCATTCAGCACCCTCAATTCATCACCTGTGAGTACATCCCACAACTGCACAGTGGGATCGCCCTGAGAACTACACGCAATCATGGTGCCATCGTTGGAAAGGGCGATAGAGAGGACAGCATTACCGGGACTAGCCTCCAACTTGAAGACCTTGGCCCCTGGATGTTTTGATGTCACGTCCGATATACGCACATGTCCATCTGCTGAACCCCATGCCACATGCGTGCCATCTCCTGAAAATGAAAAAGAGGTAACAAATTCGCTGCCATCATTCGGCACTTGGAACTCGTGGCCTGTGTATGCACCCCATACCCTTATAGAGCCACCAATAGTGCCAGACATAATCCGGGTGCCATCGGTTGAAAACGCGAACATGCTGACCTCAGAAGTATTGGCAGAGTGCTTGAGGTCGGCCACTGGGAATGTCGCTGAGTTCCAGACCCGCATAGATCCATCATATGAGCCAGACACGATGCGTGCTCCATCGCTCGAAAATCCCGCTGTCGATACATTTTGGGTGTGGCCTTTTAGCACGCCCATCACGTCTCCCGTTGATGCAACCCACACTCGCACAGTACCATCTTCCGATGAAGACACGATACTGTTTCCAGACAAAGCAACGGATCTGACATAATCACTGTGCCCCTCAATCACCCTCAGCAGTTCTCCAGTTGATGCATCCCATACCCGCACAGAGTGATCATTCGATCCAGAGACTATCCATGCACCATCGGATGAAATGGCAGCAGACCTAACATAACGAGTGTGGCCCTCCATCACCCTCAGCATTTCACCTGTGATTGCGTCCCAAAGTCGCACAGAGCGATCATCTGAACCAGACACGATCCGAGTATCATCATCCGAAAATGCGACTGAGTTAACCCCACCAGCATGGCCCTCCAATACCCTCAAAATGTCACTCGTCGATACATCCCATACGCGTATAGATGAGTCACTGGAGCCAGATACCATCCACGAACCAGAATTTGAAAATGAAACCGAATTGACCGCCCCAGTGTGACCTTCCATTATTTTGGCAATTTCACCGTTCCACACATCCCACACCCGCACAGAGAAATCATCCGACCCAGAAGCAATCCACCTGTCGTCACTCGCAAACGATACCGAGTTGATTTCATCATTGTGGCCCTTCAAAATCTTCAGCTCTTCACCACTCGAAGCATCCCAGATCCGCACAAAACCATCGGTCGAGCCCGACGCAATCTGCGTGCCGTTCATAGAAAATGCAACAGCAAGAATTCCCCTGGCGCCTGGGACTTGTATAGTCAATAGAGGAACATTGGTTCCCCCATTGTGAGTAAAAGTGGGAATGAGAGAAAATTGATTTTTCCACTCCTGTGCCCATGCAAACTCGGGTTTCCATGTGGCTAGTGACGAGATGTACAGATGTGGTGTCGATTTAGCAGCCGGGCTCCCTGCAAAATATGTAGAAAAATTTGCAGCTTCTAGCAGACTAGAATATACAAAATCAAATTCCTTCCATTTGAGTTGGAGCTAAGCATTCGGATAAGTTTCATTGCAACGCAATCGTATGAGTATGATGGCTCGTACCTGCGACACGCAGTCATAAACCCACACCCGTGCTTTGTGAAGCATGGGGTACACTCACGAACCGATCCAAGAAGGTTCATGGCCTCGATCCAGAATAAAACACGGAATTGGAGAAATTGTAGTATCCTGGAAAGAATGTTCCTAGCATCATCGAACGATGGAGGATAGGATAGGTGCGCTACCCAGTGGAATAATGAGTACCGCAGGACAGGTCCAATGTTCTTGTTGACTTGCTCGGAAATTTCTTCGACATGTTCGGAGTCAAGCAAATAAGATGACCTTATATCACCCATGTTGAATCTTAGACCACAACCATCGGAATTCATGACGCGTAGACATGATGTGGCAAGAAGGTTACGATGAGCAACTTCGTCACACCAGAAGTTGTATTCTTCGTTACCAATGCGAAAATTCGAACGGTGTTGGGCAAATAAGAAGTCGGGAAAAGATGCATGGTACCAAAACACCCGACCGTCCTGAATGTAAAGTACAGCGTGGAGGTCGTTCAAAACGGCCTTAGCGAGTTCATCATCGTCGTCCATCAAACCCGCAGCAACGGAGGTAGATATGCGCTCGAATGTACATAGAAAGGTGAATAGAATTCGCAACCGCGGATTCAAGTCCTCTTCGTCCATAAAATCCGAAAAGGCTTCGCACAGAATCTGTTGGTAGAGTTCATCGATGGGCGATTTATTCTTGCCCGACATTCCAGAGGCTTTGGATAGAAAGTTATTAATCCTACGCATCTGTTCCTTATATGTGATCGATTGGGATGAGGTTAAAATCCTCACTATTGTAGCAGCATAGATGAATAAACCGCTTGCTCGGTGTCGAAGTTCAGCTATTTCTGGACTGCCAACGATCCTCGGTAGTTTGAGGTCCAGGTATCTCTCGATGTCGATATCGGCATCTTCGATTGGCACGTCTTGAAGGCGACAAACGGCCCTGGATTCAAAGCTGTCGCAAATTTCAACAATCCGGGGGTCTGTGCGGCTCGTGACGAGGAACTTCAAACCAATGAAGTGCTGTTGGTTTATTGTGGTAAGCAAAATGTCCAAAACTTCGATCCGCCACTTTCATCGATCTCGTCGAGAGCATCAACGATAACCAGATAAGTGGCTGGATCACGATGCCGTAGAGGATCGAGCCAAGGTCCAACGAAGAGCTCCTGCATCTGCTCGGAGACGTCGTGATCAACGACAACAGATTTGTCGGCCAATTGAGCGTGCAATGCCGACACGTAGGATCCGCACTTGTAGGAGAGCTGGTAGGAAATGGTGGGGAGAACGCGATTAAGGCTTCTTGTTTCATCGAAGTATCGAGAACACAAAAAGCTGGCGCCCAAGATTGTAGGTTGACCCCTCTCAAATAGCTTGGCTATAGTATATGCGATCGTAGTTTTTCCAGAGCCTGCTTGACCTGTTAACCAAAAGACGCGCGGGCTGTCGATTGTATGATCGTTGGCCCAGTTGATGATGCCTTCCAGGATCTTGACGCGAGTGCCTTCTGCGCATGTTTCCCTCTTCAGGCTCTGTCCTTCTAGTACTGTCCTGTGGTCGGCTCTGCGGGAGGGATTGAGACCTTGGAGTGATAACATCCGTCGCTCTTGCTGTTCTTCCTGTCGCGCCTGTTTCTCTTCCTGTCCATTCAATCAACACCTACCATATATGCTCAAATGCGATTATACCCACTTTCATCTGCTCGTGCATCTTGGCCGTCGTTTTCCTGATTTCGATTTGCATATTCAGCTGCAAGTTTTATCAGCATATACATCAACAATCGTAACTCTGAAGATCGTACCATAAATACATTTGTCGTCTCGTCGATGGCCGTACAAATCGTATTGATTCTCTTCTTATAGTTTTCGTAGTCGATGTTCCGAACTATGGACCCCAGTTCCTGCGTAATTCGTGCCAGTTGCGCATTTTGTTCTTGGATATTTCTAGAAAGAATATGTTCGACGCCGATTCCAATTACTATGTCCACAACACACACCTTTTGTACTCCTCTATTTCCCTCTTGACATCTTCCGAGTCGTCCAATTCCACCTTCCCAATCGCGTCGCTCAGTAGTAGCTTTGTTCTTGGAAGCCTTTCTGTCAGCAGATCTTTGTTATCGCCTATCTCCTACAGGGCCAATATTCAAACAGACATCTAAAAACACGCAGGATCACGCACATCTTTTATTTCGATGATTGTCTTGACAATGGAAAATGCCATCTTGACTGGATTGCCGTCGATACAATCTGGAAGTTTCTTGAGGAGGGTTTGCACGAATCTCCCAGCTATCCCCAGGCCCTCCTTCACATCTGGGTGAAGCTGCAAATGTGCAGACATTCCAAGGCCTTCCTCCGAGGCAGCATTCGATTGAATAGTCAGGGGAATTGCACTGTCTTCTTCTAGAGCAATCGAGGGACTGGGCGAGTGTGAAGTGGTTTCATTTGCACCTATTTCGCTAATCGCGGTTGATCGGGAACCCTTGCTTTTGAACCAATCCCGGAACGGCCGTTTTGCCTTCTTGGAGCTGGAGGACGCCATGCTTAGGAAAGAAAGGAAATGAGAGAAAGCGACGCAGACGCCTAGCGCCGAGCCCACATTGGTTTCCTCGCACAGTTGTCACGGAAATACCAGGTTCAAGAATAGACCTGTATGGGTAAAGGCAAGTTCCTATAACATCAAAAGCTTGAGACCCAGAGATATTCGGTAGTGGCCTTTGAATTCACTCACTGGACATATCTCCCACTAATAATCTAGGATACAGTATTGGTGGCAGATGACTCTCAAGCGACTACCCAAACCTTGGATTGGATGGATGGATGGATGGCGATTGTACGGTCCCAATATAGGAACATAGACGGTTTGACAGACTTGTCACACTGTCAAGCCTCGACGGGACCCCAGCCCTTTACAGGTTTGACGTTCTGCACTTGGTGACCCGCTTTTCTTAAGAATCTTGAATTAAGCTGGGTTACTCGTAAGTCGACACAGAAAATTCTAGATACGAAGTTGAAAATATACATGTTTTATCCACTCACTAGCTATCTCGTACATTCTTTCCCTACTAATCCTCGCGCGTCTCAAAACATTTCAGAGTATGCTTCACCTGATCCGTGATCTTGACAAATCTTTGTTCCCTTGTCCGGAAAAGAAATGGTAGTCGAAGATCAAGTTGTTAATGCCAATATGGTGATATTCGAGTAGTATTCAAAGTCTGTTTAAATATTTGAGCAGTATTTTAGTGGTTTAAATGTCGTTTGTCGATGTAAGAAACCAAGAGCCGGTTGGAGCAGATCTCTTTAATAACCGTCAAATCAACCGATGACACCGATACTCTTCACTGCTTGACTCTCACTAACTTGGCTTCATATTTCTTCGAGACTCAATTACACAATACACTCGGCCCAAGCTCATAGCATATCCTGCAATCCAGGAGAAAACTTCCCAGAGCCGCAGTTATGATTTAGCACTAGCAACTGCCAATTATCAATGTTCACTGTCTACCGTTCGTTTACTGCAACGTAGGCCTGAGCATTGACGAACCGCAGATACACATACTGTCGGCAGCTCGGGAATCGTCAAAGCCGCTACCGCACATGCGACAGACGAACTAGTAGACTAAACACCAGTCGATAGACGACAATGAGGCGTTTGGCAAGCAGAGACGATTGGGGCTGAAAGTATCCTACTCCCGTCGTTTAGTCCAGGTCAAAGACGAGAATCTCACCAGAGCGATCTCCATCGTTCTCAACAGTCAATGAGGTACCTTTCTTCCCCACAAAAATGTACGCGCCATCTCCTTCTCTGAGAGTAAGCTCTTCGCTGCTACCCTGAGAGCTAATCCGTACGCTGGCGCCCGATGCTTTCTTGTCATTGTACCCGCTCGTCTGCACGACATGGATGTACCCTTTCTTCCCTCGAAAACCCTATCCACACTCTTTCCCTGGCCAAGGATAGTAGCATACAGCGTAAGCGGGCTGTTGACGGGTGCGGGTCCGCTGGCTTCGCGCTCGACGACCACGTCCTTCGCGCCCACCGGCGCGACCACTTCCGCCCACTTGTCTGCCTTTTCTTCGTCGGTGAAGTGGCGCGTGTAGTATTTCGGAGACAGGCCGGATTTGGAGGGCACGGACCAGATTTGCAGGAAGTGGACTTGTTTGGAGCCATGCGCCTTTTCAGAGTGAGAGATTCCAGTGCCGGTGGACGTCATTTGGAGGTCGCCGCGTTTGAGCACTTCGGTGTTGCCCATTGAATCTTTGCTAAAAGGGAGGAACATGAGGGTGAGTACGGGTGTATGGAACGTGGATGAAGATGGGAAAGGAGAACGTACTGCTCGAGCTCGCCGGAAACGACATGGGAGAAGATCTCGAATTCACGGTGCGAGTGGGTACCGAATCCAGTGCGAGGAGCTACTCGATCTTCGTTGATGACGCGTAACGACCCGAAAAGCTCGTGTTGTCTGTCTTGATACCTGAAGAGAGGAAGCTGCGTAAGAATATGAAAAGTTTTTGAGAGTGGAATGGGCGTACATTGCGAAGGTGAAAGTGTGGAAGGTCTTGAGCCAATCGTGGTCTGCATTTCCACGTTCTTCGCTTCTGCGGGCGACCAATTTCATGGGGCTCATAGTGGATTCAGAAGACAAGTTTCTAGTGACCATTTCTTCGAGATGTTGAGCGCGCAAGTTTGCTTTTGCGAGACGAAGAAGGAAGACAGGTTGTCTGAGAGCGAAAGTGAAAATGTTGGGACCAAGTTGAGGTAGATCGCGAGGCTTATATAGAGCGGAAAAGGGCGATGTGAACGAGCAGTCGGGATTTGGGTAGCATGACACAGATCGCATTGCATCCATTGAATTATATAGCAGTTCGTAAGACAACAGTCAAATCGCTCCTTCGTGATAGCCCGCCCCATTATCAAGCGGCTTCCTTTAGGGTGTTCCCGAACCCACGAAACCCCACGCGTGGGCTGGCGGTATGGTCATGTGAGCCTGTTTGTCACTTTGAGGCACTGAGCGGACAGGACAGGACCAGACATTACGAGCAAGTACCGTTCGGCGTTTACATTGAAATTTGACAGACACATTTTCTCTAGGTAACCAGAACCTCCATGTCGCTATGCAGAAGACTAAGCCGCTGGTCTTGGCCTCCTGGGATCCGTCACGCTCTGGCTGCATATCATCATACCGCGTACATTGGAAGCAAAGACCATCTAATAAGAACGTCAGGAATATGAGGCTCGGAAAATGTTTCTTTCGCTTACGTCTTTCTTGAAAATATCTATGAGCGGCTGCACCTGGCGCCAGGCCCAACCATAATCGTCTAAAAGTCGTTCCTGCCTAGCTGGGTCGGCCACCAGAAGTCTAGCAGCACGAAGTCTAGTTTCCATAGGTTTGCTGTCAAAGTTTTTCTTCGATAGTCGGAACATTTTCTCTTGCAATTTACGCTGCCTTTCTTCTTCAGCTACAGGATTTCTCCTGGCCTCCCTAAAGGAACGAATTGTTGCAGATAGGAATGACGGAGCTGCTCGAAGCGGTCATGCCACCTAATCTGAAGACGTGCTCATTTAGTCTCGTAGAGGTCCTGCATAGGTGTTACGTGTTATAATAGCCATTCTTTCCTCTTCATATATCTCCTGTTGTTGAGAGGTATGATCTCTGGTCGAATATTGCTCCTGAAGTGATTCCGCGTATTCTTCCATGTTCATATCATATAATTTCTCGAGATCTTCATAATGAGATGTCTTCAAAGACTCAATCTGTTTATTGAACGACGCTTCGTCGTCCTTCCGGTCAACTTCAGCTTCCATAGCTTCGAAACTGGAAAGGGTAGGTATAGCAACAGAAACATGGTATGAACAGCAGAGAAACTCACTCTGGTACATCTCTTTTAGATGCTCCAAGAAGAACTCGAATCGTAGCTGTCTTTCAAGTGCGCCGGGAAGATTCTGGTCCGTGACTTGTTCTGGATCCATGAATTGTTGTAGAAACCCATTTTGCCCTTTGTATTCAGGCCTAGGAAGTCTGATTGTCGGTGGTTCGGTATTCATTGAGTTTACGAAGCGTGTATTGAAGATCGTATGAAAGCGTTTTGTATGCAGAAGGTGGTGGTCATTATTCAAGCGTGACCAGTCGCGTCGGACAAAGAATTGACGGTCATGGCACACGGTCAGGCTTGACTGCACACCGCGGGCGTTCAATCCTTGTCAGCGTTGAACTCCAGTTGAAGTTCGAGCCCATAGCTCAAACCCAATCGTTAGCTATATTACTGTGTGGTCCGTAATCTTCACAATAGGATCCTGTCTTTCTCTAGCCACATTATTTCGAGTTTTCGGGCTACATTTCAACAAAACACAATTAAATTCATGAAAATGAAAGGGTTCATTGACGTGCTATGATCTTTGCCCATGATTCTAAATTTCTGTCAAGATTTACCTACAGTGGCGACGGGGAAATGTTGCCTTACAGACCACTGGTACCAGTCTTGCACCAAGTTTATGATGAAATCTGGAGAGATCAAATTCTGTAAGGTAGTATAGTGAAATGGATGCTAATTCGACATATTTTGATCAACTGGCCGCGTCCTTCCTCGAAGTTGGTCGTTAAATTCAGTACGGAGTTATCCGTGATGCACTTCCAAACAACGACCATGAGGATGTCAGAGGTAAATATTGAATAAAAACAATACACGAACATCTTATCTTGAAGACTCAGACCTCGTACCACGGGCTTGAAGTCTCGCCCGATAATCAAGCAACTCCGGCGTATAACATTTCAACCAATTAGGTCCTGTCATAGATTGTTCAATATTGACAGAACTGTAATTGCCAGAAATAATACGGCAATTCGGCCGTTGGAGGACATTTGCTTCTGGTGGAACCCACATAAGGCGGTCGTTCGTGGACGAGGAACGAAATCCAGTTCCCGTCCGAAACATACTCAGAGAGGATTGTCCATGCCCCAAATAAGCACGGATCCATCCCGTGAGCCAGATAGAATTGATGTCCCATCGTCAGATAGGGCGACTGAATTGACAATGTCGTTGTGGCGGCCTGTTAGAACCTTATTGACGTCGCTCCTGAATCGTCCGACACGTTCCATACCGCTATAGTGGTCAAATGAACCAGACACGGCCAGCTTGCCATCGTTCGAAAACGCAACTGCGCTAACGCAACTGGTGTGGCCATTTAGGATCATAATCGCTGTACCAGTCAGTGCATCCCACACCCGCACGGACTTGTCCCATGAACCAGAAATAATCCGTGTGGCGTCGGATGAGAACACAACGGAGACGACCGGATCACTGTGGCCCTCCATGACCTTCGAATTCTCTCCCTTCTAGATCAGATACATCCCAAACACGAACAGATCTATCCATCGACCCAGAGACCATCTGCTTGGCGTCTCCCGAGAACGCGACCGTCAGTACCACAGTATGGCCATTCAGCACCCTCAATTCATCACCTGTGAGTACATCCCACAACCGCAGAGTATGATCGCTATCAGAACAACACACAATCATGGTGCCATCATTGGAAAGGGCGATAGAGAGGACAGTATTACCGGGACTAGCCTTCAACTTGAAGACCTTGGCCTCTGAATGTTTTGATGTGACGTCCCATATGCGTACATGTCCATCTGCTGAACCCCATGCCACATGCGTGCCATCCCTTGAAAATGCAACATAGGTATCGGATTCGCTGCTATCATTCGGCACTTGGAACTCGTGGCCTGTGAATGTGTCCCATACCCTTACAGAGCCATCAAATGAGCCAGACATAATCCGGGTGCCATCGGTTGAAAATGCGAACATGTCGACCGCAGAAGTATTGGCAGAGTGCTTGAGTTCAGCCACTGGGAATGTCGCTGAGTTCCAGACCCGCACAGATCCATCGTATGAACCAGACACGATGCGTGCTCCATCGCTCGAAAATCCGACTGTCGGTACCCTACGGGTGTGGCCTTCAGCACGCCCAGCTCGTCTCCCGTTGATGCAACCCACACTCGCACAATACCATCATTCGATGAAGACACGATACTGTTTCCAGACAAAGCAACGGATGTGACATGATCACTGTGCCCTCCACTCACCCCTCAGCAGTTCTCCAGTTGATGCATCCCATACCCGCACAGAGCAATCAGTCAATCCAGAGACTATCCACGCACCATCGGATGAAATGGCAGCAGACCTAACACGAACGAGTGTGGCCCTTCATCACCCTCAGCATTGCACCTGTGATTGCGTCCCAAAGTCGCACAGAGCAATCAGCTGAACCGGACACGATCCGAGTATCATCATCCGAAAATGCGACTGAGGTAACCCCACAAGCATGGCCCTCCAATACCCTCAAAACCTCACTCGTCGATACATCCCATACGCGTATAGATGAGTCACTGGAGCCAGATACGATCCACGAACCAGATTTGAAAATGAAACCGAACGGACCGCCCAGTGTGGCCTTCCATTACATTGGCAATTTCACCGTTCCACACATCCCATACCCGCACAGAGAAATCATCTGACCCAGAAGCAATCCACCTGTCGCCGCTCGTAAACGACACTGAGTTGACTGCAGCCTTATGGCCCTTCAAAATCTTCAGCTCTTCACCACTCGAAGCATCCCAGATGCGCACAAAACCATCGGTCGAGCTGGATGCAATCTGCGTGCCGTTCATAGAAAATGCAACAGCATGAATTTCAACCTCGCCTGGGACTTGTATAGTCAATAGAGGGACATTGGTTCCCCCATTGTGAGTAAAAGTGGGAATGTGAGAAAATTGATTTTTCCACTCCTGTGCCCATGCGAACTGTGTGGTTTCCAAGTGGCCAGTGACGAGATGTACAGATGTGGTGTCGATTTAGCAGCCGGGCTCCCACCAAAATATGTAGAAAAATGTGCAGCTTCTAGCAGACTAGAATATACGAAATCAAATTCCTTCCATTTGAGTTTGAGCTAAGCGTTCAGATAAGTTTCATTGCAAACACAATCATGCGAGTATGATGGCTCGTACCTCCGACACGCAGTAATGAACCCACACTCGTGCTTTGAGAAGCATGGGAGTACACTCACGAGCTGATCCAAGAAGATTCATGGCCTCGATCCAGAATAAAACACGGAATTGGAGGAATTGCAACATCCTCGAAAGAATATTCCTAGCATCATCAAACGATGGAGGATAGGATAGGTGCGCTACCCAGTGGAATAATGAGTACCGCAGCACAGGTCCGATGTTCTTGTTCACTTGCTCGGAAATTTCTTCGACATGTTCGGAGTCAAGCAAATAAGATGTCCTTATATCACCCATGTTGAATCCTTAGACCACAACCATCGGAATTCATGACGCGTAGACATGATGTGGCGAGAAGATTACGATGAGCAACTTCGTCGCACCAGAAGTTGTATTCTTCGTTGCCAATGCGAAAGTTCGAACGGTGTTGGGAGAATAAGAAGTCGGGAAAAGATGCATGGTACCAAAACACCCGACCGTCCTGAATGTAAAGTACGGCGTGGAGGGTCGTTCAAAACGGCCTTGGCCAGTTTGTCATCGTCGTCCACTCAAAGCAGCAGCGACGGAGGTAGATATGCGCTCGAATGTACACAGAAAGGTGAATAGAATTCGCAACCGCGGATTCAGATCCTCTTCTTCCATAAAATCCGAAAAGGCTTCGCACAGAATCTGTTCGTATAGTTCATCGATGGGGGATTTACCCCTGCGTGAGATTCCAGAGGGTTTGGATAGGAATTTATTAAGCCTACGCATCTGTTCCATGTCTGTGATCGATTGGGATGAGGTTAAAATCCTCACTACTGTAGCAGCATAGATGAATAAACCGCTTGCTCGATGTCGAATTTCGGTTATTTCTGGACGGCCAACGATGCTCGGTAGCTTAATGTCCAAGTATCTCTCGATGTCGACATCGGCATCTTCGATTGGCACGTCTTGAAGGCGACAAATGGCCCTGGATTCAAAACTGTGGCAAATTTCAACAATCCGGGGTCTGTGCGGCTCGCGACGAGGAACTTCAAACCAATGAAGTGCTGTTGGTTTATTGTCGTAAGCAAAATGTCCAAAAACTTCGATCCGCCACTTGCATCGATCTCGTCGAGAGCATCAACGATAACCAGATAAGTGGCTGGACCATGAGGGCGTAGGGGATCGAGCCAAGGTCCGACGAAGAGCTCCTGCATCTGCTCGGAGACGTCGTGATCAACGACAGCTGATTTGTCGGCCAATTGAGCGTGCAATGCTGACACGTAGGATCCGCACTTGTAGGAGAGCTGGTAGGCAATGGTGGGGAGAATGCGATTAAGACTTCTTGTTTCATCGAAGTGTCGAGAACACAAAAGCTGGCGCCCAAGATTGTAGGTTGACCCCTCTCAAATCGCTTGGCTATAGTATACGCGATCGTAGTTTTTCCAGAGCCTGCTTGACCTGTTAACCAAAAGACGCGCGGGCTGTTGATTGTGTGATCGTTGGCCCAGTTGGTGATGCCTTCCAGGATCTTGACGCGAGTGCCTTCTGCGCATGTTTCCCTCTTCAGGCTCTGTCCTTCTAGTACTGTCCTGTGGTCGGCTCTGCGGGAGGGATTGAGACCTTGGAGTGATAACATTCGTCGCTCTTGCTGTTCTTCCTGTCGCGCCTGTTTCTCTTCCTGTCCATTCAATCAACACCTAACCATATGCGCAAATGCGATTATACCCACTTTCATCTGCTCGTGCATCTTGGCCGTCGTTTTCCTGATTTCGATTTGCATATTCAGCTATAGTTTTATCAGCATATACATCATCAACCGTAACTCTGAAGATCGTA